>JARFJB010001637.1:247500-532500 GCA_036346205.1 Vesta saturnalis | reverse complement strand
ATTTCAACCAGTGATTCAACACGATTAATGTTATTACCGGTAACAGTAAGAAGATTATCTTTACAAACTTGCCAACTTATATGAGGAAGATTCCAATCTCCAGCAATTATGAAATCCGCTAGTGGATATTTTAAAGCAATATCTTCAAGCGTGTTGCTGTGTTTTCGGTAATAGTCTTCTTTGATATCAGGGGGAGCATACAAACAGGCAATAATTATTTGTTGATTATTGATTTTGCATAAGACAAAACACATGTTCCACTTCAGAGTAAGGGGACGGTATGCGCTTGGCCTGATATTTGTTAATGGCAACAAGGACCCCGCCACCTCTAGTACTTACTTCTGCTTGTCTGTCCAATGTTAAAAATGTTAAAGTAAGAATTGAGGAAACCCAGCTCAGAATCCATAATGTTTTGGTTAAACCACGTTTCAGTGAATGAAATGAAATCAATACTAAAAGGTAATGTAGTGGTATTTAGTAAGTGAAGCTTAGAACGCAGGCTTCTTACATTTTGATAAAAAGCAGTACAGTTAATTGTTTTTGGCGAATTATTTAGTTTTTTTGCTCAATAGACGTCCTTGAATAAACTTTATGGTAAGATTATTTTCACCTTTTGTCTGTCTATCCTTTAATTCATCGCGCACTTTACGTAAATAATCACGTTGTATTTTAGTTTCATCAGATTAACGGAAATATTATGCTCGGTAGTAAGTTTGTACTTATTTTTCAATATATCAGGTGCGTCCATTGGAGATCATAAGATGACTTTGAGAGGACGGGATTGTCCTACTGTGCGGTTTTTACCTAATCTAATTACGCGAAGTCCGTCAATCTTCGCATTGGAGACCTTCTTTATTACATGCATAGCAGCTTGTTTATCTTCACTAATACGAGAATCGATTGATTCAGCATCACTTTTGGTGATATTGTATAAAATATACGCGATTTTAATTGGCTAGCTTTGATATAATTAACCATTTTAATGATTTCTTATAACACTCTTTTGAGTTCAAGGCCTATTGTCTTTGCTACCGGTGATTCCCGGTGAATGAAGCAGTTAGTTGTAATGTTTTGGTTTCCTTTTTTAGGGTATGAAACAAATCCTTTTATAGTTCCAATATTGAAGGGCGCCATTTATGCATACACTCACGCAAAATTTCCACGATAGATCATTTGTATTAAAATATGTGTTTTTTTCGAATTCCTTGCATCATAAAAATTCTTTCAAAGTTTCATCATCTTCAATACATCGAGGGAATTGTGCTTTACCACCGATATCAGTTGACTCATCCAATTGAATTTCGATTCGTTTATTTTATTTAGAACTGATTTTTCAATGTAAACTGATATATCACTAATACGGTTACTCATAGTGCCATTTGACAAAGGAATCTTCTCAGAATTGCTGTGCAGGCCGGGCGAATCAAAGTTTCGTTAATAGTATGAGGCTTTATTTCTTCCGCGATTATTTCGGCGATTTTTACTTTGTTTTGCTTGTAATCTTATCTGATCTTTGAAATATTCAAGGGGTTTCTTAGATCATGTGATCATGTTTTGTCTCGCAATAGTTTAGTCGCAACCATAGCCTCATTTGATAAAACCAAACCACATACAATGCATAGGTCTGGGAGTTAAATTATTACCAGACCCGGTAAATCCCATTGTTAGATAACTGTCTTGATATAAGCGAGTTTTTACATTCTTTTTTAATGCAACATTTTTAGGAGAACTTATTGTTTCTGTTTCTGGTGTTTCAAGAGTGCTTCTTTTGTTGCTCAACGTTAAACATAGTCAAATCTTCGTTAATAGAGCTCTCAATTTTTGATGATTTACTAGTGCCAATTGATTCCTTAGCTTTGCTACAAGTAGCCACTTTTTGATCATTACAATCTTCACAATTTCTTTTTTTGATGAAAAAATTATTCCTGATATTGAGCGACATAATTAACTTCAATATTTTATTATAAAATTCAAGTACAAGTTACTAATTTATTTTTTCGTGCTCTAAAGAGGAAAAATATTTGTATATGATGCTTTTTCAATATTGTCAGACAGGGCCGTATCCAGAACGGGGGCAGACAGGGCCCTGTCCTGTCTGGGAAAATATTTACCCTGCCTAAAAAATTGCCATTTTTCTATTTTTTCTATTAATAATTTATTAATTATGATCCATCCAAAAAATAATACGGCGTGTAGTAAGATAAAATAAAAAATAAATTATGATTCTTCACTCCTACGCCAGCGCTACGCTGCAAAGTAAAGCGGATTCAAAATCCATTAACTGCTATTTGTTAAACATCCATGCATCCTTTTATTTTGGCGAATAACTTTGAAGAATTCAAGGTATTACAACTTACATCCTGTACTGATAATAAACAATCACCATTATTACGCATAGCCGCTCGCTGAAAATTTATTACGCTTTAACGGCTCTATTGTATCAATAACTAACAAGTATATTAGAACGTTACTTTTCTAATTATCCAAAAGCTTATCTTCTTTAGGTTTCTTTTATCCGTTAATGAGATAAATATAACAATATTTATCATTTAGTATTGTTTTCGATTCGCTTGCAGTTTTATTTTTAACAAGAACTACAAATATAAATGTCTTATATTCCTGCCTAGTTAGATAAATATCTGTAACTGTATTATGTATCGTATTTATATAAAAATGAATAGCGACATTCGGAGAAAAACTTAATGTGTTTAACATAAAAATAATTTAACACTGTTGCCCACTCTGCTCAGTGGCCTAGTTAAACTATTTCCAGGCAACAAAAATGGACATTCGAAATTATTTTGTTAATAAAACCATGCATACGCGAAAAGAAAATGAACATTAATTGCCTGATAGAGACACGGACTCGGATAAAAAACTTCCACATCTGAAGACGAAATCAAGAATGGTAGTGGTTCATCACTACCGTCTCTGAAAATGTGGTTAAATAATTAAATAAAAATATTAACGAATCACAAGCTTTTCCAATGATCTTGCAAAATTAGGCGATGACATGAAACAAGTTCGAGGGATAAGCCATTATTATTTAAAATACAAGAACCAGTGTAGCTTTTTCAAAATTTTATTTTAGATATGTTCAAAGTAATTGCCTTCTGTTATAATGCACTTAGCCATTCTTTCCTTCTACTTCTTAAACGCTCCAAGCCAAGCAACTTTAGGAACACTATTAAAATAACACCGAACACCAGCACAATCTCTTCCTCTGAAAAAAACCTACTTCCTCCCAATTTCTTTTTTGCCCAAAAACCTGTCAAAAGTCGCACATTGCCAGATCTGATTAGTAGGGAGGGTGTTCCGTTACTTTAACCTTGACTGCAACCAAAGACTACCGAGTTAGCTCTGCAGTGTGAAAAGAAGCATTATCGTGATGTGGCATAGTTGGCCTTTATTAAACACTTCTGGCAAACAGTGTCCGATGTACCATTTAACTATGACAGTCTTCTGCTCCTATAGCTTAATAGCGCTCACTAGACCGGTACTTCTAAAGAACACAGCGTACATTGCTTTCTTGATTGCTCACTGCTTTCTAATTATTCTTGGTGTGGCCACATCTTCATGGATCCATACGCAGCTCTCTTGTCGAACTGGAATGTCGAAAAATGGTATGTAAGTTTCATCGCCTGTTATAATTTTCGATCAATTTGGTGTCCACCATTCTTAAGCAATGTTAAGAGTTTCGTGGCAAATTCGTACTAGTTCTGCTATTTCAAAATCTGTAAGATGATGGGGTACAAAACTTATTACGAGTTTTTTCAAATGAACGTGGTCGTGTATTACTGTTTTCACACGTGAGGATACAATCCCCACTTGAGCCTCTATTACGGCGTAACTAGCTCTGTTATTTGCTTCCATAATCATCTTCGAGCAGCAATATTTCCCTAGTCACAGCGGTAATGAGAGGACCTGCGCCTTTCTGGTGATCAACTGTAGTTCTTCCACGTTCGAATTTCTTGTACCATCTGATCGGCAAATGTTGTTTTCAAACCTTCTTCGCAATCATACGCACTTTAACCTTTCTTAAAGTCATAAATCATTATGCGAACATGTTCTTGGTTTAATTCCATTTTTTCACTACACTTGCGAAACTTAAAAAACTATTCTTTTCAATGCTCTTTTAAGATAAATTAGCAAATGAAGCGGCAAATGTCAAGTAAAGAGTCTCTCTTACTGAGACTACATTTTATATTGTTTTCCATGGCCTGCCTAATTTCTTCATTCTCTAATAATGGCCTGTCCTTCGTTTGAAAGATTTAAATGGATTGAATATTCTGTTGAGGGAAATGCGACGTATTGTTACGCTTGTCAGCAATTTATGCCCAATAACATGAATTTAAAGAAACAGTCACATACAAAAACAGGCTACACACATTGGAAAAACTCATTAGATTTCAAGAATGGATTTCCCAAGCACGAAATATCAGACATGCACTGTAAGGCTATTATGATGTGGACCGAAAAGGAAACTCTTGTACCTATAAACACAAGTATTTCTTTTCTTGTTAATGAGAAGTTTTACAGGAAAATAGGTATTAAATCTATTGCCGAAGTCGTCCGATTCCTTATAATAAACGAACTCGCCGTGCACGGAACTTACACCATTGAAGAGCCTGAGCCTATTCGAGTATACCATAAAAAAGGACTCACTACTTGTTGAAATTGTCAAGAGTATTCCTTCCAATACAAAATACACATCGCCAGAAATCCAAAATGATATTGTTGGCGTTTTGGCAGACATGGTACAAAAAAGGGTGGTAGTAGATATTAACAAAACAGACGTCCCTGGTTTACATTATTTTGGAGACAAAAATAACTGATAAAATGTCTCACTCGGTATAAAGTATGTTAAAAACGATACAGTTTTTGAATCCTTACTGGGTATATATACCACCGAAAAATTGGATGCGAAAACCTTTTCAGAACTTACTTTGAATATTTTAAAATAAAATGGGATCGATTTTGGTAATTGCCTTTTAAGTTAATGTTATGACGAAGCCAGTGTTATGAGCGGCATAAAAGGTGGCGTTGCTGCCTGGCAGTGGTAAAAGTGATTTTTGATAATTATGAGACCATACTGAAGGCAATGAAATTAATTGTATGTAATGAACTGGATTTCTCTGGCGCAGATATTGCAAAAAGGTCTGTCTTGCAATAGTTAATGGTAATACTGGAATTTAGATTTGTTTTGATAATTATGAAAAAAAATACTTAGGTATCTAGAGCCAGCTAATTCTGCGCTTCAGTCTAGATCATCAGAGGTAGAATTGGAAAAAATATACAACGAAAAACTGGTGTTGATGTGTAGTACGAAGACCATAGGAAGCGAATCTCAAGTGAAACAGAGAACAGGCTAAGAGGCCCCCAGGTTCAAGGATTTCGCAGTCTTGGCTGCTCTACCGATTCAGCAAGAATCAAGTCAATCAAGCGAAACTTCCTAAGAAGGTAATAATATTACAAAATTGAATTTGAAAGGTAGTTTACTACAAAATAATAGACTTTATTATGGAACAACTTATTGGCAGATTTGAATCAAACAATACCTTATTGGAATCAGTCGGCTCTATAAATGAATTTAATCCCAAAAAACTCGAACCGCTAAAAGAATTTGGTAAGTTATGCAAAATTGTTGTAACTCTGTAAGTAAGACACATTTTGCAGGTATTGTTATCCCATCCTTAGAAGAACTGTACGCAGTAAGAAATTACTTGAATCAAATACATGAACCCAACATATTTACAGAACTATTTAAGCGTACATTTATTCATAAACATTTTTTTTTTATTTTATAAAACTAAATATGCTGTTGAGATTCAATTTCCATTCTTTTTATTTACTTATGTAGAACTATGAATGTAAACTGTAAACAAGTGTAATAGACAAAGCATTTTCTATTATAGCGAAGATCTTGAGTTTGGTTTCTAATAAAAAAAATGTATGTACAAACAGTGAGGAAGTAGCAACCGCTTTTAAAATTCGAATATCTTAAAAAATTACATATTTACCCCTTAGCGAATATTTAATTTTTTAATCCATATTTCCACTTCCATAAGGGTACAAACGAAACGAAAAGCGGTACAAACAGGTACAGACGATCAAGAAACAGCACCCGCTCTCAGAATTCGAATATCTTAAAAAATGACATATTTACCCCTTAGCGAATATTTAAATATTCCGTATTTCCACCCCCATAAGGGTAGAAACGAAACGGAAAGCGGTACAAACGGGTACAAACGATTAGGAAATAGCAGAATTCGAATATCTTAAAAAATAACATATTTGCCCCTTAGCGAATATTTAAATATTCCGTATTTCCACCTTCATAGGGGTACAAACGAAATGGAAAGCGGTACAAACTGGTACAAACGATTAGGAAACAGCACCCGCTTTCAGAATTCAAATATATTAAAAAATGGAATATTTACCCCTTAGCGAATATTTAAATATTCCGTATTTCCACCCCCATAAGGGTACAAACAAAACGGAAAGCGGTATAAACGATTAGGAAACAGCACTTGAAATTTTCACTTTAGGCTACATAATTACGAGTGCGCAACTCAGCACGCTTTGACGCTTAACTCATTTCCGTTTGTTATGCCGTGCAGTTCAGACGTTATCTTTTTAAAGTTTTGTATCCCTTTTATAAGGTATGTAATTAGACATTTTCTATATAATATATTTAATAGGGAACAAAAATAGGGAAAAAAGTATGAACAAAGAAACCGCTTATGTTAAGAAACAGCTTTTATTTTGGTAAATTTCCGTGAAATGTAAAACAGAGTTCATAGTATAGTAACTTATAAAAGTTTGCCTATATTAAAGGATTAGAAACTATAAGAACATTAAAGTATGTTGGTGAAGTAACTAAAATAAAAAATTGGGATCTAGAAAAAGCAAATTTTATAATCCAAAATAAGGATTATTTGTAGGAATACAAATAAAGTTAGTATAAAAGTTCTTAATAATGCACAACCTAAAGTAAGTTTAGCAAGACGTAGTACCACTGCTAATTAAAGAAAAGTTGCAAGCAAAACTTAAAAGGCTTGTGAAACTGGGAGTTATTGCTGAGGTTAATGAGCCGAATGAATGGGTTACTAACATAGTAATCGTAGGAAAATCAGATGGATCATTGAGAGTTTGTGTTGATCCGCAACAATTAAATAAATATACAGTTATATTATATTTAGAATTTACATCAGTTCTACATACATAAAGACAAAATTTACATCGATTGGGGCTTGTACTTCGATATCACAGTTGGTTAGCGCGGTACTCTAGCAAAGTACAGGTCGTAGGTTCAAATCCTACTCGAGGTAAACCTTTTATTTAAGTATTTAATGAAATTAATAATAATTTTTAATTATACAGTTAGGGAAATTTTTGAAATACCTACAGTAGATGAAGTTAAATCAAAATTAAATAATCAATTAATTTTTACGGTGTTAGATATTAAAGATGGTTTTTATCACTTAGAGTTAGATGAACAATCCAGCACGTACGTTTGCAACGCCACTTGGGTCTTAACGTTTTTATAGAATGCCATTTGGGTGCGCAGTGGCAGCCGAAGTGTTTCAGAAATATGTAAATAAGTAACTATTTTGGGGATATAATCGGTGTAACTATACGGGGTCCGCCATCGCTCTGGCATTCCTTTTTAGCATCTTTATTATTTGTTGTAAAGAAATAGTATAAAAACCAACTTTACCTTATTTTTCAAGCTCTATAACGTAAAGATATTTTCATGTATACAGGGTGTTCCACTTTTGCTGCACAGCACTCTACTCCTTTATTTTAAATGGAACACCCTCTATATTATTACATTTTTCTGTTTCCTGTTGCAATTGAGGGGCACTTTGTTAAGCATACATGTCACCTACAGTCGGCGTTATCTCACGTTTTTTGAAAAAATAATAACGTTTGCGGCATACTCAAAAATGAATAATATCTCGCTAATAAAATAGATAGGGACATGCGGTTTTCACCATTCGATAGAGTATGAAAGAGTCAATAAAAACTTATGAAAAGAATAATTTTAGAGATACATACCTTCCCTCGGTTATCTCAAACTAAGCCCCCTGTGTACTCCAAAAAAAAAACTCCCACAGACACGTTCGGCAAAATAAGTCAAAATTGGTATATCAAAGTCTTCACAAGTCACAGTGTATTAATGGATTGGATTGTGCACTCTTTCCGAACACATACATAACCCCACCCAAAAGTACCCAAGTCTTATAATCTGGAAATCAACCGAAGAACACAAAGCACCGTAAGTCTAGAACAGCGGACAAATCAGAAATCATCAAGAGCTAGAATTTTGAAACAATTTTTGATAACCAAAATAAATAATTAGAACCAAAACCAAACATATTTAAGCACATCTAGTATTCCTACCAATAGTTAAGAGTTTGAAATTTCACGTCAAATACCGATCAGAGGTAAACTCAAAATGGGTATCTCAATTTTTACTATTGCAATAATGGTAAATTGTAAATTCAATAAATGAAAATAATTTACCGGAGAGCTAATCAGTTGCACAATGTCATCTAAATATCAACAGGCGTGCTACACATTTGTAGGAAAAATAAAATAAATGGTCTGCAAGGCCACCAAAATATATAAATAAAATGATGTGCGAAATAAGCAAAATAAAATCAAATTACTTTTGATGATAGTTCATTTATATCTCGCACCAATTGTTCACGGTTGTTAATTGATAAATCGTCCTCTTTAAAATCTTTTAATCGACCATAAAAATCTCCAGTAATTGGAACTCTTCGACCAAATGCCAAAAACGAAGGTGAAAAACAGCTTTATGAATAGTGTGGTTAATTTTGGGAATTTCAAGATCCCAGTCTTTGTGATTATCTTTAATGTAAGATCTCACTGCAGTACCTACTACTTTATTAACTCTTTCAACAAAATTTACTTGGGGATGGTACCTCGCATTAAACCAAATAGATTGAACTTTGTAAGAATCTAATAATTTTTTAAATGATGCACTCTTAAATTGAGGGCCGTTGTCTACCATACAAATTTATGGTACACCGAAAACTAGAAACACATAATTTTCAATATATTGGCAAATGCCTTTAGCAGTAGCACTGCCCATTGGGTGAATCAGAGTAAATTTGGTAAACCAATCGCAAACAACTAGTAAAACAGTATTACCATTTTTAGATCTGGGAAAAGGACCTACTAAATCGATTGAAATGCATTGATAAGGAAAAGAAGCATTTTTCTCTTTACTCATAAAACCTTAATGATTAAATTGTGAATATTTACTTTGATTACAGATATTGCAATTTCGAATGTATTTGGAAATGCCTGATGTCATTTTTGGCCAATAATAAAATTCTTTAATTTTTGAAAAAGCTTTAAAAACGCCAAATGTGCTGATGTAGGATCATCGTGAAATTTTGTAAAATACTCTTCCGTGAGGATTTAGGAACAATTAATTTCCATTCCACTAAATTGGATACAATGTTTAAATCATTTGAAATAAATTTGTAAAGTTTATCGTTTTCAATTCTCCAATCGGGAAATAATTCAGAATTCTTAGAAAAGTTATTTAACATTTTCTTATACCAATCTTCTAAATCTACAGCTGAAAATTCTAAAAAGTTAACTTCTATTGGCGCTCTTGAAAGTACGTCAGGAACAACATTCAATTTACCTTTCCTATGAATGACTTCAAAATAAAATTGTTGAAGTTCTAATATGATTTCCCTTTTCAACAAATGTTGAATAAATTCTTGGAATACCATAAAATTTATTTACTTTAATTAACCATTCTTTCCAAACATGTTTGTCTTGTCTCGGTAAAATTGTTAGGAACGTGTCGACTAACGGAACACTTCCCATTTAAGTTTTTAAAGTTAAATTCGTAATTTTTGGTTTAACATCAGTAAAAAGTAATTTTAGGTTTAATGTATTGATTTTGATCTATTTTCATGTTGTTTTTGAAAATCTGAATTTGAATTGTATTTAAATTGAGAGTTTTGTAATTTAACGTGTTGTAATTTTTTACATAATTCAACAAGATGAAAAATATTGGTAACATTGACAAGAGCCAATTGTGTTGCATACCAAGGCTGTAAATTTTTTACAATAATTTTAAGTTGCTCCAATTCAGCAGGAGGAACGTCTAATTGAGAAAATAAATTAATCATTTAAGAAATAAAGATGGTTGGAATTTTATCATCTGTTTCCTGTTTCTAATTTCATTTAACAAAACTTCATCAAGTCCTTCGGGTAAAAAGTCCCTTTTTAATTTATGAATAAGCTCATCCCATGAATCTATTTGAGACCTAATGGCTCTAAACCACGTCAAACCCCATCCCGAAAATAGATCGATTCCAAATAATAACATATCTGTCTTAGACATATTACGAGCCAGCATTAATTCTTCACACATTTGCATAAATGAAAAAACTTCTTTTTCACTACCATTAAATTTTAGATTTAATTTGTAAACAGGAATAGAATTTATAGAAACCTTAGGTTCCTCACTTAAATTTTAAAAACCTTCGATTGGAATATTTACGGCAGTATTAATTGGTTCACTATTTAACATCGAAATGTTAGAATTATCAAGATATTGTGAGTCATTACTTAATTCTAAATTATCCTTAGTTGATTCTATTAATTCAATATTATCATTACAAAGTGAAAGTAATTGATCACGTAAGTGCATATGTTCATCGTCAAACACTGTATAATTTAATCGCTTCAAAATATGTAAAAGGCGGGTATGTAGTTTGAGATATTCACTTTTCGTTGAATTAACTTTATACAAATCTATTAAAGATTTAATATGTGTAAGTTTTTTTTAAACAAGCTAATTCTTCATTTTGGTTTATTTTAACTTTCGTATAAGAATCAAATAATTTTGAATCGACTTTTTCTAAATTTAGTTTACGTCGTAATAATTTACGCTTTTCATCAACCTATAAATGTTCAGCCGCGACAACACTGCGGTATCTCAGTTCCATTAATAACTCGCCACTCCTAAGAGCATAATTCGACATAGTAATATATGAAATACAAATAAGGCACAAAATACAATAAGATTACAATAATCGTAAATACAAAATATTACAGTACCTTTATACGGTTGTCATCAAAGTTCGGAAATGCAAGAACATAAGCAAAGATATCTGACATGTACAGCATTTAAATGCACCAAGATAATTGTAAGTTTAATTAATTAAATATCAATACAATAGGTATGTCGAGAAGCAACAACCTTCAATAGATTTCAAATCGATGCACCACGTCTTGAATCCAATGTAACAATACACTCTTAAGTTACAATTTTAGCTGATAAAGGTTTGGTTATAACCCAGTAGGTTTTGCGCCTTTTAGCTCAGTCGGAGATTAAAATAGGCGGGATTCATAAAGATTATCAGATGTTGCTTAAATATATATATATATATATATATATATATATATATATATATATATATATATATATATATATGTATATATATGATGTTGCTTCAACCTGAAACTAAATTGTTAAATAAAAGGGCACCAACTCGTTTTACGGAAAAACAAGTAAACCATAAATATAATAAATTGACAATAACAAGCTTTATTTACTACCTTAATTTTTATTATAAATGAGAATATCATAGAGCTAATGTGAGTAACAATTTTACTACCTAAATTTTGATTATAAAGAAAAACATCTTAAAGCTAGTGTTAGTAACGATTATTTAACTTAAGTAAGACTAATTTATGGAATTATTAATAGAAATAAAATACATTATTTTGATTATACTGTACTTTTGTGGATTACGAAATGGCGGCTTGCTGAATCAGCGCTTGGAAAATTTCGTTGCGTAAATTTTACATGGGAGTTGAAATAAAACTGGATTCGGATACATTAAAATTCCCCAAATGTATAAATTTATTGCTGGTTTAATGGATATTAAAATTCCACTTCATAGTAACAAAGGGTATTGCGTCATATTGGTTGAACGTAAATATACCGTAAAGTAACTAACGGCAAAATTGAATTGGTTAAGTAATTATGCGGATAAATAAAATAAAGTAAAACATAAAGTAGAAGTAAATAAAAGTTCCTGAAAAGCACTTATTAAAAAATTTAACAAAGTGACAATGGATGCGCTACATCCACCTTAAAAATATCACCAAAAAAAGAGTAACTAAAGTAGTCTTTGCGCATGAACATGTGAATCAAATGTGCAAACAATATGGGTACCAGTTTATTTTTACAATAATTAAATGCGTGTTTTTGTGCAACTATGATACGCAACACACGCTAGTAGTACAGGTGTAGTATTTAACCCCAATTGGTGTTTGTTTAAGGTTAGAGTGGTGTTATTATTTATTCTCACATGTTTTAGAGAGATTATTTAATGCACACATTAACAATGATATACTTAACGACAAGAGTATATATGTTTACAATCTGTTATAGTTTTACCTTGTTACTTCTATTTATAATAGTGAAAAGTGTGTTGATAAGAATGCATGACTTTACAATTCCTTTAGTACATTGGTCTATTTATATTGTAATAATTGTTATTGCATATTTGCATACTAAGTAATTTAACTAGTTTAACTTTTAAATGTGTTTTACTTATTCTATCGAATAGGAAATGGAATTGAATGTTTCGTAATTGCATCACTTGTCGCCGCCATCTTGGACTTTGACGTCACAAGACCGCCCACGTGGGAGACCGCATTTTCCACCCTTATTGTTACTCGCTTACGTGTAGGACGTATTTTTTCACCCTTATTTTTTACACACCCCCGTGTGAGACCGCATTTTCAAACCCTCCTGGAATTTTCATCCCTAAAAATTTTTACATACACCCACGTGTGAGACCGCATTTTCAACCCTTTCTTTCCGAAGGCCCTTTTCAACCCTAATTATTTTTACTCGCTTACGTATAGGACGTGTATTTTCACCCCTATTTTTTACACACCCACGTGTAGGACATGTTTTTCCACCCCTATTTTATGACAGCTCACGTATAGGACGCGTATTTTCAACCCTTATGGTTTCTTTTCGAGGTCAACCCTAATTAGAGCCTTTTTTTGCACATGCTCACGTGAGGGGCTGGGACTGGTCTTGGTGTTGGGGGCTGGACCTGGACCTAGTTGGACTTGGAGTTGGTCTTAGGGTTATTTTTGATTGTTATCTAATTAAGGTCCTTCTGACTATATTAATAGCAGTACCCCTGGAGGTTAGGCAAATGCACAGGCATTTAGAATTTTTTTTTAAAACGTTTAGTTGACATTGCTATTATTCCCAACTGATAAAAAACCCATATAACGTGAATCACGCGCGCGCGCGCGTGTGCGTGTGTGCGTGTGTGCGTGTGTGCGTGTGTGCGTGTGTGCGTGTGTGCGTGTGTGCGTGTGTGCGTGTGTGCGTGTGTGCGTGTGTGCGTGTGTGCGTGTGTGCGTGTGTGCGTGTGCGTGTGTGCGTGTGTGCGTGTGTGCGTGTGTGCGTGTGTGCGTGTGTGCGTGTGTGCGTGTGTGCGTGTGTGCGTGTGTGCGTGTGTGCGCGTGTGCGCGTGTGCGCGTGTGCGCGTGTGCGCGTGTGCGCGTGTGCGCCGGTTCGCCGGTGCGCCGGTGCGCCGGTGTGACGGTGTGCCAGTGTGCCGGTGTGCCGGTGTGCCGGTGTGCCGGTGCGCCGGTGCGCCGGTGCGCCGGTGTGCCGGTGTGCCGGTGTGGCCGGTGTGCCGGCGTGCCGGTGTGCCGGTGTGCCGGTATGCTGGTGTGCCGGTGTGCCGGTGTGCCGGTGGGTCGGTGCGCCGGTGCGCCGGTGTGCCGGTGTGCGCGTGTGCGCGTGCGTGCGTGCGTGCCTGTGTGTGTGAACGTAATCGAGTATACAAACAATAGTTTTTATTTTATTTTGCCACCATAATGTTCTTTATTTTATTTTGCCACCATAATGTTCTTTATACGCCTCCAAATGCGGGCGTAATGTGGTCTTTATAGCACGGAAATGTCATTGATGCTAAGCAGCACGATTGACAGCAAACACATGACATGATATATAATAGCAATATCACAGTATCTTAGTAACAACAAATTAGCCTACTGTCGACTTTATTTCACTGCATTTGCATTTAAAAACTTGCCGAAAATACTGAATCTTTTTAATATTTTGTTCCAGTTTCATGGTGCAAAATAAAATAAAACATTGTATGTACCACGGGCATAATTGTAGATTATGGCTCTCAGGAACATAAAAGCCCTCCGCGTCGGGCTTTTATCATTCCCTCGAGCCATAATCTTCTGATTATGCCCTTAATACATAAATATCTATTATTTTATTTTGCCACCATAATGTTCGTTATACGCCCCCAAATGCGGGCGTAATGCGGTCTTTATAGCACGGAAATGTCATTGTTGCTAAGCAGCATGATTGACAGCAAACACATGACATGATATGTCACGTAAGTTGAAAGAAATATTGGAACAACAACCTTATTATACAACCTTTATTAATAAAAATAATAGTAATGAAACTTATTCTTTATAAAAATTGAAAATACAGTTGGATGGATTTGAAATTGTAACTCTAGATGAGCCAACACCAAAGCTGACAGTTTCTTCGCCGTTTTGTGGTATACTTATAGCTGCTGTACCAGTAATGTTCTGAGCAATTTTAATTTTATTTTGCAGAGAATTCTCTACATATGATTCGGCTACTTTATCCGAACGCCATCCACCAAGCTGCTTCAGTGCCCTTGTATCACCGCCGCTTTCTGCAAATATCGTCGCCGCACTCCTGCGAAAGCAGTGCCCTGTGTACTTATGGGCATCCGGTAAATTTAGGAACTCTGCTATTATCCTCGGCATTTTGCCTAAGGTGTTTTTCCCAACAGTCTGAGCACTACATTTGCCATTATGATACGACAAAAACAAGCTGTCAATTTTAGTATGTTCTGGTCGTAATGCTGCATATTTTAGGTACAAAGAGACGTAATCAACCAATCCATCGCTTGGTACAATTGTAAATTGCCTCGAAGTATAAGTTTTGGTTTTTTTGATCTTCACTAATAGCACTGATCCCTCAGTTGTTACGTCCTGTACAGCCAAATCGTGCAGTTCTTCGCGAACACATGCTCCAAAAATACCAAAAGCTGTGACAACCTATAAAACACAATAATTTTTATAATGAGAATTGGAAAAAAAGCTAAAATCGTTATACCTTAACTAACAAGTACGTATGATCAGGCGCCTTCAACATGAATTCTTCAATTTCATGCCGTTGCAATACATAGGACTTTTAGCTTGATCACCTACAGAATTATTCTTCATGAATTCATGAATTTTCAATTTAGAATATAAACACCACAGTGACGACGGCTTATAGATCTTTGACTGCAAAAATAGATATTTATTGAATAGAGATAATTGACTAATGTATATATACAATCCCTTACCATTTGAGACAAGTTTGCCATCACAACTTTTTCATCACATTTTGTAGACACATTTTTTGTGCTCCCAAGCGCAAAACTTTTCGTACTCTTTTATGTATAAATATTTCGATTTACTTGGAATTATTTTTGCCTGGGCGGCCTCAAATTCATCTAAAATTTCTTGTGAATAAGTTTTTGCGTTTTCACCTTCTATTTTAGAATGCAAATTATTTACAAACAAACAGTACCTTAGCAACAATTTAGCAATATCACAGTATCTTAGTAACAACAAATTAGCCTACTGTCGACTTTATTTCACTGCATTTGCATTTAAAAACTGAATCCTGAATACTGAATCTTTGTTAAATTTTTAAGTTTTATAGTGCAAAATAAAATAAAACATTGTATGTACCACGGGCATAATTGTAGATTATGCCCTTAATACATAAATGTCTATTATGTAATCTGAAGATTCAATTATTTTTAAAGCAATTTCCGCGTTAGCAAAATTTTTTAAAATATTTGTAAGTGCTTTGAATGTAAATTTTTGTAAGTACAACATGTTTGTTAAATACTAGTAGCGGTATTCCCGTTTTCTGTATTACTTTCTAAATAGTTAATGACAGGTATGTAATGCGCTGTTTATATCCAGCCATTCACAAAGCGTATTTTAGTAAGACACGTTGTATAAAAAATTCAGTTAAACATATTGTACAGTTGAAGGAAAAACTTCTAAAGGTAAGCGTATTATTTTTAATATATGTTTTCTACCTGATATTACTAACAAAATTGCCTATAAAGATTTTTTTAAAATGTATTATTATGCTTATAGGATAACGTCATAAGATCAGCTCTACAAAATAGTAGGTACGCATTCGTGGATTTTAAAGTTGTAGTTATTGTTAATTCACGTATAATAATAAAAACATTAAAACCTTTTGCCTTTTATTTCCGTTATATCAGTTTGATATTCTTAAAAACATGTTAATTAATTTAATTTAACTCTATGTTATATAAGTAACTATTACTTTTTAATGGGTTTTTACAACTGTTAATGAACACGTTACAATGAAACAGTTTTGTGTGTATGTTATTAAACATGCAAATAAATCAGATGTGATGTTCCAAATGTATCGGTGGTGACTGTTTAGAGGATCTGCCTATACATAAAGCATCATTGCATTAGGGTAGAAATTATTTATTATTTCACGTCATATTTAAATAGACTTTAATGCATTCAGTTTGAACTGTAATCTGGTTTCCGCAAACTGTAAGACATAATTTCGGTTGATTGATTGAATTTTATCTGATGATCGTGATTTGTTTGTGTGTGTGTGTGTGTGTGTGTGTGTGTATGTATGTGTGTGAGAAAGAGAGAGGAGGAGGAAGAAACAAGACCAGTCCCAGCCCCTCACGTAAGCATGTGCAAAAAAGGCTCTAATTAGGGTTGACCTCGAAAAGAAACCATAAGGGTTGAAAATACGCGTCCTATACGTGAGCTGTCACATAATAGGGGTGAAAAAACACGTCCTACACGTGGGTGTGTAAAAAATAGGGGTGAAAATACACGTCCTATACGTAAGCGAGTAAAAATAATTAGGGTTGAAAAGGGCCTTCGAAAAGAAAGGGTTGAAAATGCGGTCTCACACGTGGGTGTATGTAAACAATAATTAGGGATGAAAATTCCAGCAGGGGTTAAAAATACGGTCTCACACGGGGGTGTGTAAAAAATAAGGGTGAAAAAATACGTCCTACACGTAAGCGAGTAAAAATAAGGGTGGAAAATGCGGTCTCCCACGTGGGCGGTCGTGTGACGTCAAATCCAAGATGGCGGCGACAAGTGCCCCTGTACTACTCACGCTGCACGCAATACATGTTAACTTGCCTAAATAAACGTAAATTTGATTAACAAATGTCAAGAGTTTGTTACAATATGTCAGTTTCTGCTATTTCTTGTGACTATCAAACAATAATTTGGCTTTTGTTTTTGTACTTCATGTAAACCTAGCAAAGCCTACTTCAATGAAAAAAAGTGTACTCGTAAATATCATTCATACTATGATGAATATTGGTAACTTCTCATCTAGTATCACGCAAGAAACGATAGAAAATAAAATAAAAATCGCATTTTCCAATGCAACACAAAAATGTCAAGGCTTTAAAATAAAATGGACGACATTTTGAGAAACTTATTGAATTAAATTGCTTTTAATTGCTTCCTTTTGAATTTTTTTTCTTTTAGCATTAGTTTGTTAAGTGGAATGATTAACATAAAATTAAAATGAATTATTATTATGCGCCCGTTTCCTTGTTTCTCTGTTACATGGCTACTGCGATATAGCAAAAAAGAAAATAAAAAATAGAAAATCGCCAATTCTGTAAAAACGGCTAAAGATAGACCCATATGCGTATTAACAAAATCGAAAGAGAAAAAAAATCCGCGTCTGTCTATGTAAAAAATTCTATTTAAGAGAATCAAGTTATCCATGATTATGTTTTCCGAAAATCAAAAATTTACCCGCAAAAGACCTGTGTCTCAAAAATTATTCTTTTCATAAGTTTTTATTGACTTTTTTATGCTCTATCGAATGGTGAAAACCGCATGTCCCTACCTATTTTACTTTGCGAGATGTTGATCATTTTTGGGTCATTTTTTTCCAAAAAACGTGAGATAACGCCGAAATGGTGGACTGTAGGTGACATGTATGCTTAACAAAGTGCCCCTCAATTTTAACAGGAAATTAAAAAATGTAATAATATACAGGGTGTAAAATAAAAGAGTATAGTGTTGTGAAGCAAAAATGGAACACCCTGTATACATGAAAATATTTTTAGGTTATAGAGCTTGAAAAATAAGGTACAGTTCGTTTTTATACTTTTTCTTTATAACAAATAATAAAGATGCTAAAGAGGAATGCCAGTGCGATGGCGGACCCGGTATATTTCGATAATATTCTAGTACATGCCAATACAAAAGCAGAACATTATTTAAATGTAGACAAGGTGGTAAGTAGGGCTAAATCCTTGAATATTAAACTTAATGAAAAGAACCTTCAATATAATTTGAAAGAAGTAAGATGTGCAGGTTTTGTATTTAATGTAAATGCGATGCTTCCTGGTCCCAATAGAGTTGAAAATATTGTTAATCTAAAACAAGCAACGTGTAAAAAAGAGTTGCAACTAGTATTAGGTTTAATCAATTATTTGCGTGCATTTATACTAAACTTGGCTGAAATTTTTAGTATATTATGAAAAGATACAGCATGGTTATAGACTGAGGAACATACTAGAGTTTTTAATAATATCAAGGTATTAATAGCTGATGCCTCTATATTAAACAATTATAATGCGGCATAGTCAATTGAGATCAAATGCGATGCATCAAAAGACGCGTAGGTAGTTGTATAATGCAAAACAAAAAACTTACTTAGTTACTCCTCAAGATCATTATCAGATAATGAAAAAAATTGGGCTCAAATAGAAAAAGTATTTCTGGAAATAGTTGTCGCAAATATCATACCTAGTCCAGTCATGTTAACTTAAAAACAACATATTAAAAATAGAGAACGATATAGGCCACGCTTACAAGGTGAAAGGACATAAAAATCATTTTTTTGTAAAAATATCGTTTTCTATGGCTCGGAGGTCAATTGAGGTGGCTACAAAAATGGTTATATTAATTTTTCACGTATGACGAACTGTTTGCGAAGTAAAGAGTGACGAATTTGAACGCTGTATCCGTTTCCTCACCACCATTGCGGTAGAATACAAGCCGTGGTTTTTTTACACGGTGTCCCCAGTAGGCCTAGTCCATGTTGACTGTAAAAAAATTACGTTTTGATGTGTAAATTATTGAAACTGCAATAGAAGAATCCATTGTTAACACTACTGTGATAGTGGGCGAGGACATCGATCTTTTGGTTCTTCTCATCGGACGTAGTCATTTACAGAAGCAATTATTTTTCATGAAACCAGGCAAAGGAAAGGTCAAGACACAATTTTATAATTTTTCAAGCTTTTACAAATATCCTCAGTAAGCAACACATTTTATTGCAATACCACTTCTGCTCTATTCAACAGAGGAAAACTAAATATATCAAAAATGTTCGAAAATCGTCCTGATTTGCCGAAATTTTTCAATAAGAAAATTGTTTTCAACAACTTATATTTGAGAATGGAGTAAAAATTATATTGGCAATGTATGGAGCTCCTAAGTCGGAAACATCTCTTGATAATTACCGGTATTTAAGTTTTGCAAAGTCGACAAGTATCAATACTGCTGTAAAAGTACCATCGTTTCCACCTACAACTGAAGCAGCTCAACAACACTTCTATCGTGTATATTACCAGGTCCAAACATCGCTGGGAAGAGACATAAATCCACAACAGTGGAGCTGGATCTTTAATAATTTTTGTTTAGAGCCCATTACAACATTGTTACCACCTGCGCCAAATAATATTCTTAATACCATTTTTTGTAATTGTACGAAAGGGTGTGGTGCAGATTGTGGATGCAGAAAATTTGTGTTTATTTTGTTCCATTGTATGCGTCAACTGTCATGGACAATCATGTCTCAATGCAATGCCTGAAGCTTCTGCTGTTGATTGTTCCGATAATGTTTCTACTGATAGTGATATTGATCTTTTTGTAACAAATCGGCAAAGATGAGAAAAATAACGAAGATACAGACCCTCCTAGAACCTGACAATGAAATAGTAATACATAATGTAAAAAAACCAATGGTGGTGCGGAAACGGATACAGTGCTCGACGTTCACATTCGTCACTCTGTACTTCGCCAAAGGTTCGTAGTACGTAAAAAATGGATAGGACCATTTTTGTAGATAATTTCATGAACTTTCTTTCTTGTAATCACCTCAATTGAGAAACTAATCCAGATTTTCAATTATTTTTATTAAATTATAGAATCACACCTATTACTGGTTTATCGTATTCACCAGCTGAATCGTTACACAGTAGAGTATTAAAATCACAATTGTATGGTACTAGAAATGATCTCTTAAAACCTAAAGTTGAGAATTGTAGTAAATTTAATACTAGAAATCAAAAAAGGCAAAATACTATAACAGGAGTTCTCGTAAAGAACAACCAGAATTTAAAGAGGGAGAAAAGGTGTTAGTAGTCAAATACTATTGAAACGAAATACACTTCTTACTAAAAAATTTAGAATCTTTGACGGAGATACAATTCTAAATGATAATAAAGAAATAATAAGCGATAACACGGCGTAGGCTACTAACACTGAATAGGTACAGGGTCCATAATAAAAATGCGTGTATTAATAGGCATGGTTAGGAGAGTAAACCACCAGCCAAGCTTGACCTATAAAGTTTAAAATTTAGTTAGTATTAGGTAGATACTTAAGTTAGTTTTAAGTTATCTATGATTGTGGATCTTTAGATATAAGGGGAAGGTGTCATGTATTGTGTAATCAGTGCTTTAATGATATACATTATGTAAACCGGCCTATGAAATAGATGATTATTAGAGACATAAACTTAATAAAGTGGTAACGTAAATGATATACGTTTCTATAATACGAACCTATAGTAATGATAATAATTCCGGCACAGTCTCTACTCAAATTAATACTCACTCAAAACATTGCAGGGTTGGTGTTTGTTCTATATTAAATTTTTAGGAACATGAAGCGGTTGATATAGATTTTTAATTAATTGCGTCATAATTTGACAGATACAGTCGTGGGGAATTTTTGCAGCTGTTTTTTTGGCATTTAATTATTTGTTGTTGAACACGTTATTGTGTTAAATTAAACAAGGAAAACTTCAGTAAGTATTTATTTATATATTTAAGCAATTCTCAAAGCTACAACTCGAAATATTAGAAATAACAGATAGAGGAATGCGAATCCCACGAAATATTGTGCTAAAATGTAGAGTGGAAGTGCTAGCACCATAAAACAACAATTGGAAGAAGCTCGGTACACTGTGTCAGCCATGGTTGAAAAGATAAAAATTTAACCATTGATGATTGGCGCATAGTACGTTGATTTAAATCTGGTAATTTTTCCGTTTGCTTGCTTTTTTTCCCTGTTACAGGTACTCTTGAGTGATGAGTCACATATTGGATGATAAATCACAGTTCGTTCGGCTTAGGTGAGACCAAAAGTATAATAATGAGTGTGTTATAAAAGCAATTAAACACTCCGTTTCTGTAAGGGTGTGGTCAGTTATCAGTAAACCAAACTTTTTCCCCAGTTGCAGGCAATGGCAGGAAGGCATTCATGCATGGTGGGGCACCTTGCGCATGGCCAAATCAATCAAGAATTTTTTGGATGAACATCAGATCCTAGTTCTATCATCGGCAGGCAACTTACGCGATCCAGAAGGTTTGGGAATTTTTAAAAAGGGAGCTGGCTAAAAAGAAGATAACCACAAAGGTTCAGCTTACAGAAAGTATTCTTTGCCATTGTAACCACAAAGAAAACTTGGAAAAATAGCCCTAAACTGTAGTTACAGTATACCAAGGAGGGTGGATGCACTGGTCAAAGCCAGAGGAGGTTTAAGTAAACATTAATTTTTTTTGTTTTAAGCCATATTGTTGAATATTTTTTTCAATAAATAACTGTTTATAAATCATCCTTTACACCAGAATTATACTATTCGAAACAGTTATATTGAATAAAACCGCAAATTTAGCAAATGAGTATAATGATATAAGTAGGGACTGTATTGCTATTACTTCAACCCGCAATCGTCTTATCAAATTTTTTAAATTATCTCTTTTTCTCTTCGTCAGGTTTATTATTTTAATTTTCAATGAAATTTTCTTCACCGGATTTGGAACTTAGTAATATTACTTACAGGATGTGCATATAATGTTGATGCTTAATTTACATATTACCAAGTAAAATTAAAACTACAAAAACATTTAAAAAATTTTATTTTATTTTAATATGTACAAATCTATACACAAACGCAAACACGGTTAATTTACACTCAGACATATGGGGTTTTCACATATTCAAAACGTAATAATTTAATTATAAAAAAAATTAACAATATATTGCATTAAAATATCATTAATCACATACATTCATGAATTTTTTTGTTATTAAATAATTTAAGATATCTACTGCATTGCCAATAAATGATAATAATGACACTTATTGTTTATCACAACTAGTAAAACCCTGTAACGGGTAAATACTGTATAATTACGGTAACTATTTCGTGAACCTAATTATGTAAACTATAATGAGCAACATTAAATGGCGGAGTTGACTACTGTTAAATTATGGAACGATATATTTACATACTTTTTGTGAGAGTTGAATAATTAGTAATAACTGATAACCTTCTTATAATTTACGCTTTTAATTTTAAAAATGTAACTATAAAATATTTACATACCTTTCTCTTCTTCTATTCTATATTCAAAATATTAATTAGTGTTCACTGAGATACGTATCACTGAATAGTACAGAGAATTTCTATCAAATTTTTAAATAATTAAAAAATGCCACTCTAATTTTTAAAAAAGTGACTACAATAATTGTATTATTATTTAATCAATGCATAACAAATTATACCATAGATCCAAACATACGTTTCCCACGTGTTAACATGAGACTAACAGCCATTACAGAAAGAAGAAAAAACACGAGCCCGAGGAAAGATGTAACGATCCTACATCGACATCTCCATTTTTTATTTTCTCTCATTCTTTTCGCTAGCAACTCAGATCGGGGTACGTCGAGAGTAAAATCTGCTTCCGGTCTTCCACCAGGCTAAAACAAATTAAGCAATTAGTATTTTCATTATCACTTCATAAATAAAATAATAATTAAGTAATAATAAGTCAGTTTAGTTCAAAGTCATATTGTAACAAGAATTTTTGATATCCTTAAAATGATACATAATGCAAACTTACCAAAAACAAAAATACTTTAGTTTTACATACATAATAAATAGACCTCGGATTTCTAAGCAAATGCTTATTTGTGTGTATTAGGTATACTGCCGTGAAAATGAAAATAAAGTCGTTTTAGACAATTTGATGGAAAATGAGCTAAAGTTATTTATGCTTATTCCGCTTATTTTGGTGTTTAAGTGCTTATTTATGTAAAACGTGCTTATTTGTGCTTATTTTCTGCTCGGGGATTTTTACGTTTGAACTTATATTTAAAATTTAAGCTTGTCTATTTTAAAATCTCTTCAACAATGCGTTTTTGTAAAGTTTTTAAACAAACACGACAGATACAATAAGCTACCACTCTAGAGATTAACTATGTCGTAAGCCGACGGCTTACTTGTTAAGATTTTCGAGAATTGTGTATTGTAAGTAGGCACAGATGTTTGTTTACAACTCAAGTATATTCAAAACCAAGAGTCAACCAGCGTAAATAAGTGTACAGCGCGTGATCGCCTCGTGCTTTGTAGGTGCCGAATGGTCAAGCAGCCCTAAAACATGTGGTTTTCTATCCCTTCTACTTCAAAAACATTCTCAGTTTGAATTTTCATATACATTCGGTAGTGATTCCTTGCTGTTGCTGCTTCAATGCACTTTGTAACAGCAAATGAAATTAATTCTAATTAAATTGAACTGATTACTAGATAATTAAACTATAACTTTCGGTTATTAAAAAAACAAAAATGGGAAAGGATAAACTTCCAAAAAGTGTGCTAATTAAACAGTGGTTAAAAGACTACGACTGCTGTTCATCTGATGGTGACGTCATATTTTGTAATGTTTGCAACAAAGAAGTAAGTATCTAACGCAATTTTAATTTTAATTACATAATTTCGGTCATAAGTTTTGTTCGAATAATAAACAAATAAATTTAATATTAAATAATAATGCATTTTTGTGTTTTCAAGGTATCAAGCAACAAAAAACATCAAATTCAACAACACGTTAAAACATCTTTGCACCAGGCTAGTGTTGCTCGAAAACAATCATTAAAACAAACATTTTTAACCAATTCAACTGAGAAAAGAAATGGTTTTTCTGAAGATTTGTGTCGAGCTTTAATCGCTGCAAATATCCCGTGGTAAGCTGTTGAAAATCCAATTTTTAAAACATTTTTGGAAAAATATTGTGATCGCAGTATTCCTACAGAATCAACATTAAGAAAAAACTATCTGGACGTTTGCTATAATTCTGCCATACAGCAAATACGAGAAGATGTATCAGGACATCCAATTTGGTTTTCAGTTGACGAAACTACTGATGCCGTAGGAAATTACGTTGCCAATTTTATAGTAGGCAAATTAAGCAAATTCGATTCAACAAGATCATATTTGGTATGTTCTAAAGTCTTAGAAAAAACGAATAGCAATACGGTAGCTTATTTTGTGAATTCCTGCTTAAGATTTCTATTCCCCACGGAGTTTAACGACAAAAATGTTTTACTCGTGTACACAGATGCCGCAGCTTACATGGTAGCTGCAGGAAAATTACTGAAATCATTTTACCCTAACTTAGTGCATGTTACGTGTCTAGCACATGGTCTTCACCGAATAGCAGAAACTATTAGGGATTCATATCCAAGCGTTAATACTTTCATTGCTGTAATTAAAAAAACATTTCTTAAAGCACCCACGGGCGTAGCTCACTATAAATCTAAATTGACCAATTTATCATTACCCCCAGAACCTATTATTACAAGATGGGGTACTTGGTTAAAAGCAATAGACTTTTATGCAAACCATTTTAACGATATAGCAGAACTAA
Source organism: Vesta saturnalis (assembly GCA_036346205.1). Classification (NCBI taxonomy): domain Eukaryota; kingdom Metazoa; phylum Arthropoda; class Insecta; order Coleoptera; family Lampyridae; genus Vesta; species Vesta saturnalis. The sequence goes on along the minus strand of JARFJB010001637.1, from coordinate 507,358 downwards.
TTAATGATTTTGACGAAACTGACTCAATTTCCATTCAAACTGCAAAACGTCTTATGAAAGACAAGAATTTGCATAAGGATATTGTATATATCTCCAGCAACTTTTTATGCATTGCAGAAGCAATTAAAAAACTAGAAAATTCCCATCTTTCCCTTAATGATAGTTTAAATATAGTAAGAACTCTCAAAACCGAAATAGAAACTGCGGAAATTGTTAAAAGCAAATTTGCTTTCGTTATTAATAAAAATCTTGGATACCATACTTTGGATGTCATTGATAAAATACTATCAGGGGAAGGGAATTTTGATTCGCCCAGTAATATTCCCTTGGAACTAGTGCAGTTTTTTAAATTTACACCGTTAACATCGGTAGAGGTTGAAAGATCATTTTCTGCCTATAAATTAATTTTCAATAAAAAGCGAAGAAGTTTTACTTCAGAAAATTCAGAAAAAGTATTAATTACGTATTGCTTTTCAAATTACCATTAATTTTTTTATGAGTTTAGTTGTTAAAAAAAACCTCGTAGTTGTTAGGGGTTAATCGTTTTATGTTTCTTTTAGAACATTAGGGCACATTGTATTTTAATTTAATTTTTTTATTGTTCCATAAATAAATACATGAACTACTTTACTGTTGTTTTTATTTTTTAAAAATCCATTATTGCCTTTCACTCTGGAAATAAATAACGCAACTGTTTATTGGTGCATAAGGAATGCTTATTGTTGCATATAAACGTTTATTTGTGCTTATAAATGCTTCTTTAATGCTTATTTTAACAATTTTAAAATGCATATTGAATGATTATTTCGGGAATTATTTGTGCTTAGAAATCCGAGGTCTAATAATACAGATCAATTCATGTGTTAAGTAGGTACTTGTTAGATATATTATAAACTGAGAATAATTATTTGAATATCGCATATTCGTACTAACTCATGTAAAGAGTTGAAATGTTTTACGTAAATAACTTTAATTAATAAGTTAATCATTATTTGTCGCACATAATTAATATACAGTCAAACTCACTTAAGGCGAGCACGGATAAAACGAGATTCTGGATTTAACGAGCGTTTCGTAGGTAAATTGATTGAAATTTTATTAATTTACGTACTAATTTTTCTTGCTTATTACGTTCACATTTCACGGTAAAGACGAGCAAATTTCAAATTTTGTAGTAGTTTTTATATACATACTAAAAGCCGTTTCAAGTAAATATTTGTTAAGAATTTTTGAAATTTCCGTAATTACGTTTCACAGAAAAAAAGGACACATTTTAAAAGACTTAAAATTAAAAGAGATTACCTACTGCCTAGAATTCGCTTATGCCTTCCGGATTACCAATTGTACACCTTGTACCTGTTTTACAAATGAATGCAAGGTAGTTTCTGGTCAGTTGTTACTTTTGCAGTAAGACGTGAGGTTGAAAAATGGCTTCAATAAAACGCAAAACACTTTCAATTCGCGAGAAAGTTGAGATAATTCGGGAACTAGAAAATGGTGCAAAAAATTCCGCGGCGTGCAAAAAATATGGTTTACCATCATCTACCGTGTAAACGTTATGGAAAAACAGAAAAACTACACTTGCAGCATTCGGAAACAATTTAACTGACGTGAAAAATTTAAAAAAGTGTACTAGAGATGATATTGATAAAGCGCTAATTGTGTGGTTTAAAAACCAAAGAAGTGCCAGTTTATCCATTAATGGGCCCATTTTAAAAGCGCAGGCTGAGAAGTTCGCGGAACAATTAAATTATACAGACTTTAATTGTAATAATGGGTGGATTGATCGCTTTAAAAACCGCAATAACATTGTGTATGGAAAAATAAATGGTGAAGCGAAATCAGTGGACATTAACGTTACAGGTGAGTGGTTAAAAAGTGTTTGGCCGGAATTACGCCGAAAATTTAAAGATGAAAACATCTACAACGCCGACGAAGCCGGATTATTTTTCAATTTAAGATACAGTCTGCGCGGCCAAAGAATGCCTGAACGTTGGATGCGCATTCGTCCAACTTCAAGTCTCTTATGCGCGGCATGTCAGTAGCGTCGCCACCAAAAGCGCGTTCCGTTTATTATCATGTATTACCCTAATTGATTATTTATTTCTGTTATTAATTTACATACGTACTTGTTAATTTAACTTTATTACAATTATTGCAACAAAACGACAGTGAACCATTTTGTGTCCTATGTGAATTTTAAAGCTCATAAAACTCAAATTTATTAGACAAATATGTAGAAACAACAAATACTTTCACAATACATAGTAAAATAAATAAGTAGTTTTGCGGGGCATGTAATGCTAATGGCATTTGCTTAAATTCTCATTAAAGAAATCCTAATAGTTGACATTCCTTAGTATCATTAACAACAGATTAGCAAATATTCAAAAATGTTTTTATTAGTTAGTTCGTTTTCAACTGTGATTTAAAAGCAAGTGTAGAAATATGAGTTCTACATTGGGAAAAAGTGGCCAAGTAATAAGTGGTCAAACGCGTGAGGTGATATATAATGTGTACAGTTATTTGAAAAACTTACACCCCACATATACCTTGAAACAATTAAAAGAAACCGTGTCTGAAGCAACAAAAGTGTCTGTTAGATCAATGGCAAATATTATTAAAGAGGGTGAAGGTCCAACAGAAGGGGAAAACCAAGATTTTCAAATTCAAATAAATAAAATATTTTAAAATTTCTTGTGGTTTGGAGACGAATAATTGAGAACGCGACACCGACGCCACTGGTAATGCTTTCAGTCGCTATTGCGTTAACGAGTGCGGCCGAATGCACGAACATCCATGCGCGACACGAGGCATTCTTTGGTCGCGCGGACTGTACCACTTTAAAATTTAAAAATGTATTGGTGGAAAAATGTTGAAAAATCGTCTCACTGTTTTAATTTGCGCCAATATGACGGGAAGTGACAAAAAAGAATTGTTGGTAATCGGAAAATCACGAAATCCTCGCTGTTTTAAAAATGTTAAGTGCCTACCAGTTGACTACACCTCTAACAAGAAAGCTTGGATAACATCTACAATTTTTGAAGAGGAAATTAGAAAATGGGATGATAAATTATGATGTAACAATCGAAAGATTTTAAATGCCTCTGCTTTACAATAATTAAATTAAAAAGGTTTAATTTAATTTGCCTCGGTCTAGCTCAAATCGGGTCTTGTCTTAACAAGACGGGGGTGGTTCGTATCTTGGTGCTTAACACTACACTTTGAATAAATACAACAAAAATATTTTAAACGTATATTACCTATTTTTTACAAAACTAAATAATCTAAACTAAATGAAATATATTAACAACAACAACACAACACACCTTATTTAAGGTTACCCGGGATGTCCTGGTTGACGGCGCCTGTTTGGCTGATCCCCCGTGGACGGTAGTGGAAGTTACTGGATCCTGAGCCATTTGTGTGGAAATATAAATTATTGTGGTTCAATTGCTAGTGTGCTATGACCCAAAAATCCTAATAATGACGATTTAATTTGGTTTATTACGACCGTTCAGGCCTGCCCTGTAAACGGAGGCTTGGTATTTATCAGGTAGCGGGTTATATTCTATGTATTAGATAAGCCGGGGCCAATAATCGCGTTGGTGTCTTTAAGCAGGTCAAAGAGAAAATCAATAATTTAAAGTAACCTTGGTGCGCATGACTATTCTTATACGTGATTTGGCTTTCAGACTGACTGGATATGAACTCAGTACTTGGAATGCTTCACACAGGACAGGTTAATATTTACACGTTTTAAATGCAAATTGTACGTACGCATTTGATTATCTACTCTAACTAATCAGGATGATCTCAGGATTTCTTAATTAGTGGAGAACGTATTTACAGTAATGAATTGAATATCTAACATTTAATTATGCCCGGAAATAAACGTATTAATTCTTTATTATTAGAAAAACGTCTGTTTTTGTTAAACGCGTATAACTTTCGTATAAGCGAAACTTATTCTAACTAATAAGTACAAGGAAGTTTATCACGATCTTTTACGTTAGTTATTATTATTAAAAGATTGCTTCTTTTATTAACTGTTATTAACGAATTAATCTGAGGCGAGTTTACACGACATTTTAGGACTGCGTGTACTAAACTGAACAATTCCGAGAATTGTTTCCGACGGAATGCAGGTGTCTTAAGTAAGTGATTATTCTCGGGATTAATATGAGAGAATTTACACGTGTAATGTGCGTAATCTCTTCGGATGCTGGTAAATTAGTCAGGCCTTCGGGAACGAAAAAAATGGATAACTTTTCATTGCAGGAAAATATACTCGCGATACAGGAATGTTTATCTTACCGGATTTCCTTTATTAGGAAAAATTATTAGAAGAATATCTAACAAATTTATATGCGCTTTGTGAGACGCAGGAGTACGTTTGATGTAATTTATCACGTAGACGCACCACGAGTTCGTCTTTATTTAACTGGAGGATCACGCGGGTGATCTCTACGAATACGGCTTCTGGTATTGAGATTATCTGTAGGTCAAGGCGTCGCTTGTTTGTATTGCTAATTTTCCTTAGGATCTGGTCGGTGTATTGTAGGTGTAATGTATGTGTAATATCTGGTTAATGGAGAGCCCTTTATAAGATTCTGGGTCCGGCCCGTCGACTGCTGTACAAAGGGATCTCCTGGTGGAGCGGTAGAATTTGAGTGAGTACCCTTCTTGCCGCTGAAGTAAATGGAAGATGACTTCAGGGCGTTCGCCCGAAGTAGCAACGTCCTGGTTTGTGTGTCGAAGACAACTTCAGGCTATACAGCCTGTCGTAGGTATACTTCTAGTGTGTGTACTGGAACGGTTAGATAACTTCCGGGCTCTGCAGCCCGTCGTTTCTCTAGGTGTCTGGTGTAATGTTTAAGAAAAGTGGTGCAATAAAACTTACGTGCTGTTAACCTTCGCGTATCTCAACCAGCAGTTTAATTGTATAATGCTGATTTGCTGGTGACGGCGGCTAAGTAACGCGACTAAAGATACATGACGGTTCAGGATGAACGGATGCGGTAATCGACAGGCCGGCGACGTACACAACGAAACTAACTACGGCAGGCGCGCGTGGTCTGGATCTCGGTTCTCGATTCTAGATGCTGGAGTCGCGGAAAGTAGCGGAAAGTTGTCACGATTGAAGTAGCGAAAAAAAAAGTGTTTCTACCGGTAGCGCCGCGGTTTTTATAGCTGATTCGCGGTGGGTGGATCAGGCTTCTATGCAGGGGTCCTCTGGCTGTGGTTGGCTGAGGGTTCTCGGACGTAAGAGCATTTTATGCTTTTTAATATCTACGTCGGAGAGGATTAAAATTAATTATTTGTGATGCAATATCACGCAATCTTTTGTAATGGGTTTTAATTAGCAACTTTATCTAGCTTGATTACTGCAGGGCAATTAAAAAAATAATTAATTACAAAAAATTTTAGTAAAGTTAAGCTGGATCTTTACAATTGGTTGATAATTGTCCAGCGCATCCTGCAAAATTTAACCAACATCGCCACCAAACACGTCTATCCTTCAACCCATGGACCAAGGGATTCTCAGGAGTTTTAAAAATTTCTACCGTCGCTTATTAGTGTTACAGTTAATCGATCGAATGGAAAATAAACAGGATCTTAAAATAAGCGTGTTAGATGCAATTCGCCTAATGAGTGATGCGTGGAATAATGTGACCTCCACAACAATTCAGAACTGTTACAAAAAAGCTGATTTTGATTCTGATGTAAATGAAAGTTTCGAAGAAGAAGACGATCTTCCTTTATCTACTTGGTTAGAAAGTAGAGACATCAATAATTTTCAAAATTACGCGTCCTTAGATGACTATGTAGATATTGATCCCGATGTGATTACTTCGGGTTTAAAAACCGACGAAGAAATTATACAAGAAATTACAGAACGGGAAGCTGAAAGTGATGAAGGTGATGTAGACAGTAATGAGTGTGATAAACCCATGCCTGTTACACTCCCTAAAGCAGGCGACGCATTGGTATTATTGACGCGGTTTTTTGAAGAAAACGGTAGTAGTGAGCAAATATTTAAATGTATAAGTGTTTTAAGAGGTAGTCCAAATGATGTTAAATTTAAACCAAAACGTCAGCTAAAAATAAACGAAAATTTTAATAACTCTCTTAATGCTTAAGAGATATTCCGTTTTTTAATGAAAAGTAATGTATTTTGTGCGTAATAAACAATATTTTTAAAAATGTAGTATCCTTTTTAATTTTTAGACTTTCTCGGATATAACGTTTAACGGATTAACGAGCAAAAATTAGCAGTCCCAGAGATCTCGTTTTAACCGAGTTTCACTGTACTTATCTTTTGGGTAATTAAATCGGGTAGCGGGCCGAGAAAATTTTATTGTTTTAATAAAAATGGAAAATCGCAATTGTTACCCGGAAAGAAAGTATAATTAATAGGTTTTAATATCTTGTCAATAAGTCGTAATTTGATAATGTTTTTCGGGATGTTTTATTTTATGTAGCTAAGATTTAAATGTATGTAATTAAGAAAATTCGTTATTTACTCTTACCTTGAAAACGAGATATTTGAACTCCACTTAGAGTATAGAACCAGACTGGTATCTGGTAGCCCAATTTGTGATAAATCGCCCAACCTGGTCACACTGATCTGGTATCTCAGTTAGTCGACTAATCGACGTACCGGCAGTTGCGCATAGCATGCCAGATTTTGCAGCGCGTTCGGTATTACCCCGCATTTTGCTATTACCCCACCCACCGATATGAATTCTCAACCATTTGTCATGGTATGTTCGAATAACACTTTCGAGTCACATGGGAGAACTCCTGTTTTTCTACCCCAGCATGTTTAGAAAAACAGGAGTTCTCCCATGTGACTCGAAAGTGTTATTCGAACATACCATGACAAATGGTTGAGAATTCATATCGGTGGGTGGGGTAATAGCAAAATGCGGGGTAATACCGAACGCTGCAAAATCTGGCATGCTATGCGCAACTGCCGGTACGTCGATTAGTCGACTAACTGAGATACCAGATCAGTGTGACCAGGTTGGGCGATTTATCACAAATTGGGCTACCAGATACCAGTCTGGTTCTATACTCTAAGTGGAGTTCAAATATCTCGTTTTCAAGGTAAGAGTAAATAACGAATTTTCTTCGTTTTCATCTAATATTATTAAGCTGCAGCATATGTGGGCGATGTCCTATGGTTTTTTAATATTTTTTTCTTTAAAGGGGCAATTGCGAATCTTCAGGTTGGGGGAATGTTGAACGTTCGCAATTACCCCAAGTGAATAAACTGTATCTGTAATATTTCAATATTTCAGATGCCAAGGAAATAGACTCGAAAAACTGAAAGAAAATAAAGTCTAGACCATACAAGATCTAGAAGAACCTGAGTCTTGGAAAAGCAGCAATTAAAGAATCAGTTCCAAAGACCTCTATCCACGATCAACTAAAAAATAAAGATTTTAAAGAACCTAAAAAAGGTAGGAAACCAGTTTTTACTATTAACCAGGAAAATGAACTTGCTAATTATGTACTAAAGTCTTTCAAATTATTTTATGGCATAACAATACGCACTCTAAGAAGTATTGCCTATGATTTCGCTCAAGCAAACAAGCTCTCTCATAATTTTAATCGTGAGAGTCGGTTAGCTGGAATAGACTGGTACTAGAGTTTTATGTCACGATATCCGAATATTTCAATCCAAAGCTCAGAAGCTACATCTTTAAACAGAATTACTGCATTCAACGAAGCAGAAATTAAATTATTTTTTGACAATCTCGAACAACTTTTAAAAAAATATCAGTTTACTCCAGATAAAAGTTTTAATACCGACGAGACCGAAATTTCCAACGTACAAAAAAATTTCAAAATGTTGGCACCAAAAGGTATGAAACAAGTTGGAAAATGTACTAGTGCAGAGCGTGGATCAACAGTCGTTTGTACTTTTAATGCCGGTGGAGTTTATGTTCCACCATTATTTATTTTCAAGAGAAAGCGAATGAATAGTCTACTAATGAAAGGTGCAAATAGAAATATGATAGCTTCCGTATCGGATTTTGGATGAATTAATGAATCTCTTTTTTCCCAATGGCTTCACATTAGCTTGGAATCGTACAATATATGTCGCAAACACGGAGTTCATGTGCTATCTCTGTCCCTGAATACCTCCCACCGGATGCAACCTTTGGACTTAACATTTTTGGTCCGTTGAAAGCTGCGTACAATAGGGAATGTGAGCTGTTTATGGCCAATAATCCAGGAGTAAAGATTACTCAGTTTGATGTTGGTGAACTCTTCACAAAAGCTTATAATCGCACAGAAAATATCGAAAAAGCTTCAAACGCTTTTAAAACTGCTGGAATTTTTCCCATTAACCGTGAAAAGTTTACAGATTTCTATGTCATTAGTGGAGAGTAGTTCTGCTTCAATGAAAACTCATAATGCTCACTATTGTTCTAATTTTGAGTAAATTTCTAATGAAACAGTATCAATAACCCAAGATCTGATTAATGAAACATCTGCTTCAGAACTGTTACCATCTCAAACAATACCCTCTTCCCGAGCACATGATTCCACCAGACCAACCAATTAAAATCAGTATTATAAATGTGTCTATTCCATTATCTAATATTGTTAATCTGCCTATCATAATCAGAAGCGAGGTAAAAAAAGGAATACAAAAAAACACTCACAAATAATAAGTAACACCCCTATGAGAGATTATCTCGAGGGAAAAAAGGAAGCAGAGAAAAAAGGAAGAAATCTACAAAAAAGAGATTGTTAAGAAAAAAAAGGGCGTTAGAAATTTGAGCAAATTAGAAAATTCAAGTAATCCAGAGGAATCCATTGAATATTTTTGTTTAGTGTGTAATGAGAAGTATGTCAACCCTCCAACAGAAGATTGGATAAGGTGTATCGTTTGCAATAAATGGGCTCACGAAAACTGCTTCGGTGAATATTCTTCTAATGGATATATTTGCGATTTTTGTGTTTAGTTCGCAATTACCCTTGCCGTTCGGATTTAACCCAAGTCTCATTCGGGTAAATCAGAATGGTAAGGGTTGTGTATTTTCCTATTTTTTTTTTATATTTTAATATTAATTTTGATCAATGTTCGCCTTTGATAATTTATTGAAAAATAAAATATTTTAATTTATGCCTTTAATAACTTTATAATTCGAGTGTTCCCATAAGTATTCTCCAATTGAGTAAAATGTGGCGAGTTGATAATCAATTACACTGGCACGTACGACAAAATCAAAGAACAGCTCTGTTCGATAACATTGAACTTCGAGACCTACTACGGAATATTTCTTGTTTTTTTAAATAACTTTTAAAAACGCGGATGGATTTGGGAAGACACTGTTAGTTGGGGTTGGAGGTTCCATTAATCGTACCGAATAGGGGCCGCCCTATTGCTTTGTTACAGCCACAATTCTAAACCGTTATGGCCCTAAATATGTTATCGTTTCCGTTAGTTTTGTTGGTTTTAAAGTAAGTTTTTCACAACGTTATAGTAGTGCGTAAACAAATGGATATCGATAAATAATCACCCCGTTTTCATTTTAATTCGTGAGGTGGACGTGTAAACAAACATATCGCTAAATAATCATATCGTTCTGGTTTTACCAGCGAAGCGGGTGTGTAAACAACCTATATCAATAGGTGTTTGTGATTAAGTGATTAATTAAAAGAATATAATCAATCATAAGTAAGTACTTAAATGTAGATTAATACTCGCAGCTAGTGTAACCTATTGAAAATCGGCCCGTGCCTTGCACGAAGCTACTATTTAATTATCACGAGATATTGACACGCACATAATTATCTTTTGATAACAAAGGGTAGTAATGTGGTTGCAATTTAATTGCCAAAACGCCATCTCGCAAGTACGCTTATTAAGTTGAAATCGGTTAAAAAAACGCGTTAGACCGTAGAGTGCACCCTCACTGCTAGTATGATTGGGCATTGTTGATTGTTTACTCACATTTTCGCCCGTGTAAAGGACTTAATGTTTGGGCAAACGCCGCATGATAAACCTCATTTGAATCGTTCTTATTAACGATACAGGGCTTCCAGAAACGTGCCTAGATCTCGATCTAATTTTTAGGCCAGATTTCACAACTGGAAGCTGGTTGCCCACGGCTTTAGCTGTTAAAACTAACTCATTCTTATTGATTTTAAATGAACATGTAAGAACTATGAAAAAAGGGATGTAGTTCCTAGCGCAGTATTTGATTTAGCAAGCTTATTTAGAACTGTTTGTCTACGAACCGATTTCTTTATATAAGTAGTTCATTGAAATTGTACGAATGTATTTTTTTGATTAGGTGAGAGGCTGCTTTTATTCACGATACAATTGTGTATGTGTTAATTCTTTGGCTATTTTTGTCCTTGTTGTAGTTACACTGTATTGCGGTTACCTTGTTGCTAACAATTTAATTTTACGGTTGGTTTTATTTTATGTGTAACTTTATCTGCACTATTATTTTTCTTCTCAACTGCCGGCATGATTGGTTGTATAACGACCACAATTCTGATTTATTTGTGACATAATTGTGGGTGCGATTTCTCCTTTTGCTTTTTTATAGTGCTTATGTGCAGTTAAACCGCTTTTCATTTTTGTTCTGTTACTTAATTTTACAATTTTGTAACCTATCTCAACTTTCAAAGAAAGAACAAACATACTACATGATTTTACCCTTAATAAGAAAAACCTTCCAAAATTATGTTTAAAAGAGTATGAGGAGCGTAATTTTCCCAATTAAAGATGCAATCTGTAAGGTTTTTATACAGTCATATCGCCTTTAATCGACTGCACAGAGATTCTCATCACAATACAATTTAGAGTTCCAAAAATTAATTCTCGTTCAAGTAATGTATTCTACCCACCTGCCCCACTCGAACTAATGTGCTTTTACATTCCCCTTTGTACAGAATGATCTCGGCTTACGCTTCGATCGAAGCTAATCTGGACATTTTGAACTGCACTATTAAACAGATCAAATTGGCTCTAGTCACTCCTAATCAACCCATTCAAAATATACCTTAAACCAATATTTTTTGAATGTAGGTAAACATTTATACTTAAGACTCCAGGTAGCAAATAATAATACCTGTTTATTGTAACCCTGATACCGCAAGTTCTCCTCCTAAGTAATTGGGCGCAGTATGCCTGTTAAGAAGAGTATTCTAATAATTAATAATTTGTCTCAAATATAAACGTAACGATTGGAAAAAATGCATGTATTGAAAAAGTTTATGTCAAATCCAACGATAGAAAATATGGTGAAGTTTAAAAGGTGACGCGGTGCTTTGGCGCGAAAGAAAATGAAAGAAACTCAGAAAAGTACCTGGAGAATCTTCTTAAATACTAGTACGTCAAATATGCCACCTTCAATAATATGGAAAAAGATAAGAGAAATTTTCGTAAAAGTCAAAGGTATACGCCAAAGTTACGAAAAGGCGATAAGATAATAACCGAACCCATTGATGTTGCAGAACTGCTTGCCAACTACTACAAACAAGTAAGCACCACAAACAACTACCTCTAAAATTTTATCGAAAACAAGGAACGACCTGAAGAACCTCTCAATTTTTTGAAAAACACAAACAAACATACAATGGGAAAATAACAATCACAGAACTAACAAACGATTCTTGAAAGGATAGTTAATAAAAGACGAGCCAATCTAATAGAGGAAAACGAGTCATAAACCACTTTCAAGCCGGGTTTCGTAAAAATTACTCCTCAAACGATAACCTGGTAAACCTTGCTACAAACATACTATAATACTATAATAATAGGGAGAACCTCACCGCAGTGTGTTTTGACGTAGTGAAGGCGTATGATACAGTTTGGAGGTACTTGGTGTTAAAAAGAATACACGACTGGGGAACCCTATTATCATTGCGGTGAACAATGTAACATACGGTTAACTAAAAAATCGGTCGCTGCTTATATGTGGATGACATATCAATATATATATATATATATATATATATATATATATATATATATATATATATATATATATATATATATATATATACGTATATGTCATCTAAAAGAGAATACCCAGCAAACACCCAAATCGAAGTAGGTATAAATGAAATTGTGCTACAAGCGGAAGACGTAGGTTGTCGCATTTCTACAGATAAAACCGCAAGCACACACTTTTGTAAGCTACGGATAAATGTAAAATTTTTAGGAATGGTGTTAGACCCAGCACTTACATGGAAATACCATCTTGAAGAATTAAAAAGTAAAACAAGAAGATCAGGTAACACTAAATGGGATGCAAATAGAGAAGTTTTAACTTGATTATACAGTGAGCGGCTAAATTATGGAATAAATTCAATAATTCTTAAATCGGCAACTTCAGAGAAAAATCCCGATACCCGTTGATTTTTATTTTTAGACGCGCGGTTGTTCAGGTTATTAATTTATTTTTGAGGTTACCTATGTAAGCGTCATGACGTCATTGATGATTTTCTTTAATGGAAAGGGGAGGTGTTGCAATAGAACTTTTGAGAGATCTTTTAATTATCTAATCAGTCGTAGCAATAGTTTTGAGTATTTGCGTTACGTATACAGGGTGATTCAAGATTATTGTTGTTCTATGAAAATACAAGCGAACTAAAAAAGACAACTATTTCCAAATTTGGTATGTAGACATAATAGGTCATGATCTATCTTTTAAAACTATTTTCAAAAGTGCAACGTTGTCACTTTTACCAGAAACCCAAGGCCACTTTGAAAATTCAAATTGAATACCCTGTATGTTATTGCATTTTCGGATTCTGCATAAAATTCTAAGCAATTTTGTTAATATTTCCCTATACCCGTCTCTAAGCGTTACATAAATGACCTCTAAAATAAAATGATAATCTGACCACCCGCATACTTAAAAATAAAAATCGACTGGTTTCGGAATTTTTTTCTGATTTTATTTGGCTTGAAAGTTCTGTCATAATAATCTTTGGAAAAAAACTGGTTCACTTCATATGTCGAGCAGTTTAGTATCAAGAATACAGAAATAATTCAGTTTAAAACTGACAACAAAAAGAAAGTAGCAAAAAGAATAGATTTTTTAGATATCGAGTTGGCACGAGTCAAATTTAAGACACTTACTACTTACTTCAGTACTTAATGGTATTACATTATAGGTATTTGTACTAAGTGAATAACTGATAATTAATTAATAATAATGGCACCACTAAGTGAAACAACGAATTGAAGTATTAATTATGATTGGATGTGGAGATAAAACCAGAACGCAACTACAAGTATGTAACTTGTTTAATACAAAATATCCTGATACACCTATCGGACAATCAACAGTTAGTAAAATTGAGAGAAAATTTACGGAAACTGGTCACGTTAAACACATTGCAAATGCTGGTCGTCCAAAAATGAATGAAAATGTAAAACTTTATGTGCTGTTAAGTTTGGTAGAAAATCCTCATAGTAGTTCCAGAGCAATTGCAGCTGATGAAGGCATTTCACAAAGGTCGGTGTTACGTGTACTTAAAAAGGAGAAATACCATCCGTATAAAATCCAGAATGTGCAGGAACTCAATGAAGATGATCCGCCGAATGCAGTTTTGTGAAGTCATGCAAGACTTATGTAACCGCAACCCAGGAGTCCTTCGTCAAATTCTTTTTTCGGATGAAGCTACATTTTCCTTAAATGGTACAGTGAATCGAAAAAACTGTGGATATTGGAGTAAAGAGAATCCTCACTGGATGAATGAGTTACACACTCAGTATCCTCAAAAAGTGAATGTCTGGGCGGGGATAGTAGAGAACAGAATCGTTGGTCCTTTTTTCTTCGATGAAACTCTTACAGGGCAACGATATCTGGACTTCTTACAATATGAACTTATACCTGCCATTGCAGTAATTTTCCCAAATGAAAATGATCCTGATTTACCAAATGATAATATATGGTTTCAGCAAGATGGTGCATCTCCTCACTATACACGTCCTGTTCGCGATTTTTTAAACATAACTTTTCCTGGTAGATGGATTGATAGACGAGGATCTATAGAGTGGCCCCCAAGATCTCCAGATCTTACACCTCTTGATTTTTTTCTATGGGGCTATTTAAAATCTAAAGTATACGTCGAGAAGCCACGAAATCTGGAAGATTTGAAAAATAGAATTAGATTAGAAATGCGTAAGATTAGTCCACAATGTTCAAGAAGGTTGTGGTCATCGATTGAATTACTGCCAGGAAGTTGGAGGGTGGCAATTTGAACAATTAAATTGAGTTACAAACAATTCTACAATGTTAAACATTTTTTTCTCTGTTTTGTGTTAATAGTAGATACTTACTTACCTGTGTGAATTAATTTAATTTTACATTTTCGTTTATTTGTAAATGACCAGTGTTTGCAACGTGTTTAACGTAACCAGTTTCCTTATTTTTTTTTCAATTTTACTAACTGTCGATTGTCTGATAGATTTGTTAGGATATTTTGTATTAGATAAGTTACATACTTATAGTTGCGTTCCGGTTCTATCTCCACATCATAATTGATAATTGATATTTCTTTTCGCTATCATTTTTAATGTGCTTACTGTATTCTTGATACTAAACTGCTCGACATATGAAGTGAATCAGTTTTTTTCCAAAGATTATTATGACAGAACTTTGAAACCAAATAAAATCAGAAAAAAATTGAGAAACCAGTCGATTTTTATTTTTAAGTGTGCGGTTGGTCAGATTATTATTTTATTTTGGAGGTCATTTATGTAACGCTTAGAGACGGGTATAGGGAAATATTAACGAAAGTTGCTTGGAATTTTATGCAGAATCCGAAAATACAATAACATACAGGGATAGATCATGACCTATTATGTCTACATACCAAATTTGGAATAGTTGTCTTTTTTAGTTCGCTTGTATTTTTATAGAACAACAATAATCTTGACTCACCCTGTATACGTAACGCAAATACCCAAAACTATTGCTACGACTGATTACATAATTAAAAGATCTCTCAAAAGTTCCATTGCAACACCTCCCCTTTCCATTAAAGAAAACCATCAATGACGTCATCACGCTTACATAGGTAACCTCAAAAATAAATTAATAATCTGAACAACCGCGCGTCTAAAAATAAAAATCGACGGGCATCGGGATTTTTCTCTGAAGTTGCCGATTTAAGAATTATTGAATTTATTCCATAATTTAGCCGCTCACTGTATAAAACATTAATCCTCCACAGAATAGATTATGGGAGCATAGTTTACAGATCGACGTGTCAAACTCGTCTAAAAAAATTGGATGCTATACAAAATCCGTCACTAAGATATTCTATGGGAACCTTTACACCCAGCCCAACTAATAGTCTCTACGTCGAAGCTAGATTACTGATTTTAATAAAGTAAAGAGAATGTGGCTATTATTAAAGTATACTAAACGTGACATATCGATATATTCAGCTATATCTAACGCTTGTAAACTAGCAAAAATAAACAACAACGAATTAGGGAAGCTCTGCCAAATTAGTCTAAAAATTAATGATTTGTGGCAAGAAATGTGGAATAATGAAAATCGTGGACTGAGACAACATGTCCCATTGCTATACGCTCGAAAGCCTTACACTTTAATGTCACGAAAAGAAGGAAATGTATCAACACATCTCAGTTTAGGTCATACCAAATTAACCAATTCCCATCCACTGACAAATACCACTATACATATACAATTGGTGTAAATATTTGATACGGTTAAACACTTGCTAGTAGAATGCGACGATTTTAAACAGCATAGATGAAGATATAACATACCACAAACAGTAGCGGAAGCCTTATCTATTAAAAGATGTACGTTAAAGAAAGAATTTCAGTTTTTGCATACATCAAACTTATTTGAAAAAATATAAGTAATCTAAGATTTTTTTTTCAAGTTCGAAAGATGGCCGCTACACCAACCCTAACTTAGAACATCGGCTTTTTCTCTTAAATCGGCATTATCAAGATATGTCCAAGATAAATATACGATAAATTAAGTAAGCATTTTTCTCTATTCTGTTAAATGAGGGGTGCGGGGAGAGGTAACTATTCACTTGAAAAAATGCCAACTTCTTTTAACTCAACCGATTTTTATAAACTGAGTGTCGTTTGAGAGAGGCTTCTCTGGCGCTTCTAATAAAATATTAACATTCTCGGTTTAGTTTTTTGTCTAGTCGATAGATGGCGTTTCGTGACAAAACCGTAAATGTGTGCAATTATCTCTAAAATATTAAATGTAAGGGTATAATTATTTTACCCGTGTAAAGGTAGCCGAGCAAAATCTTAAAAATAGATTCAGTATATACTACAATAAAATTCTTTTTATGTGCTAATTTCTTGCTGGAAAAAAAATTTTGTGCTTTTTTCGTTTCGTCGGAAATAAAAAATCAAAATCGCTCTGCTAACTTAACATTAAGCTAGCAGAGCACTAATTATGTTATCACCATTCTTAAATAAAATTATGCGATAATTATGTGCTTTTTATGTGCTTTTCGAATATTCTAGACCCGCACTCCTAAATTGTACATTCAGGCTGGATTTCATCCCCCCAGAGGTAGCTCTATAAAAAAATATTGAAAATACTCTCCAAAGTGGATTCACAATAACCTAAAATTAAGTGCTTTTTATGTGCTTTATCGCCAATCTAATGAAATCCGTATATTTGTCAGAATACCATCCCTACGCATCCCAATTCACCGTGAATTTGATTTTTCCACAAATTTCGGCAAATTCATCGGATTGATTGGCACTACATTTAAGTCCTATTTATGTTGCTTGCGAAAAAATAAGTAATTCATTTTACAATTGACGAATGAAAGATACCCTTTCATAAAAATGAGGCCAATTTAGCGAATCGATGAAACTGACTTATACAGGAATTAAGTGCTATTTATGTGTTTACTGAATCGCCCAGTAATGAATTTTGTGCTAAAAAATTCACGTACGTAGTCTCAAGACAATAAAAACTATGCTCTGGAGGCAACTCAGCTGATTCGACGAAAAAAATAAAACAACGCACAAAACATTTTTGTGCTATTTATGTGCTTCATGAATATTTCAGTAATAAACTTTGTACTCAAATACTTCATGGCTGTAATTCCGAAAAATGAAAACTACCCTTCGGAGGTATCTCACCCGCTTTAAACATAAAAACGTAAAGAACATAAATAGCACTTAAATGTAGTGCCAATCAATCCGATGAATTTGCCGATAAAGCACATAAAAAGCACTTAATTTTAGGTTATTGTGAATCCATTTTGGAGAGTATTTTCAATATTTTTTTATAGAGCTACCTCAGGGGGGATGAAATCCAGCCTGAATTTACAATTTAGGGGTACGGGTCTAGAATATTCGAAAAGCACATAAAAAGCACATAATTATCGTATAATTTTATTTAAGAATAGTGATAACATAATTAGTGCTCTGCTAGATTAAAGTTAAGTTAGCAGAGCGATTTTGACTGTTGATTTCCGACGAAACGAAAAAAGCACAAAATTTTTTTTGCCAGCAAGAAATTAGCACATAAAAAGCACATAATTATCGTATAATTTTATTTAAGAATAGTGATAACATAATTAGTGCTCTGCTAGCTTAATGTTAAGTTAGCAGAGCGATTTTGATTTTTGATTTCCGACGAAACAAAAAAAGCACAACATTTTTTTTCCAGCAAGAAATTAGCACATAAAACGAACATAAGCATCGTATAATTTTATTTAAGAATAGTGATAACATAATTAGTGCTCTGCTAGCTTAATATTAAGTTAGCAGAGCGATTTTGATTTTTGATTTCCAACGAAACGAAAGAAGCACAAAATTTTTTTTCCAGCAAGAAATTAGCGCATAAAAAGCAGCACTTTATTGTAGTATATACTGAATCTATTTTTGAGATTTTGCTGCTCTGCTACACACGGGTTTATTTTTAACTCATGTGAAAAAATATAGAAATTGGTGAAAACCGCAGGTCGATATCTTTTTTCGTTACACAGAATGAAAAAAATAAATGTAAGAATATATTTTACAAGTAACAGAAGTAGAGAGTAGGTTTAACTGTTATTAATTATTAAAATTTATTAAATATTAAGCTATTAAAACAAAGGAAAGACCGATGTTATAGAAGAATGGAATGCAACAACCCTAATACTGAAGAACTAATGGCGCCCCAAATGTACAAATTTTCACCCGTACAGAGCTACATAGACAGAATAGTAGTCTAGTAAAGACAAGTAGGTCTTGAAATGTCAAAAATAACACAAAACAATAGCCATTTTAAATATTGCTTGCATCACAATAATATTAGCTCCATTTAAAGTTTTTCGTGTTTGATTAACGAACCGTTGATTTCAAAATACCGTTAACAAATGAGATAACATTTGATATGCTTGATGTATATTTTGAATGCAACAAGAATTCAACTGTTCCTGCAAGAGTTTATGCTGCGTGGTATCAAAAAAAAACTTGACCTCCGGCCGTCTCCAACAATTCCATAAAAAAATATGTAACAGATCATGGAAAAAAAGTTTTTCGACATTTAAAGCATCAACAGAAAAACGAATAATTCTCAAAAAAGGAAATTTACTACGGTAGGTATTGTTGCCTCCTAAGGTAATAAATAAGTGAAAAACCTAACATATTGATGAAAACCGTCACCTTTCTCAAAACCGACAATGTATGTACAAGAATGAAATCTAGGTAATTAATAGACATTTTTAGCGAATTCAACCGTCACAAACAGTACGCCGTGATTTTTCCAAATGGTATGGGTACCATTTCGTGTTATTGTTCGTGTTGTTTGGGTTTTTCTTGTTGTTGTTCGTGCTGCGGTGTTACAACATGAAGAGTTATTTCACACAATAGGTGTTTATTTTGAATGCATGAGAAATGCTACAGCTGCTGCAAGGGTATATGCGCAGCAATATCCTGATAGACCCGAGTAAAAAGTTTTTTCTTCGAGTTAGCGATCGTTTGCGAATAATTGGAAACGTATACCCCAGACAACGCGGGGAACGCACCGAAGAGAACATTATTAATGTTTTAGCTTATGTCCAGTTTAATTCTCACCTAAATACTAGAATTATTGCGACCTGAGAGTAACTTGAACTGCCGTTCAAAACATTTTCAAGGAACACGGGTAACCGAGCTTTCGATTTTGAACCTCCACTATAAACTTACAAAGGATACCTAATGTTTTTCCTACAAAAACCAACCTGTTGAATAAGCCGTCACCATTTTGTTTCAGGTTACATCCATATCACTTAGTCCTGCACCAGACGACTGCTGCAGATTTTGACCGAAGACTAAACCAATGCCATTGGCTTTGAGTATGATCGGTAAGTTCTTTCACGTACATTGTGGACAGATAAGGCCACCTTACATAGTAATGGAGGTGTGAATCTCCATAATAAGCACTATTGGTCAAGAACGAATCCGCACTGGATGCGAGAGATCCAGCACCAAGGTCGTTGGTCTGTAAATCATCGGGCAGGAATTCTAAGAGGGCGAATTATCGGCCCATTCTTTTTAAATAACCAACTAAATGGTGACAGTTCCCTAGAGATTTTAAGAAAGGAATTACTGATTTTGTTAGAGTAAGTGCCCTTTGAAATTCTACAACGAATGCTGTTTCAGCACGATGGCTGTTCAGCTCACTTTGTACCGTATTAAATTTGCTTTTTTGAGAAATATTGATTTTTGTGTTGATGTTTTAAATATCCTGTTTCATGTATTTCTATGGAATCGTCGGAGACTGCCGGAAGTCAAGTTTTTTTTTCGATACCGCGCAGCATAAACTCTAGTAGCAACAGTTGAATTCTTCATGCATTCAAAATATACAGCAAGCATATCAAATTTTATCTCATTTGTAAGGGCATTTTGAAATCAACGGTTCGTTACTCAAACACGAAAAACTTTAATGGAGCTAATATTATTTTGACGCAAAGCAATAATTAAAGTGGCTATCGTTTTGTGTTATTTATGGCATTTCAAGACTTACTTGTTTTTACTAGACTGCTATTCTGTCTGTGCGTGAGAGATTACAGCGCTGTATTGAACAGTACGGGTGACAATTTGAACATTTGGGGCGTCATTGGTTCTTCAGCATTAGGGCTGTTGCATACCATTCTTCTATAACATCGGCCCTTTTTTATCCGCTCTAAATTTCCCCCAGGGGATATTTGGTATATTAAAGCTTATTCCTTTGTTTTAATAGCTTAATAATTAATAAATTTTAATAATTAATGACAGTTAAACTCTAATTCTGTTACTTGTAAAATATATTTTTACATTTATGTTTTTCATATCTGTGTAACGAAATAAGATATCGACTTGCAGTTTCCATCAATTTCTATATTTTTCTTGTGAGTTAAAAATAATTATACCCTTACATTTAAAATTTTCTAGAAAGTTGCAAAAATTTACGGCTTTGTCACAAAACGCCATCTTTCGACTAAAAAAAAACTAAGCCAACAATGTTTTTTTTTAGAAGCACCCGAGAAGCCTCTCTCAAAAGAGACTTAGTTTATAAAAATCGGTTGAGTTAAAAAGAAGTGACAGCATTTTTTTCAAGTGAACATTTACCTCTCTCCCGCCCCTCATTTAACAAAATAAAGAAAATGTTTGTAAGCTTACGTAGTTTATAATAAAACTATTTTTGACATATCTTGATAATGCCGATTTAAGAGAAAAAGCCGATTTTCTAATTTGTTGTTGGTGTACGGTCCCTAGCGGCCATCTTTCAAATAATAATTTCCAGCTATTTCTCTTGGGCGATTAGTATTTTTTTTTCAATGCTGTCAGATCGACAGTTCCCGAGATATACCAGGCGTCCATCCTTAGTTGGCCACCCGGTACAACGTGGATAAGGTATTAAAGGTGTCGTTAGTAATATTTTTTGAAATGCATAACAATATCACAGGAATATCACTACAACATTGAGGCGTGTTTATCCAGCGAAAGCCTTCAAGGAATAACGCCAAATCAACACAGGAAACATTTTACAAATAGTACGAGTATTTTAATACTAGTTTATTGTAGGCCATCAATAACTCTACAACAACTTGAGAAGTAGATGTAAGTTCCAAGGAAGCGTGAGAAGAAACTCTGTATGTTTCAGTATGAAGCCAATATCGGATGTCAGGGGCTACTCTTTCTATAATTTCTAAAATAACTTTTAATACAGAGGGGGATAACTGTTCGGTTAATCGTTTACCGTTCTTCATGTCTAGTGGTGGCAGAGGAGCCTGATTTCATTAGTGTGCGTAAGACCAATCCTACATCTGTATTATAAGTGTTTTCTAACTGTGGTCTCATACCTAGTTAAATTGATCGGCATATTTCTACAGTTTTTGTTATTCTCTAGTGTTTTAGCATTTAGTATTTGACTATTATCGTTATACAGAGAGGGCCAAAAGTACCGCATAAATTCAATTAAAAATTAGGTGTTTGTTTTTTGGAAAAACGCTCGGACACATCGATTTTAATTTTTTGTAGCGATTTGTTTGATGCTAAGTTCATGTATACAGGGTGGCCCAAAAACAATTTATGACTACCAACTTCATTTTTTCAAATGGAAACACCTATTTTTTATTTCATTTTTGGATTCTGCTTTAAATAATTACTATTAAACTGTACCAATAAATTTCTCTTTTGCTTGTAATTTCACACAGGCAGCTAATTTAAGGTATGCTCTTTTAATTCAAATACGCTCTAACTTAACCAGACTTATTTGGATACTTTTAAATTTAATGATAGAAAATAAAATTCCAATGTTTTCTTACATCTTGTTACCCGATACCGTACTTTCACTTGATGACGGTTGATCTTGTGCCCGATTGTACATATTTTCTTTTATGTTCAAAGTTTTCAGACTACTGGGTACAATTATTTATGTAGTGTTGAAGTTCCTGCTAGGCCTAGAAAAATGTATATTTCTCAAAACTCCACACCAAGCTAGTAGAGTTGTGGTAACACGACCTATTTAGCATTCAAGAGGTAATGGGTTCGATTCCCGTTACCGTCTACCCTGTATGAGGTTTTTTCAGGTGGTTTTCCTCATACAGGTGTAACAGCATGGTCACTGCGTATACGCACACCATATGCAGCTATTTAGCGACTTTTGAGGTGGTATTTTCCCCTTCAGAACCGTAACTCCGTTCCTTCCGATCCTATCTTGATCGCATACATGTAAGTATGTATGCGGCTGAAGGAGCTTGGAAAGCTCAAGCAGCCTGCCGTCCCCCTTGAAGAAATAATATCATTTATGTATATCAGAAAAAGTGTGGAAGCTAAAACTGATCCCAGCAGCATACCAGCGTTAATGCCGACTTCTTATGAAAAGAAGGCGTCAACTACAACACGTATACGTATTTTATCAGGGAAACTGGAAATCTACTTGATGAGCGTATCGAGTTTGGCAAGTAAACATTTATGCTTGGCTAAATGATCATGAGATATCCAAAGTGACGGCAACTGTTTCACAGGATTGTTCTAATGTAATGTTCCAAACTTGTATCACATATGAAATAAAATCATATTGGTGGTCATTTTCCTTAATAAAAACTTATTTTTAATAATAACTCAGTAACGATTGACATTTGATCATATGTTTGTTGGACTGTTTTTGTTTGCTTTGGTTACCAGAACACGATATCCCAATACTAGGGGTTCCTCACGAATCACCCTGTATCTATACAACCTATCGAAAATTAATTTATTTTTGAAGAAATGGACTAACTGAGTTGAAATTTAGCCAGGATTAGCACTTTGCAACAATCAAGACACTAATGTTGGGAGTGGTTCGACTGGTCCTTAAGGGGGCTCCTTATAATTCTAATTTTTTTTGTTTTTTTGGACTTATTTATTTATTACAAGTGTACCCACTGGAAATGGAACTTGTCCAGGTACAGAATGTAAGGGTAAGGAACCATACCATCCCTTTTCAGTATACTCTGATCAATTCTTAAATGTGCCCCATGCAATCTTTTTGTTTGTTTTGTTGCATTTATTCTTAAACTCATACAAAATTTATTTAACCTTCCTCTCTCATTAATATTGGTCAAATTTTTAACCAATTTAGATCAGGGTCGTTCCATCGTTATGTTCATATACGAAAATAGTCTGGATTCGTACTTGGCGCAAGCTTTAGTAAATGAAAAGAACTTTCAAACGGTATTATTACTACTTAGTACATTAGTAACAAGTAGGTATTGTTAGTATTTATTATAGTAAATATAAACATGATCGTTCCGTCCCAACCATGGAAGAGCATAAACCATTTAGATTCAGAAGTGCACCTATAGCAATATGAATTAATTTGAATAGTATCCGTTTGGACGTTTTAGTAATCATGTACCTTGTTTGGTAAAATATATTATCGAGGCTACGTAGAAGTTGTCATTTATTTATTTATTATAAATTACTTTTGATACTGCGACACAGAAATATACAACGGTCTTACCAATTAACTCTATCTAAGTTCCTGAACTAACCCAAAATCAAGACAAACATACATTGCAAGCGTTATCACAATTTAAACTGAAAATTTGGAAATTGTAGCACAAAATAAGTAATGAACCTTTATAAAAACTTATCTTTACTGTTTTTCTTTTTCATTCAAAAATTGCGCTTTTATTTTGACAATTTATTATGGGCTGTTAGACGTTTGCAGACAATGAACGTGTGATTTGCACGAAATATTTTAAACTTTGTTTACATTTACACACAATTTATAACGGAACAAGTGGGATTTCTTATCTAATTATGCCGCATGAATCTAAAACTAATTTTAATAATAGTTTGATGAATTGTAAAAAGTTAATCAATAATGAATAATTTATGGGTTGTTAAAGGTTATCTTACCTGCATCACATTATTAAATGTAGCGGTTTTAATATTTAAATGTAAGTACCCACGTCTTACATTTATTTCAAAATTTCAGGCGTATCTCTTGATTTAGTAGTTATTAATATTTTTCGATATTGGTATATATTTATACATATTTTTATACTTAGGATGTGAAACTGTGTCCACATATTGGTGAATACATTTACTTAATTTTGTTTGCTTCTAAGCATATAATTTCCTTTTACTACAAAGTATTATACAGTGATAAAAAAAATAATCGAATGTTGCATTCCCATAATTATTATTTTATCTAAAATGTATTCTCGTAAATACCTAATTGTATGTACGTAGTACCTATTAATCAAAATATTCTCTTCCGCAAAAAAAACAACTAGAGTTAAACAGGACTATATTCTACTTATGTCTTTTTTCTATGTTTAATACTATGCTAAATTTTTACTCAATTAGATTGAGAAAATATCAATCGATCGGTGTGTAAATTATTATATTTTTTATGCAGTATGTGTGACATATTGTATTCGTTCACCAAAATGCCGTATTGCGGTAAACTGTGTAGACGAGGTGGCCGAGTGGTTAAGGCGTTGGACTGCTAATCCAATGGGCTCTGCCCGCGTGGGTTCGAATCCCATCCTCGTCGACATTCTTTTTATATATTAGAAAAATTAAGGTACATAGTAGTTTTACTTTTCAATAGAAAACTGCATACGACTCTTACATGCTTTCTTTATATATTAGAACTGAATACACACACTGAATGTTTAGTATATTTTTATCTGTATGTAAACAAAAATTGTAATCATTTATCTGTTTTACTTATTTGTACCTAATAATACACTGACAATTAAACTTAAGTTAAAATGCGTATAAAACCACGAATTATCAATCAGGATGAAGTAATACCATTGATCTCAACTTGTTAGTCAATGGTAATACATAATTTGTTTGAAAAACAGTAATGGTTTAAGTGGCTATTAGGGTGAAATATCAGATTTTTCAGAAAATTTGTTGAACGAAAGTTTTATATCATAAATTATTTATTATTATATAATATATAATTATTTATTAATAAATGATAATTTTTTTGGAATTGTGGAATGCAACAATAAATTAAAAATATCTGGTGTGGAACACCACACGACCTCTTTTTTATACGTTCATAACGAAAACAGGCAACATTGTAGAAACAAAAACAATAATCTATGTTAGAATGACGTTTAAAACGTCATATCAGGCAGAGGTTAATAGACATCTAGATGCTAAGTTAAAATATCTGGTGTGGAACACCACACGACCTTCCAACCTACAAAATGGGAATTAAAAGAAATGAAATAATTTTAATAACATTTTTTGGGGTAATTAAGCAACCTCTTCTATAAGTTCATTACGAAAATAGGCGAAGTTGTAAAAACCAAAAACTTCATGACAGGCAGAGGTTAATAGACATCTTGATACTAACTTAAAAAATTAAAAGAAATGAAATAATTTGAATTATAATTTTTTTAGAGTTTTGTCAGATAGAGACGTAAATACATGTTAAGCCGCCCGCTTCTATAAGATATCAATAACACAGTTTAACGATTTTCATTCATATTTAATTATTTTTAGACTTACCTAGCGTTATATTAAATCAATTTATTAAGAAAAGTTATGAAAAATTAAATTTTCCTTAAGAAAATATGTCTACACTTTTTCTTATAAAGTTAATCGTTATTCAGATAATAAAAAAAATTTGAACGCGTGATATCAAAAAAATGCATAGAACATGATTAATCGATATGTTTAAGATCTATATCTAGATATTTTTATATCTTCGAAATATGCAACTGTTTTAGAAATATTTGATAAAAACCAAAAACTGCCCCTAATAACCCATTCTCTCCGTGGCTGGATTTCTCCCAAAATCTAATCAGCTCCAAGCCCCATGAAAACAAGCTTAAATACATAACTACATAAGTATTTTCGTTATGGAGTTCCAGACATCATGGTCGAACTGGGCGAAACTCGGCCAAAAATTGTAAAATGAGCTAATAAGTCGATAGTGAAAAAAAAAAGACGATTGCATAACCTTCTATACCTACATATGTATATATAGGTTGGAAGGAAAAAAGGGGAATATTATGAATAATTTAGAAAATTTTATTAAAGGAAATATCCTATGAAGTTTGTTTATCTTGGCAAGATGAACATGTTAAAGTGTTAGGGTTTAGGAGATAATACAGATGTGACAGAAGGAGATTAATTTCGAAACATCCACTGCACTTCAAAAACAAAAATTGTATACAAGAGTTTAAAGAGTGAAATAATCAAAGAAAACAGTTTTGACGGATATTGTGTATTAGAGGTCGGTTTGAACGTAAATCGGGATGCACTCATTCTTAATGTTACTGACCAGAACAAAATGAGTGACACAACAACTAAAACTCTAATTGCTATGGATTACCTAAAATATATTCGAGCTGATTTGATTTACTGATCCTGCAATCCTGATTGCAAAGTGTGTATAAAGTGAAAATGAAATGACAAATTCCCCAATAACTTAATACACAGTTAATAGTATTTACACGGTAAACACGTTTACTTTCCACATTCGTAAACATTAATTAATCGAGCTATACATAAACAATGTAAAACCATTTTTACAAGCTGGTAAATTTTTAGGTAAGCTAAAATTAATATGAAGTGTGCGTACGTGAACGCGCGCGCTTTTGTGTGTGTGGTGCGTGAGTGCGTGTGGTGGGTGCGTGCGTGCGACCGAGCGAGGGTGTGTGCGCGTGTGTGTATGTTTGCGTGCGTACTTGCGTACATACGTGTTGCGTGCGAAAAAAATGTTGAAATATGGCGATTGCTAAGCAGATTTACTATGACTAAGGCTGCAAAATCAACCTGTCTGAGCAAAAACAAGAACAAAATAAGTAAAATCAATATTCAAGATAGGTACCGTACCCGCTGGCGTATAATATATTTATACTGATTTGAGAGTTGTCCTTGCGTAGTTAACTAGAAATAGTCACTGGAATACATTTATGGCAATGCGCTTAAAAGGAACAAGTAAGTGTAGCTTAATTGATAAGCGTCATCGCATTGAAGATCACAAGATCCCAGCTAAATTCCTTCTCCTTGATATAGTATCAATGTTTTTGTTTTATGTTTTTGTTTTATTGGAAAGTAGATGGTGGGAAGGTCTTAGTCAACAATTACACATTATATAACCGGGTATGAAAATTTTAAGCAAACCTTTTCGTCTCGTTTTTCGAAATTTTGGTTTTAAAAATCAAAAGATTGTGTTATTGTTGCTATTTCAGGACGTTAGAGTTCAATTCAGTAAAGATGCGTAGTTTCTTGTTCGGTGTCACTAACAATCTTAATTCAAGATTTAATTAGGTTTCATTCAAAGGTGAATTACAATCAAAGAATGTTAGAAGAGTTTTGTGTAAATGAGTATTCTCTTTATTTTAAGTTTTAGGAATTTTTGTTAATGGAAAGGGGAAATTACGTTCTTTTAAAGTTAAATTGATGTATCCTTTGCTCTTGATGTTATAAAGCTTTAATTGTATTTCGGATTAGAATTTGTAGTATTTAGCTTAAAATGGATTTCTTTGTTAGAACTAATTTAAATTAAAATCCTAAATATCATATAAGTTTTCCCAAGGTTTAAAATTAAAAACGCAATTTGTTATTAAGTATAAAATTCTAAGTTCTTTTTCGTTCCTGTTAACATCCATTTGAGGAATGGTGCCAAGAATCTTTTGTGGTAAAGCATATCAATGTGGGTTTAATTAAGAACTATCATTATAGGAGAAGGCAATATTTATCTGAACTACAATATGGCTGCAGTAAAATTTAAGTACATGTGCACCGTACAGTGCGATAAGCCGTAGTTGCTTGAAAAGTTTTCCCTGCAGTTTCTATGTGAAAGCGCTGAGTTAAAAAAATATGACGTAATTTGTCTCGATCATTTACGGAAAGGGCATACCGCTTCTACCGAGTTTATAATTTGAAGAAATGTGTTTCATGAAAATGGCGAAACTGATGTTTGGAGTGTGTCTTCAGTCGTGGTATTGATCTGGTTAAGTGCAGTTGTGAGTAGAAGGGAGGACACAGATTTTACCGTCCACGTTCCCGGTCCTTCCGAACTTATCGTGGACAGCGCGTCCTTTTCGCCTTTGTGCGGTTTTTATTGGTGGTTCACCAGGCCGGGGAACTTTATGTGGTTTTATCGTGGTCAACAAGACCTTTCGCGATTTCAACAAACAAGGTGTCACTAGAAAGATAAATTAATTTCGAAATTATTTAGTCTCTTAAAATTTTCATTTGGGCTACGGTTTTTTCGTAATTCCACGTTAAAGAATTGACATGGCCACCATTTTGAAAAAAATTAAATTACGTAAATAAATATTTTTCCTATGCTGTGTCTTTGTAAGATACATCCGTGTACCAATTTTCATGAAAATATCTTAAAAAACAACACATATAATTTTATTTAGAAACAATACAAAATGGCGGTTAGCGGCTAAATGAATCCGAAATCGAAAAAAAGTTATTCTTGATTTTTTTTCAAAATTGTCCATAAAAATCCAAAATCGTATAGCCAGCCCAACCTTTTTGTAACACCCTGTATATATATATATATATATATATATATATATATATATAATTGTTTGTATGTGAAAAGTAACTAACCATAAATTTATTAAATAATTAAATTTTTGATTGCAGATCTCTTTTGGTACAACTCTTACACACATTGCTCATCTCTAAGTATCTCTGTGCTCACTTATTTATATATCTCATTATTACGTGTCAAAAAAATATTTCATTAGCAAATGCATAGAAAAAAGTCGCAGAACGGCTATTTATAATTTCCACTTATCTTAAATGTACAGGGTTACCCATCTTCGACACTTTTACAGGTTATGTCGGTAATTATTGAATTTATCAAAAAAACTGATATAGGTGTCATGAGATGTATTTGGGAGAAAATGAAAATGGGAAAAGTAGAGTTTTGAAATATATGCTGGTTTAGAAGATACAGGGGTCAAGTGAAAAATTGTCGATTTTAAATTTGTCCTCTGTACGTTTTATTACCAACGATAGAAGAAAATGTTTCCTATGAAAGTTTCTTAGTTTGCTACGTAGAACATTATGTCGTCTACCGGGTCAAGTCAAACAGTTATCGCATCCAACTTTATCATTTTAAATGGAACACCCTGTATATTTTTAGCCAAAAAAAGTTGCATTTTTTAATTGTCTTTTCATACGTATAACATTTAATGTAGTTTATTATTTAAATAAGTGAACAATTCTAATTTTTATATTAAATCAGTAGTAGGCCATGCATTATAAGATGCATTATAAGACAACGAAATGAAAGTTTCCATTGTTCACCGAAGACTACTGGCCTTCAGAGTAATATGCAAATTACAAGTTTAGAACATCTTCTTAATTTTTCTTCATAATCGTACGATGTCTAAGAATACCCACTTAATAAATAGTTTAGCCAGGCTATGGATAAAATCTAGTTGCCATGAAAACAAAACAGGATGAGTAATTTTATTTAATGACAGACCGCAACGTATTTCGAGTTTTCTGTGAGTTAAAATGGTTTACGACAACTATGAAAATTATGATATGTTATGTGCATATATCGAATGTCCAAGAAAATGCCCTAAACTTATATTTTCATCGTTACCCTGAGAAGCAGCAACCATTCGGTGATATTTTTAAAAGACTAGAAAACAATCTGAAGAATTATGTTAGCTATATTAAGAAAAATAAAGAAAACGAAATAATAAACGTTCTTGGTTTCGTGGAATGTGAATTTCAAGTAAGTTTCGCTTACTGTTACCAATTACCTGGTATGATTTTATGCTACAAATTGCATACTTAACATAATAATGTTATTAAAATCAAATTCATTTTCAGCAAGGAAATTCCATGTCTATACCAACAATAAAAAAACAGTTGGGGTGTCAAAAACCAAGGTTCAAAAGATATTGAAAAAAAAACATTACCTCCCTTATAAAGTAAACCTGGCACAATATTTGCACCCTGGAGATCATGAGACAAGAATTGAATTTTGCCGTTAGTTTTTACATAAATATAACGAAATTCCCAATTTTTGTAAGGAAATTTTATGGTCCGATGAGGCAAGAATTACAAATGACGGAATTATTAACCGCCACAATGAAAGATACTGGTCCAACACCAACCCGTATTTATTGAGGCTAGTTCAACGATAGGGTAGATTTAGTTATAACATCAGTTGTTTTTTAAAAGAACACAGGATTGCCTATACAATTTGTGGCTAAAACCTGAATACTGAAAGATACCTAAATATTCTGGAAACTAACCTTTTAAATTTGCTTGATGACGAACCTGTGGAAGAACGAACTAATATATATTTGAAGCAAGATGGTGCTCCCATCCATAACGCCGTAAGAGTCAGGGAATATTAAAATATAAACTTCCCAGATAGACGGTTGGAAACATATTGACCTGTTAGACCACCGCCGCGCTCACCTGATCTGACACCTCCAGATTGTTTTTATGGGGCCATCTAGAATTACAATCTATAAACGAACCAATGAAACACAGGAATAGCGTCTTGAAGCGATCCATGCAGCATTTAGAAAAAAAGCCGTTCATATTATTAATGCTGTAAGATCGGTTAGAAATCGTTGCAAAAAATGTATTAATTACAATGGAAGGCCATTTGAGTACGTTCGTCGATAAATGATTACTGATTTAATATAAAAATTAAAATTGTTCACTTATTTAAATAATAAACTATATTAGATGTTATATGTATGAAGACACAATTAAAAATGTAACTTTTTTGGCTAAAAATATACATTTTTTTGGCGGCATAATGTTCTACTTAGCAAACTAAGAAACTTTCATAGGAAACATTTTCTTGTATTACTAGTAATAAAACATACGGGGGATAAATTTCAAATCGACAATTTTACGTTTTCACCCGTATCTTCTAAACCAGCCAATATTTTTAAGTTCTGATTTTACCATTTTTAGTTTCTCCCAAATACTTCTCATGACACCTATATCAGTTTTTTTGATAAGTTCAATAATCACCGAGATGACCACTAAAAGTGTCGAAAATGGGCACCCCTGTAAATATATGCTTGATTATTTTTTTTATCCACAATCATACTGTAGTTGGAGTTTTATCTACACTTATGGGGCACATAAAGTGACCTATTATCTATTAGTAGAATAAAGTAACTTTATTCCACTAGTGAAATGATTAGAAAATATAGGCTTAAATCAATCAAATTTAATTTTCTTGTTAACATTAACCTTTATATTGATATCAATAGACATTTCG
Source organism: Vesta saturnalis (assembly GCA_036346205.1). Classification (NCBI taxonomy): domain Eukaryota; kingdom Metazoa; phylum Arthropoda; class Insecta; order Coleoptera; family Lampyridae; genus Vesta; species Vesta saturnalis. Next base: position 476,144 of record JARFJB010001637.1, on the reverse strand, counting down.
TTATTCGCTTTTTCATATTCCGCTTCGTCCCCATTAATAGCAAGCTTGTAGTTCTAATTCTTGGAACAAATTATGGATGTCTACTCTTCTGAGGAACAACTTGAACTAGAGGAACCTTGTTTTTTGCTTGTAATACCAAGTTTGGTAGATACGGAGTCCTAAATATATCTTTTTGCTACAGCGGAGTTTTTCCATCTGCCATGCCACTTGATTGTAATTGCCAATAAAGTTGTTGAAGTACGCCTAATACAGTGGCCATATAATCTTACGCGTTTGCCAAGTTCAAAAATGATGTAACTTTTGAAGGAACCTTTGTCAGTGTGTTGATTCCAATAGTCTGAGAAGTACATTTTTGATTTATATAACTTAAAGAGTTCTTTTCTATACACCTCCACAGCGTTGATAGAAAATCCTTCATTTATGATTGTAAACTTCCGTGAAATGCGGGACTTGGTATCTGGTATCGAAACAATTCTGTGCCAGTACCCTGTACATTACTGATTTTCAAATTCGTCAATTCCTAGCATCGACAAGCACCAGACTCCCCCATTAAAAGTTATGGGTTATTACCTAAACCATCAAATATTCGTTATCATAAGCTTTAGTAAAAAATTCCTCAATCTGCACTCTTTCCTAAACTGTAGCTTTTTCGCCTTGTATCCTTTCGATTGACTCTTCAGATAACCAGTGAGCTTACTATATTTTGCAATATTTACGTTTTTATGGACATTTATAGCAGCATTTAATAATTTGACCACATAGATGAAATTGCATACTTTTTCTTCAAATTTAAGAAATGCAGTATCCCGACCACCTCATTTATTGTCATTATCTGCCGTTTTTCTCTCCATTCCTTAAATTCGGCAAACGATTTTACATAAATGTTCTCTGGATTTTGCAGCAGTAATTGGAGAGTTGCTTCAAGAATTACAAAAGGAACACAATTACTTTCTTGAATTTCTCAAAAATTTTTTTGTAAACAATAAACACCGTATCATAGCAACCAGTAAGTATGACAACGCCTGCGCTGCCACGTTTCTTTTTACGACTACGAGTATTTTTTAATTGATTGTGAATACAACGTTGTATTGCATTCGTGTTTTAGATAATTAAACGCTCGAACTGGTATTCTCGCGTTTAAATATTATTGTGTGAATAATATGCTATCTAAAACACTTATACAATAAATATCTATTATTGCGAAAAGGGAATAAAATAATATTATATAAATCTACCTAAACGATTGTTTTCTTTTATTATTATTATTATTATATATCCTGTATTTATAATTGAATAAATAAAAATCCAGTGTGGCGCTAATGGGACTCCTCAGTAGACGTTAACGTTACCGCGGCCGGTGAATTTTTGCGGAACCGCGTTACCCCAAATCCGTGTTGGAAAAACTTCTGTTAGTAGGGGCAGTACCCCCGATCAACCCGTGATGGGATTTTATTGTTCATTCAACCAACACGAGATTGATTTATAGTTAAGTGCAGTTTGTCCAAAGGGACCAAGTGCTTTCCCTGTTCTTTGGAGTAGTTATCGCTTTTATGCGGAAGAAACAAAACGTCCGTTCCTAATGTAGTAACGTGGAAGTATAAATATTAGCGTAGGTACAACCAATTGTAATTTTAATCCAAACGCAATTTGGAAGCGAAACATTCACGGGCCATATTTTGAGTTTTGAGCGCAGTTACGTCGTTCACATTGCCGACGCCGTCACAGAGTCCATTTTCTGAGTTCCACCAGGGCTGTAGGAAGTCAATGTAATCATTTCTGTGCATATTCTTTTTTTCTGTGGTTGCCAAAGTTTAGCAAATATTTGTGTGTTTTTTATCATTTTTTTGTATGTACTAACGGATGAATACGCTGTCTTTTGAGATTAACATCCTATTATTTTATCGCTTAAATTTTAATACACGCGTGTTCACCCGTGTTATAATCCAAAATTATATGAGTGTTTTTTATTTGTTATAACCATTTGTTATGTTGGTATAAGATAATATTTACAGAATTTTAGTAAAGGTCGACGTTGAAACTAGCTAGTATCGCCGCCTATTAAGTACTTGGAAGAGTAATTCATGTAACATTTGTGTGGTTATTTCGAGAGTGGTGATTATATAATACATATCTTTAGGTTAAAGAACTTTTTTTAATGTGAATACAGCTGTGAACTCATTTGTACAGCACAATATTTACGCGCAAATTAAGTGTTTGTTTTTCTTTGATTGAGATCATTGAATTAACGTCAATGTTTTTGTGTCTGTTTTTAAGTAAAGTAATTAAATTTCAAAATTATTTAAATATAACGTAACATTCAAAGATTAATGTGAGAACGCATTAATTTGAGCATATTTTATAGCGGATTGATTGATACAATTTCAAGTGGTTGTAAAGTAAATTGAAGTAAAGTGATTTCTTTTCTTACAAATATAATTCCATTGAGAATCAGATTTATTAAGTAAAGTAACGTAACAACAGAATTATTGTTTTTTGATCAGATCAGTGACTAATTCTACGGCACGCAATTATTTTAGCTAAGCGTGCGATATTATTTGTAGCCTTTTAGGTATAGCGAAGATCTGCTGGTCCCAGGACCACCTGTAATTATGTTCAGGTAAGCGAGTTATTTGAGTATTTAAGCGAGCTGTGAACTGGCGTAATTAGGAATTTCAACTCCGATTGTGTGGCGTATTAGATTTTAAGGTTTTATAGACATTTGATGGTGTCGATTTAGTTTTGTTGTGCGGTATTTTTCGTTTGAAATTGAATAATTATTTACTGTTTTGATCAGTTATTTTTGGGTATTTGAGCCAATGATTTTAGCGTTAGGTTTATCGAAATACTTAATTGATTTTATTTTCGCAATCGTGCGGCTTGTATATGAAGCTTAGGATTTTGTTGACGTTTAGGTGAACTTTGCGTAAATATTTTTGGAGTAGAATTTTAGTCTAGTTCATGACGTTTTCCCACTATAAATGATTGACATTTTCAGCTGATTTTCACGTTTTTGGAGTTATAACGAGCGCCCTTTTACAGCATTAAGTAAGAACTCCGCTACACCACTGAACTATACCGTGCGCACTAATTGCCTTTACGGGCTGATGCTTTAATGAGAATTTGGTCTGTAACAAGTTAACGAAAATGACGTTTAAATTAAACGCATTAATGTAAATGACGATTTTTTATCATTTGTAAAATATGAAAAGCATGATTATATTAATTAAAGTTTTATATACATACATACGATTTTTATTTATTAAATTAATTTTTAAGGTTTATTTATTTTCATAAAAATAATATTTAAGTTAAAAACGTATAAGTTCGTTTATGCTAAATAAAAATAATGTGCACTCGTAACTGCACAATTAAGTATACAGATTACTGTGTTCTGCCACTTTCGCTTGCTATTGAAGCGAAATTAACATCAATTTTATTATAACGCAATTTCTGTTCATGACATCATTTTTTTAATGAATCAATTAGTTTCCGATAGAAATATAAAGTTAACCAAACTAGTGACATATTAAGCAATGAACCATGCGTATGATATTTACCCATTGACTTCAACGTAATGTAACATTTAAGCAAAAGATTCTAACATTAATATAAGATTAATAACATTCTTATGGGAAATAAGTATCTGCAAACTTTCTCTAGATCCGGGATTCCTTTTACATATTTCCGTATCTACATTTTTTCACCGTATATATACATTATGTTTATGTATTGCTTCATCACCTCCATCCGTACAATTATTTATCATATTTTCATTGTTGCACTTTTGAAATAATTACGTGTAAAACTTAAACATTATAAAATATATCATTAATAATACGCAATATTTTGTTAAAGTTGCAAATCCGATTGACGCAACCATAACTTATTATAATCGAAATCTTATTAAAGAAAGTTCATTGTAAAATTATTGTAATTAGTTTCATATTTATGTCAATCATTATCTTTATCTAAAATATCTAACAATCACACACTGAAATATTTTGTCACGACTACAATTTTAACTTGAATACTAATTTTTGTTAATTCATTTTTCAACTAATCCTAACATCCAATTGTATGAAAATCACTTCTATACTAAAAAATGTAATAAATGCTGGTGTTTGCAATAATTAAAATTGAAATTGCTTCTAGTAAAAAAAGGGCCATGGTTTGTATAATTTTTATAGTTATTTAATTAGTGTATTCACTATTTACTGGAATGTTAGGCAACCAAACTAGCTTCCTATCATTTAAATTTTACATCTTTATACGAGGAGTTTCCAGAGTGAAACAAGTCCAAAAATATGTTTTTAAGATAAACGACAAAAACCCTTACAAAGAATTGGAACAGGAGATCACTGTAATTTGTTGGTATATGAAAAGTAGATCTAAAAATAATATGTTTAAAGAATTTTATAAAACCTGCCTTCCATTTCTTTATATAACTTATATTTATTTGATGGACATGTTTCATTTTGAACAAAACGTATGGACTTGCGCTTTAAAGAATTGAAACCGTTAAGAGCAATAACTGTAATTTTATTAATCCTCTGATTATACAAAAAAAAATAAGTATATTAATTCTGACAAAATGTAAACATTTAAACACAAACGAAAATTATTACAATTTAATCTGCATTTCTTCGGTCATACAAGTGCAATTTTCTTCTTCATCTGCATGAGGGTGTCCACTGATGTCCTTAATGAAATCACGTAGCACGTCAAAGTACCAAGCAGGATTATTGTCACGTATCCAATCCTGTCCAAATGCCACCTTCAGTAAATTATGGGCTGATTTACCCTTTACTGATTTAAGTCCATTAGGCCAGTCATATGATACATTAAAGTCGCAAACTAACGGCTAGTTCTGATTTTTTAATATGTTATTAGGACAACTACCAGTAGTTTATAACCAAGTTTGTAGCTTCGAAAGCACTGTGCTAACTTCGTAGCACTTGAAAAACCGCGTTGTTTTCGCATTTTTCACTCCTAAGTTTTTCATAAAACTTGTTTTCACGATTTTAAAGTAGACTATATTTGCTAAATTTGAGACCAATGCCAGCGCTGTACGTACGATAGTTACCAAGATGCAGCCCTCCAAAAATTGAATTTTTTTTCCAAAAAAGTGAAATGTTACGAGTTGGTCAACTTTCGACCACAAAATCGGGGAAAATGCTCATTTTAAGGGTAAAGTCATAGGGAGAAATGTTGTAGGGAATGTAATTAGCTTTAATTTAAGCACAGAATGACGTCTGTAGGTCCGATAATTTCATCACAATCGTAATGTTTAACTAGTCAATTGTAGTAATTGATTAAAATTTCATTCAAAATAATCCAGTAGCCATGGAAAATTTGACGTTTTACTTGTTGTAACAATCGAAATTGTCGGGTGTATTTCTTGAAAGATTAAGTCGATTCCGGTATTGTTTTTGGTTGCAATTCTTTTGCTTTTGTGTTTTTCTTTGCATTTTGAGGTTGCGATTATGCCTAGAGTGTGGCAACGTGAAAATTATCGACAACTGAGGTCGCATTATTGGCTTACGTGAAGGTGGTTTTTCATTCAGAGAAATTACTAATCGTCTTAACCGTAAATAATCTTCAGTAGTACGGTGTGATCAAGCATGGTCTAGAGAAAGTTAAGAACGTCGTAGATGAGGAAGTCGACGGCCAAGATAGACAAATGTGGTCGAGGACCGCCATATCCGATTAATGGCATTAAGAGACCGATTCACGAGTACAAGATCAAAAGTCAATCAATGGTTTGAAAACGAAGGACGTCCTGTAACCCTTCGTATAGCTTAGCGTCGAATTAGAGCTTTTGGCTTGCAGTCCTACAGACCACATCTTGTACTCCCGCTGACGGCTCGTCATCGACAGCAACGATTGGAGTGGTGTACCTTGCGACTGGATTGGGATGTGGAATGGCATAGAGTGGTCTTCAGTGAAGAATCCCGATCCTGCCTGGGAATGCACGATGGTCGCATGAGGGTCAGGCGTAGATAATGCAATGTGCAGTTTTATGTTGATCGGCATGTGCAACACACTGTGGGGGTTATGGTATGGGGAGCTATTCTTTATAGAAGCATATCTCAGTTGGTATTCATCCGAGGCAATATGAATGCCCACCGATATGTTGATGAAGTGGTAGAACCCCATATCATTCCATTTCTCCAGGAGCTGGAGGACCCGATTTTCCAACAGGATAATGTCCGTCTCCACATTGCTAGGCATTCTAGGGAGCGCTCCGTAGAGGCTAAATATGGGTAGAATACTCAAGCAATTACCCAATCCTCCACATACACTAGAAGCTCTCCGGCATGAATTACAGATTTCCTGAGATGCAATACCTCAGGAAGTAATCGACCACCTGTTGGAATCAATGCCAAGAAGGGCGCGGAAGTGTGAAACTAATAGGGGTGGTCCAACACATTATTAATAAAAAATGCCTTTATCTTTTGTTTGATTTCTTTGAAATTTTAATCAATTACTACCTTGGATTAGTTGTACATTTCTGCCAAGTTTGGTCCAAAAATTCCACCGCCATCTTGGTGTTCCATTTTTATGTCACAGAATATATATATATATATATATATATATATATATATATATATATATATATATATATATATATATATATATATATATATATATAGTGCGTACCAAATGTATGGAGCCGGCATTGTTATTTCAAAACTAAGCTAAATCGATAAAATTTAATATGTATGCTGTTTACAAAGCCTTCTACTATTTCCACAGTTTTGTTATTTCTTTAACTGACAAGGTCGGGAGCTGCACAGCCAGCTTGATTTTTTTTACATAGGAAGGGGTGTCAAATCATACCGTTTGATAGGTATTTTCAAGTAGAATTCAGCGACATACCACTTGCCATAGTTATCTCCAAAGATAACTTCGCTATTGTAAATTAAAGATTGGAAGTAGGAATTAACTGGATAACTGAAGATTTAGTGAGCGCTGAAAACAGTGGTTAGTTTATGTTGTTTAACGAACGTCAAAAGCTTAAAACAGTGCCTGAAGTGCTAAATTATGGAGCGATTATCTGCCTTAACCCCACTAGATTTTTTCTTGTGCGGTTACCTGAAGAGTCGTATTTACCTCGATATACCAAATACCTTTAACGAACTAGTGCAACGAATTCAAGAAGAAACAGCAAATATTCCTCGCGAGTTCATTTTGAATTTAGTTGAAGGATCTTCTAATCGAATTTATTATTGCCAAGAGGTGAATGGAGAACAGTTGGCGCATCGCTTATAAATGATACTTGTACTAGATGAACTTCACAACACGGTTTCAACAATCTGATGTTACATTAAACACCATAAAACAATTCATTGTTCCCCATGCTCTCTGGATTTTCAGTTATCCAGTTAATTCGTACTCCCTGTGACTTTATCCGTAAAATAAACATTTTCCCCGATTTTGAAGTCGAAAGTTGACCAACTTTTCACTACTGTACCTACAGAGCTAGTTCTGGTCTCAAATTTTAGCAAATGTAAAATGTTAAAAACATAAACAACACGATTTATGATAAATGCATAGTTTAGGAGAAATAGTGAAAAAACCGGAAAAAAAGAAAAAATTACACGGTTTTTGAGTGTTACGAAGGTAGCTCACGTCTTTCGAAGCTGCAAACTTAGATATACACTACTGGTAGTGGTCCTAACAACATTTAAGAAAATTAGAACTAGCCGTTAGTTTGCGAATTTAGTGATTTTTAGTGTAGGTACTATTTGACTGTTTTTGTCTGTCATGTTAATGAGGGTTGGTAGCCATTATCTTCCACGTTGGCTAGGCGGCTTGGAAGATGGTATTGGGATGTGGCAGGGATAGAGTGGGTTAGACAGGACTTAGGGGGGGGGCATAGTTCTCCCGAGGTTTCGGTGGTGGGAGAGACTATGAGCTCGCAAGGGCAGGGTTGCCACTCCCTGAATAGGTCTGTCCTTCTACTGGGATCGTAGAGGAGTACCTACCGCTACCCAACGAATACAATCTTACACTGGAGACCATATGATGGCAAACGAAAAAGAGGACGGCCCCGAATGCGGATGACTGACGACCTGAAACTGACCGCAGGACTAAACTGGATACGAGAAGCCCAAAACAGAAATCACTGGAATAAAATGAGGGAGGCCTATGTCCAAAAATGGACTGTAGAAGTGGGCCTTTGAGAGATTGAGAGACTATTTGACTGGCCGACATAGGGAGTCGTAATTTCTTTCAAACTAACCTTTTCAAGGGAGTTCCCTCGCTTAAGAATGCTTAAAAGATTTCCAGTTGTCGTGGTTTCTACAAAATACTACGGGATTTATTGCAACATTTTTCTTCTTGCCTTCGCAGAATTTTTTGATGAAAAATTTCGTTTGCTCGCTTATGCCTTTTGTATTACGTTTAAAAAGTCTTTCAAAATCGTAAACACACCAATCTTTCTCTAGCATTTAACTTCTCCAAATTGTTTATATATGTGTTATGGTAGTCTTCTGGTAAAATTACTTTTTCATGGCAACGTAGTTCAGTCTCTACCCGACCAAATACCCTGTTGGCAGGCAGGTACGAGTGACATGGTACGGGGAAAGTTATTTCTATTTGCTCAATATTTTTTGGCGATTCGTTTTGTAAAAGACGCAATATATGAGTAGGTAAGATTGGAGACTTTTGGGACACACCACATTTCCAAGGCCCCACATTTCCAAGGTTGCCACAAAAACAGGTTTCCCACCGTACCAAGGTCAAAAAAGCGCAATGTGTGACCTAATTACATATCATTACCACAAACCCACGGTCACAAACCCCGATTTCCTGTTCCACTACTACAAGGCCATCACTGAGACATATCATTACCACAAAACCAGGGTCACAAACACCGCTTTCCTGTTCCACAACTACAAGGCTATCCGTGAGACCTATTCGTGTTCCACTATTACAAGGCCATCCGTGCGACAAAACCACGCTTTCCTGATTCACAATGACAAGGCCATCCGACCACGCTTTCCTGTTCCACTATTACAAGGCCATCCGACCACGCATTCATGTTCCACAATAACATCCGTGTGACCTGGTTGCGCCCACTTGTATGTTTTTTGCTCACTTTTTTTGCTCAACCTTACTTTTTACCAAAATAAAAGAAAAACGATATGTTAATATATTTAATTGATGTAGACAGACATGTACTAATTTATTACTCAGATATATGATTTTCTTTAGGAATAAAACATTTTAATTTAGTACAAGTGCAGAAGGTCCTCTCCACTTCCGTTTCAGTACATCTGCACGGACGTGGTGCGAGGAGCTGAGCATACGTGCAATGTGGTGCCCATCGTAGATGTTCCTGTAACGGATTGACATCTGGCTGCCATCGGTTTATTCTAACCCCACACATGAAACATTCAACCGTATCGTCTGAAGATGTGGAAATGAATCCTGCTGCAGCAAGCGATGAGGGTGAGTGAACTCCAGACCATGTTCGATACGTTAGTAAGCGTTTATCTAAACAGTTGTAATACTGAGGATAATAAAAGTTTGGGTCACACATGTTAACATCAGCGAAAACAGTATGATACTGACAGTAAATAATGTATTCTATACAATATATACAACATATATACAACAGATATACAATATGTACAATGTACAATAAATAAAAATAGATACAGTAAAAAAGACTACTCGTCTGCGTAGCACACCTCATCACACAGTATACATGAGTCATCATCGTACACATCGTATAACTGTGTGAGAGGCGCCCTACACGACGAGCACCAATAATATTCGTACGACAGGTGGTACCGCGCAGTCCAGCGCTCCATATGCATATGATGGTCCACTACGCGGTAATCTCCTGGTTTCAATCGGGCGAAACAGCAATGACACAAATTCATGAAGTCCACCAGATGGTATCGAACATATATTGATACAATGTGGGCATATGCTGTTACACGGCTTGCCGCAAAGTGCTCGCGTATTACCTTGCTCATTTCGGTATACCACGCTGAATTCCACTGAACCAGTTCATAATTATTTCGTAGCACTTTGGTTATGGAAGCCGGTAGTATTCCTTCCTTTTCAAAATTTACCCAGTTCGGAATTAATTGACATGTCCGTCGGGTACTAAGTTGAAATAGGGTTTGTGGTTGGTACACTGCAGGAGTCTTCCAATCGTCTTGCACTGGAGTAACTGACATAGTGAAGATCGGTAACTATGGTATATGTAAAAACCCCACCCTTTAAGTATACGAATAATACTGAGTGGGGATATGTTACCTTGTGTGGTGACCTTGCTGTGGCAAAGTGGAATAACCTTGGGAATAAGTATGCCTAGAAATCCTTGAAGTAGTGGAACGAAAAGAAAACCTTGAAAAGGTGTAACCGACAAGACCGCTAAAGCAATGTGTGGTATAATCGTGAAGGTCACGTAAGTAGCCTTGAGGAGGGTACATGTGGGGAGAGTGTCATATAAAAGAGAGGGAATGTATGTAAAGCCAGTATCGTATATAACGGATAACATCGTACGTCAAGCCATAGAAAAGGCGAAGATTCTCGGTGCTATAAGTTCAAGTAAATATTGCGATATTTTGCTTAATAATGTGCATTATTTCTTAAATAAAAGTAAAACAAAGTTTGTTAGTGTTGGTCTATCACCCAAATTTGGATTTGAGCCAGTCGTAAAACTAGGTGGAACGAAGAGCGGTGGAGTGGTGTTTGACAAGCAGGAATGGCGTATACTTATGGATAATCAAGGGTGATTACTAATTATTTCTACAGTCCTGAAGGAACATGGCTACCTACCAAACTGGGATCGAAGACTGTCTCGTACGAAAATATTAACAAGAAAAAAATTATACGCCTCTGTGATAGTGACGAAATTGATATCTATTTAGGATGGGAGTCTATAGAACAGTTATGGAAGCTTTTGAAGATAATATATTACCGATTGGAGTTGGCAGATACTGTGAACTTTCCAGAGTTTTATAAAAACCTAATACAGTCGACAGCGACAATTCCTGAATGTAACATTCACCAAGTTATAGGTCCATTGCGTGATGTATTTGAGGTCAACATAGCCTGCCTTCTGGAAATGGAAGTATTTGCCAAGGAGAAACTATATATGGATATGGATCTTGCCAAACCTATACCTGAAAGGGGGGGGATAACGCGCTTGTAGTCAATAGGGGATAGTATTAGATGTTAGTCAATATGTGGATGTGTTATAGTGCGGAGTCGTGGCCTAAAGCTGTAGATTGGGTTAGTGCAGTCCAAAGACTAATATGCCAGTTACAATCATTAGAATTCGATGCTGATCATGAAAAAGTGTATGGAATGGGTAGATTTAGTGATGACTATTTAAATAATCTAGTTAATAAGTATGGGGGAGGAATACGCCTTTGTGAAAAATACTTAACATCGCATGCGGATGATATAGAGTGTATTTGTTGTATAAAGCGATTAATAGAAGACCTAAAAGAAATATCATTGGAGCAATTTATACATGAAATAGAAAGATATTTACCGAATTTTGAGTCATCAGATGACGACTCACCCAGTGAAGAAGGTGCGCATTAATGAGTCCAAAAACGTAGTTCACTATTTACTAGTATGGGAGGTGGCATACAGGCATGCGCGAAAAGGAGAATGGGAACAATTAGCTAGGGATGCTGCACGATTTAAAAAAAGAATAGATGACTGTAGTAATATACTTTCACCAATTCTCGAAAAACAGCATCGTGAGTGTGTGTTTGTCAGACGCTTTAGTAGTATGTAGTGATGTATATGTATAGGATAGTATCAATAAAAAAAATTTAAAAAAAAAAAGATCTGTTTATTGCATATTAATATTACAGTATATATAATTAAGGTTAATTAGCGTATTACACAATGTCTTTGGTAGAAATCCATGAGTTGTGAGAAGTATCAAAACCCAACCACTTAACGAGAGCTTTATTCCCTTGACGTCGGATGACACGTTCAACTAGATGAATGTCTGGATGTTTAACACTTTGTAGTTCGGGCTCATAGAACCGACCTTGAATCTCTTCATCTCGACTATCACGTAATGTGTAGGTGAGTGGGCTTGAACGTTTAACTGTTGATATTCGAAAGACTTCGTAACTCCAATTAGGTGTGTACCCCTTAGAGAATATGCTTCTATGTTTGCTAATGCGTACATGTTCCCCCACTTTAAATTTAGGTGTTTTACGGTCAAGAATTTTTTGACATTTTAAATGTTTTGAAATAGATGCACTATTTTTTCCGATACATCTACCGGTTTGTATCCAGTTGTTCTATGCTTTCTTGAATTATACTCGGCGACAATGTGCGGTAATATTGATAGCCACTTATAGGATCCTTGCATGCTGAAGGTTTTCCACATTATTGCTTTAAGGGTGCGATTTACACGTTCCACTATACTACTTTTCAAGGTGGAATAACTACTGTAATGATTGATATTAAATTTTTCATTACTTTTTTGAATTCAGCATTATAGAACTCAGTTCCCATATCAGTTTGTATATGTGTAGGTGTCCTTTTCAAACCAGACAAAAGTTTATCCATTACATCCGCGACCAGTTTACCATTCTTACGTTTGATGGGAAAAGCCCAGACATATTTAGAGAATGCATTTATTATTACTAAAATGTATCGAAATCCTTTATTCATCCGAGCATATGGTATCATTTCCACTAAATCAGCTTGAAATAGATCATTTAAACCTTTTAGTACAACACAACGCCGCGGAAAATTTCTTCTTGCAGGTTTGTGCAGTTCTTCGACAACATCGGCTTTACTCATTTTTTTTGTGCTTTGGATTTTACTACGAACTCTACGTTGAATATCGCTGCAGTTGAAAACTGTACAAACTTCGGCATGATTACACGAATTACATCGTTCCTCTTAAGATGTTGACCAATTACATCCTTTGCCAGATCAAATGTTGTACCATCTATGTTAAGCTCAAGAGTTGGATGACTCCACCTGCAATGTACTATAGTACCGTCGTTACAGGGATAGGTATATTGATCACCGACGCCGGTAGATAAACTAATTGTCTTCTTTGCAGCGATTCCAGAAAATGAAATGAAAGTTTCATAAGACAGATCGCTATGATCAACAATATGTTTCCCAAATTTATCCACTGTCATTTGATGATGAAGATGACCGCCAAATTTATCTATTGGCATCACTGGTGGACGTATAGTACTATCTGTAGTGATAGTCGTAGTAACAATGAAAGGAAATGACTGTAGTGGTAGGTTTATAACAAGTTCTGTTACTTTATTACTTTTGCGTTACGTAGTTCATCAATTATATATATTATTTCGTTGTGATTGCTAGTATTTCCTGCCGATATTGATCCTAATAATTCCCGTAACCAATTGACTAACTTATTCGGATTATTCCACGGTACAAACTCAATAGGTTTATTATTGTATCGCAATAGCTGCAGTCCACCACCTCTTTTGGATATAGAAGTTGTTCGAGATCTGGTGGCTGGAGGTGCAATAGACGACGTGGCAGAACGTTTTCTAGGCTGAAGTAATGGTTTAATGATTTCAAGATACTTCTTACTATTAGTTCCTCGGATTTGATCATCAGGGTTATAATTACGTCGGGCAGCATGCGTACGACGCAAAATGTCATTGTATTGCTGAAGATCCCTCTTTTGTATCCCGTAGGAACTTTTTAAAAAGTAGTTCATATAATCCCGGTGTTCCCTCATAGTCTAGGGATGATCCATCGGGAAGAGCGATTCGCAAATTTTCTCCAACAAAATCTAATTCAGCATCGCCTATAAAAATTTCTCTTCTTCAGAATAAAATGCACACCGTACGTTAAGTCATATTCATCTTCGGTATCTCTAAAGATACCTTCGACGTAGAATTTCGCTAATCCTTGGTATTGATTAAGATACTCTTCAAAGGCGGGTTGAGATCCAGCAGCTAATAGTTCCGATTTCAATTGTTGTAAAGTAGGAATTTCCACCTCGTCGTCATGTGTGACATCAGCAATTACAGATTCTTGTAGAGGTGTGGGAATGGTGTCAGGAACAATAGTACGCGCTCCTTACGTATTCTAGAGGATTTCGGTGTATAATGTAAAATACTTCATTTTCATGTGCAATGGACTCCTTTTTCCGACTTCTGGCGTAAGGGGTTCAGCTTTGATGAGAGAACCATCATTTTAGTAATTAATTGTTTTAATGGCTGTATAATAGGTTTAAAGTGCGCTCCATTGCACGTTCTGTAAGTGCAGTATCTTCTTTCAAACTCGCATATTTCTGTTGCACACTCTTGCGAGCACGCAAAATGTCTTGTACTAAGCGCTCCTCCATTACGACTGTACGTTGACAGTCCTAGTAGATTATTTATACTGCAATGAAACAGTCAAATCTCTTACGGTAACGACCGTTATTAACATCGCTTTCTTTATCAATCACAAGAAATCCGAATTTATCACGCCAGCAACAGCAACACAAGTCTTTAAATTTATCAAATGACATATCAACATTAACGTGATCATCGTACACATGCTTGAGATTAGTGTGATCTTGTTGAAAAAGAACAAGTAAATTCGCATTATCACGTATAAGCTGTTTTGGAATTGAAGAATACGTTTGACACAGATAGAAACAATCATTATTTCGATGTCTGCCAAAACAAAAATGATCTCTAATTTCATTTTGTTTATGACATGCTACATCATCAAAAATCATTATTGAATTTTTACGGGACTCACTAGGAGGTATAACATCACTATTATCACTGTATTCGAAATACCTAATTTCCTTTATGGGTGCCAGTAACTCCCGCAGGTACTGGTATTTAGGTTGGTATAGAGATTTGCAATATATATAGACATTTTCAAAACGTAAGCCATTCGGATGTTCTAATAAGCTAATCATAACATTGGTTTTTCCACAGCCGGATGGTCCGACGATTATACCTCGTTTACATCCCCCTTTTAGTAAACCGCGGTGTTTACAGTACTGCTCCTTGTTAGGAGTAATGTCATAATTTTTGATAGGTAATTCTGTATCTTGCGGAATGAAACGGATGTCACCCATTATGGTACTAAACCACGACTTGTATGACGCTTCTATATATATATATATATATATATATATATATATATATATATATATACCACGTGCAGAAAGTAGTTTAGTAGTGCAGTGTCAGTCAGTGTGGTATAAAGTATACATCCCAGCGTCAGAGGAAAAAAAAAGGTTCAGGATTAATTAATACTTTAATAAATAAATTACCCGTGGAGTTGCATATACCCGGATATCGATATTGTGGGCCAGGCACCCGTTTACAAAAACGATTAGCTCGTGGCGACAAAGGTATTAACGCATTGGACGAAGCGTGTAAAGAACACGATATTGCATATTCCCAGTCAAACGATCTAGGACAACGACACATAGCAGATAAGACCTTACAACAAAAAGCTTGGAATAGATTTCGTTCTACCGACACTACCTTTGGAGAAAAGGCAGCTGCATTAACCATAGCTGGCATAATGAAAGGAAAACGGACAATGGGAATGGGTGGCAAATCACGGAAAGGACAAAAGAAATTAGGAATGGGAAATAAATCACGACGAAGGAAGCATTCTCGCAGAGCAATTTCGTTTAACAAAGCAGTCCTTCTAGCCCGACATCGTGTTGGTGGTAAACTTCGATCATCTTTAAAAGCGACAATACAGCAAGCCTTGAGCGCTCTAAAACACAAAAAAATTATGTCACCCAAGAGCAGAATATTGCCAATACCAAAACGTGGGGGATTCATACCTCTTATTCCCTCTTTGCAGCATTAGGAGCTCTAGGGTCTCTAGGTGGCGGTGCTGCGGCAGTCGCAAAAGCGGTAACTGACGCAAAAGCTGCGACAAAAACGTTAGACGAAACCAAACGACACAACCAAGCAATGGAAGCAGCTGCATTAGGAAAAGGTTTATACATAAAGCCATATAAACGAGGGTTAGGTATATATTTACAACCGTATTCAAAAAACTCCCACTGAAGCTACCACGTCACGCCTTAAGTAATGTTGAGCTATCAAAATTTGTGGAGCAATTACAGATTCCCTATTTTAGAGGGATATATATGCGAGATAACTTACCTTCACGAATCCATGCGAATGAATGTGGTATTGTGAATCTGGATGATCAAACTAACCAGGGTACACACTGGACAGCTTACATTAAGCGTAACAGGCATATTACACATTTTGATAGCATAGGACATATTAAACCACCCTTTGAATTACTCCACTATTTTAAAAGTGATGGTAGCAGAAACACAATTGAGTATAACTTTACCAAGGTTCAAGATTTTGATACATACAACTGCGGTCATTTAGTCTTACACTTTTATATGACTACTCGTACTGATTTTCAGTAGTCGTTACGTGATCGTAATGTCGTACACATTTACATTTACCGGCAAAAAGTGTATCTTGCAAGCAACCTTTAATCCACCGATTTTTCTTGAGAATGAGTCGGAATACGTAATGGGATTGACTAGTTTTGAATCTTTCAATACTATACAGAATGTTACTTCAAAGAATAACCAACTCGTATTTGGAAACGATAAAATTACAATACCACCAGGATCATACGAAATCGCGGATGTGAATAAATATATTAATGAGTTAGTGAAAAGATCGAGAGCAGTTCTGCATTTACAAGCGAATAATAATACTATGAAAGCAAGTATGAAAGCAACCCATGACATTAACTTCAATGTGGAAAATTCGATAGGACCTATGCTGGGATTTAATAAAACTGTTTACCAGGCTGGGAAAGTGCATACCTCCGATACTCCTATTAACATTATCAAAATTAACTCATTAATTATCGAGTGCAATATAACAAGTGGTAGTTTTAAGAATGGTGAAACATCACACATAATTCATCAGTTCTTTCCCAGTGTACCAGCGGGGTATAAAATAATAGAGTCCCCTCAACATGTCATCTATCTACTTATCAATACATCTACCATTTCGACAATAACACTTAAAATAGTAGACCAAGACGGAGATCTCGTCAATTTTAACGGGGAAGTCATAACGATAGGACTACATTTAAAGAAAATATGGTGACGCGCTATAACACATGTGCATGTACCCAGTGCAAATCAAACTATAAAAGATCAAAGTGTGGAAAGGTGAGAGTCAGTAAGCGTTCAGCGCCCAAAGCATTGACACCGCAGAACAAAGCATTATTGGAAAGTCTCGGCTTTACAGTACTACAATGAGTATATTAAACGTTAATGAAAAAGTTGTCGTTGATAATGCTATCGTTAATTCCGAACTGCACACCCATCAGCCATACACTACCCGATTTGGAAACAATGATGAAATCAGGATACCCATTCAGGAAGACATGTGCACTTTACCATCCGAAAGCTATGTGTACATAGAGGGACGATTATTACGTCAGGATGGTACTGTCTCTAACACCGCAAGGTTCGTTAATAACGGTATCGCATTTTTATTCAGTGAAATTAGATATGAAATGAATGGAATAGTGGTAGATTCCGTAACGAAAGTGGGATTAACGTCGACAATGAAAGGATTGGTATCATTGACGTCCAATGATCTCGCCCGGCATGAAAATGCAGGTTGGTTTCCTACTGCAAACAGTACACTAACAAATGCTCAAGGATACTTTAATGTTTGTATACCTTTGCGAATGCTACTTGGCTTTGCCGAAGATTACAATAAAGTGATTTTGAACATTAGACAAGAACTGGTATTAATTCGTAGTAACATTGATACCGATGCAGTAATTTCAACTGTAGAAGAAGCATTAAAAGTTAACATAGATAAGATATATTGGAAAGTTCCACACATCATTCCAGCATTAGCAGAGGAGTTGGCGTTAACGAAATACATTGATAAAAATGTAAATACGCCAGTAGCATTTAGAAGTTGGGAAACCCACATATATCCCGCCATTCCAGCAACAGATAAGCATACATGGGCAATCAAAACATCTACTAGTATAGAAACACCTAGATACATTATTATAGGATTTCAAACTGGGCGAGAGAATAATGTTATGCAAGATACGAGCAGATTCGATAAATGTGCACTAAATAATATTCGCGTGTTCCTGAACACGGATCGTTATCCGTATGACAATCTCAACGTTAATTATGATAACAATTGCTTTGCTACGTTATATGAAATGTTTGCTAAATTCCAAATGTCGTATTACCAAAGAGATGGGCAACCATTACTCACCCCTACGCAATTTACCACAGCTGCACCGTTGATTGTCGTAGATTGCTCAAATCAAAAAGAAGCATTACACTCTAAAGCAGTAGTTCTTTGTGTGGAGTTTGAAACAGCGGCAAACATAGCTGCAAATACGACAGCATACTCCACGATCGTTTAGTTACATACAACGCGTTAACCAAAGCAGTACGACAGTTGTAATACAATGCCCGTAATAATCGATGTACAAGGGTTTAAAATTTCAAAAGCTTTTATACCAAAAGAACTCGCCGTTTATAATGGGAAACAAATTGCCCATTTTATTTTTAAATCACCCTATCCCTGGCATACATTGGATGCAGAGACTCGTCGTCAAGCTACTTGGTTAATGCAAAACCAGCACTGTATTAAATGGGAAGAAGGGTATACACCACCACACCACTTTCGAAGAATACTCGAGAGATTGATTCAGTCAACAGATTTTGTCTATGTCAAGGGCAGAGAGAAAGCAGATTACATCAGAAAATTTGTGAACCAGCCTGTTATTGAACTTGAGGAAAGTCCACCTCTTCCTGCTATGCAACCCGTTTGTTACTTTCATTGTAAATCATTATGTCACTGCGCTTTGAGTAGTGTATATCATTTATATAATATATATATATATATATATATATATATATATATATATATCAATAAGTCTTGTACACATTTTTTTAATAAAAAAAATAGTAAATAATCATTCTCGTTTTTTTTTTTTTATTTATGAAACATAGTATTTGTATAGCATATATTCTCTTAATAACGAATTAGTACATAATATTAATATATGTTAAACAACTCAAGGAATAATACAAATTATTAATATTTGTTTCATTATGGTGAGAATATAGGAAAGAAACTAGCAAGTGTCAGTACCCAAACTATTCTTCTTCCGGTTAATACAAATTCATTTGCTTAGCAACCTGCAATAGTTCCCTCAACGGATCAGCATTCTCCAATTGCGGCATTCGCCAATGCCCCCACGCCAATGTGGAACACGTATCACGTAGTCGATATCGTTTGTCATCCTGGGACCTAAAGGCAATTTTGTTTAACATTTCGGTATATATATCATGTAAGGTTGATCGAAACACAAGCATTTTACACATTATTGTTTTATCAGACCCCTCCGCAACCGCTTTGTAGTCTACTTCCGTCAACACTTTCTGTATAACAACTTTCTTAACACCTTTCGCTTTCTTAACAACTTCATTATCAGCAAGCTTCAGACAGTATGACTTCGATCCAGCACCATAAAAATAATGAATTGCTTTCCCTGCATACTCATCTTTCATTCGTCCAACGACGGAAGCAGTCGTAGGAATACCATGCAACTCATTATGATAGTTGGAAGTATCATATTCGTCTAAATTATTTCGCATGTGTGCATACATATCATCAGTTACTATCTCAACAATCAAAGAATCCGTGTCAGTATAGAGCAACGTGACATTCTTGCCATAATGAGCTCGTAAGATATAAAAAAACAGATACATTATAATTTTGGAAAGATCTAAAATACTGAATCCGACATAAACGGGTTTGTCATACGTAACTACCTGTTTCGACAATTCCGCCGCAAACAATTTGTCAGTGAATTGAATAAAATTTTTAAATTGTGGTTTTGCAACGTACCGTGCTAGACCTACCCGACGACCGTTATTTTCCCAATGTGTTAACAGTTTAATAACTCTACGTTTATCGACATTTTCCATTGTTTCACCAAACACGCCATTATTCATAATTTTATAGAAATCCTTTTCGAACTTGTTCAGTGCTGTGTTGCGGAGAGCTGTATTAAGGTCTACGTATGGTATTAGCCACGGACTTTGACGAAAGCGTAAAACCCTATGAATACGAGTAACAATTAAGCCATGCTCTATACATTGTTTTAAATAGCGGTAATGTATAACGTAGTTTGTCTTATCACACAGGTTAGGGATTAACTTCTCCTCCTGGGAATGTGGTGCGCAGATCATTTCAGGACAAAACGGATAATCGTTGTGTTCGTCATGCAGATGGTGGGGATAATGTATATCAACCTCCAGTACAAATCCAACATCGGCGTCATCATCAATCTTTAATACGTCAAAGTGATCTATTTGCTCTTGCGGTAACCACATAAACCCATCGTGGGGCAGGTATTGCTTCATACTCCACCCGTATAAATACGTGGCATCTAAATATTGTAAAAACACTTTCGGTTGTTTAGGATCATAGTTTGGAACAAACTCGTTATTAGCGATGCTTCTCCGCTTGATACAAGTACTTACTCCACCCCGAATACCTTTTTAAAAAGTGATACATATCCATATCCGTCAATAATTCTAGCTCTACTTTCGTACATTTCAACATGGCATCCCACGCCAATCCAGGCAAAGTGACATACTGTGCAGGTTCTAACCCATACACACCCATACATAATCTCCTAAAGTTTTCAAACACGTCAGCCAATAACAACACATCTGATTTTAAATAAATATCAGCATAATCACCTAGTGTATTACACTTAAAGTGATCCCATACCAGTAGAACGCGACAGTATTCGTCATCGGAAATATTTGCATCGCGCATTTTATCGTAGAACTTGTCATATGATGGCACCGTGACGTCGTTCAATTTACTAAAGCTGTCTACGTACGCATAAGGGAAACTACCTTTCTTTCTCACTAAGTGGAAGTCGCTATCATTACTAAAATATTTCCGTACCTCCATACATTGATCATCTGATAAATTCTGGGATAGAGTATCTAAGGATGCAGCCATGAATCTACAACTATCGACGAACCGTAAATTAATGTATTTCTTTTCCCTGATACCATGACTGTTTACATATTCATCAACAAAAATATGCTTACCAAACGTTATATATTTTTCACTGTTAACCGGAAGTACGGTAATTTCTTCCGTTTCACTCGCTAACTGTTTAATGAACAGGTGAACATCATAACCACTGAGATTATGTAGAAAAACGGGAAGAAATGTAGGCACCTGATAGTTTAAGTTACACGTCGAATGTGCTGCACCACGATACTCACCAGTAACGTGACAGTGATCTCGTACTTTCGGATTTGTCGGATCGCCCGCAAAGTGCTTGCCGCATATGTAACAACATACACTGCATTCATACGTAACCTGCTGTTCATCCGTTAATGGTGTCATTGGGACAATAGCTTTGAAATGTTCATTATATATCCGTTTTACATCACTTTCCAGTCGTCTTATAAATATCTCCCCTGCATTGCTCCCTCTATACAGCTCTAACTTAGACCACGCATCGTTTACACTACACTTAATATAATAACTAAACGAGTATGGTTCGTGTTTACACGTTTTATCGTGAACGGTTTTTCGGGATCTGGTTCAGCCGTATCTACCGGTACTAAGAGCGCTTCAAAATCTGCATATATTACGAATGGTAGAACCATTTGTTTCTGATAGTTCCGAAACGCGAGTATATTTTCCGCATAGAATTCCCCGGTAATGTCTTTTTTTTTGTTTCACACCCGGTAATTTTGTATATACGAAGTTACAGTCGTGTGACACGTGTCGGGTTAATTGCTCCTCGGATCTAAAGTAATACAAGCATGCATCACAAAAATACATTGCTCCGTTCCGCCGAGTTATTTGGTTGCTAAGTAAACCAGAAACATTTTTTATCCATACATAATGCTGATTATCTGTTTGGTTACTGACTAATAATAATAAATTAACATGAACTGCCTGTTTGGCTTTGGTGTAGTATAGAGGTCCCACTACCTCCGTGACACGGTGACCATCACGATACGTATCGTCTAACCCATAAACATTAATGGAAATGTTGTTATTGCTCTCAAACGTTGAAATATTCGTCAGCTTAACAGGGAACTGTACACCAGTCCAGTTGAATAACGTCTGGAAATCAGGGTAAGAAGATGTGCGTTGTGGTACTCCCGTTGGTGTCACTAGTGCCGATACAACAGCCCATGCAAAGCAGCAATTATCATTATTTTTTTACATTGACTATGGCGTGTTTATGTGCGATTTCGGCGGGGACAGCCATATAGGAAGAACCCGTGGTGGGAGCAAATTTCAGCAGGTTTACCTCTATATACACGAATTGCACCAGGGACCACCCTAAAACAGTTGTTAATACTCGAGTACACCACGACTCACACTTACCAGAATCTTTATGTTGAAATTCCGATTGCTTTGCATCCAATATTTCACTTATTTTTTTGGAAATACTCTTCTAACACCGTCCCTACACTGAGAATATCATACTTAGTCTGAAACGATTTCAGTTCTGTGCTTTCCCTACTGTTCAAAAAGTATAAACCAAACAGCTCAACATTACATTTTAATGAGTAGTGTTTCTGCAACTGATTTTGTACTACCTTCAATACATTCCCTTTAACGTCTGCCATAAAGGTGAACACATCAGTATGCATATTGCATGGAGACAATCGGTACGACACAATGCGTTGTTTAAACGCATTTCGGATCACTTCGACCCCAGTATCGACAAGGAAACATACATTTGCTTGATGCCTATTGCTTCTGAGGTGTCCTTGGAATGCATACCTAGGTACATCCATTGAACAATCTGTGCAGTGCACACTCTCACCATTGTTTTTTGGTTCTACCGGTGCATCGTGTTGGTCAGACTTCCGCTTCCTTGAGTTGCTAAACCCTGATGGTCCGGGTTTCGCATTATCCTTCACAGAGTTTACCCCAGATGGTCCTGCTTGCGCAAAGGAATCAGTAACATGTCTATGTACTGCTTTGTTATCGTCGAAAGTGCTTCCTTGCACCACATTGCTCCCTGTGGTTTGGTTTTGCAACGAAACCTCCTGCATGCCAGATGGTGGAGTAGATACTGACATCCAGCACGCTGTTTTTTGATGTCTCAGTAAAGAATCCTTTCGAGAAAATTTCTTTAGACATTCACATTGAAACATTTTTGCTGCAACAAAGAATGAATAATAACTGCATGCTGTAGTGTAGGTTGATGTGAATAAGAGTGTTGGATATGACGGGTAGCCGGGAGAGAAGTAATACGAAACTAACACTTACTATTCTTTGAAGACATGATGTAACACCGCTTGAAAACTTTACTTGGTGGTTCATAAAGACGGACTAACACTGTAGTGGAACCGCTCCGTCTTAAATACAAAATTTGAAGTGTTCGGGTTGGGTGGGGGAAAGTGGAATGAGGGGCAGAAGTGGTGAAACCGGACAGTTGCGTGCGCAACTGCCTGAACCCAAATACTACCATGTGGGAGTTACATATTAGCAAGGGGTGTTAAACAGGAATCTGTACAGATAAAAAACCAGCTAAAACCAGCTAAAACCAGCTCAAACCAGCTCAAACCAGCTCAAATACAGCTCAAACCAGCTCAAAACCAGCTCAAACCAGCTCAAACCAGCTCAAACCAGCTCAAAACCAGCTTAAATACAGCTCAACTACAGTTCAACCCTGTTTTTCCAGAAACTTCGCTCTGGCCATTTTCGAGCTACGAGCTATCTCCGTTAGGGGAGGTCCTAGAAGGGGGGAACCGGGTTAAAAGATGCGCGCCGTCGGGGGACGATGTTTGAGTACCGACATGCCATACTTCGCTCTGGCCATTTTCGAGCTACGAGCTATCTCCGTTAGGGGAGGTCCTAGAAGGGGGGGAACCGGGTTAAAAGATGTGTGCCGTCGGGGGACGATGTTTGAGTACCGACATGCCATACTTCGCTCTGGCCATTTTCGAGCTACGAGCCATCTCCGTTAGGGGAGATCCTAGAAGGGGGGGAACCGGGTTAAAAGATGTGTGCCGTCGGGGGACGATGTTTGAGTACCGACATGCCATACTTCGCTCTGGCCATTTTCGAGCTACGAGCTATCTCCGTTAGGGGAGGTCCTAGAAGGGGGGGAACCGGGTTAAAAGATGTATGCCGTCGGGGGACGATGTTTGAGTACCGACATGCCATACTTCGCTCCGGCCATTTTCGAGCTACGATGAGGGTGGTTTCGAAAAATTCGTATTTCCGAGACGTCTCCGACGCACCCACCCCCGTCCGAATCGGTCAAACGGCTCCCGAGATACGACGCTTTTAAGGAAAAACGATCGCATGTTGGATTTTTATCAAAAAAATTCTTTACTGAAAAAATAAGTAAATAATGAGAGAACGTAGAAAGAAATCTTTATAGCTGCTTTACGACTCGTCTTATAATGTGAAAGTTATAATTACAACAACTACATATAAAAATTAAAAGTTTATTTATATAGGACTTCAAATATATAATTTTATATAACACTTTACAATTTATTAGGTATTTCGAAAATATTTTGCATGAAGAATATGATTTTCCTGCTTATTGGCAAAATCAATATATAAACACTTATCTATATAACAGAAATAGTTTATTTCCCACATAAGGAAGTGTTTCAAATGAATAACCAGTTTATGCAAAAACTGTGAATGCGTCTGATCACATATAATTAATTATCTTTATACGAGTTGCAGGTTTTGCCGATTCAAATTAACTTTTTTTTTTATTTTCAGCATTTTAAACATTACGAAAATAAAACATGATGTCCTCTTTATTGCTTCTTCATTAATTACCATTAATTATACTCGTTCCATAAGATATGTATTTGTACCTGATTTCAAATATAGCAAAACCGGATATAGCGGATTATGAACTATGTAGTTCTCACGATATATCTTGTAATTTAATACGCTGTTTAATATTACACAATTGTTTTCTGCATTGTGTAAAATATGTACCTACTAATTATACATTGCAATTTTTCTAAGAGGACAGCATCTACCTTTGAAACAAATAAGATAACTTTCTGTATTCCTTCAATTAAAACTAGTAAAACTGGGTTAACCTTTTATACAAATATATAAACGATGTAATTACAGGTTTTATCAGTATCATCATGGAAATTACAAAATTTGAATATCATTTACAAGTTTTGATATAAAACGTTCATTTTTTTACTGTTTTATATATTTAAACACCTTAGATGTATATAAATAATTTTTAGTACTTTATTACACAATTGTTTCTGCACTTTGTACAATATGTAACTAATTATACCACATTGCAATTTTTTATAAGAGGATAGCATCTACCTTTGAAACAAATAAGATAAATTACTGTATTCCTTCAATTAAAAGAACTGGGTTGACCTTTATACGTTAAATTTAATCACATATATAAAACCATATAAGTACAGGTTTAGAACTGTCTCGTGAATATATACCTACATTCCTTCTTTAACAATTACACTGAAATTAAAAAATTGATATATTTGTATTATTTACTAATAATTATACTTGCAGTATAATTAGCTAAATAAATGGTATTTGTTTTGCAAGTCCTAGTAAATAAAATAATGAGTATTAATTATTAATTCTACTGCAATATTTGCCTGTTACAATGTATCTAAAGGTCAAATGTCTAGACTAAAATCCCCGCAATACGGGTTATATTCGCTAAAAAAAGTTGCTCGTTACTTTGTATCGTGCATAATTATACCTCTAGGTCAGTCCCAGACCAATAAGAAAACAGATTCGCGCGTCTCAATGTATTTTCCTGCTATATATACAGCTGCATAAACCACATTTACATTATGATCTCGAGTGTTCCAAGTATTAATCGTCGTTTAGTACAGCTCCCAGAGACTGGGGAGTTGGCTCGAGATCCAACAGTTCCTTTGGGTTTGCAAATCTAACTTTGCAACCCTAAGGCCTTCTCAGCAGCCCCATTTACGTTATGATCTCGAGTATTCCAAGTATTAAACGTCAAGTACAGCTCCCAGAGACTGGGGAGTTGGCTCGAGATCCAACAGTTCCTTTGGGTTTGCAAATCTAACTTTGCAACCCTAAGGCCTTCTCAGCAGCCCCATTTACGTTATGATCTCGAGTATTCCAAGTATTAAACGTCAAGTACAGCTCCCAGAGACTGGGGAGTTGGCTCGAGATCCAACACTTCCTTTGGGTTTGCAAATCTAACTTTGCAACCCTAAGGCCTTCTGAGCACCTATTCCGTCGTCGGTAAGCATAATGTATGAGTGTGTGAGTGTGAGTGTGTGAGTGTGTGTGTTTGAGTGTGTATTTCAGTATGTGTGTTTGAGTGTGTATTTCAGTGTGTTTTAGTGTGTGTTTTTTTTAGTTTGTGAGAGCGCTGAACGGCTTGGTACCACATGTCACACGGTAAATACTGCCTCATGTTGCGCACCCCTAACACAACTGTTTTTTTTATGTGTACGATGACTATTTTATATATTATGTGATTAAGTATGTTATATTGACTCTTTTTTTTTGTATCTCTTGACTATAGTGTATAGACTAATTATTTCCTGTCAGTCTAGTAGTATGTTCATCGCTGCTAACATGTGTAACCTAACCTTTTCTAATCCTCAGTATTACAACTGTTTTGATATAAGCTTACTAACGTATGTACTAAATCAACATGTTTTATTCCTATAGCAAATCATATATCTGCGTAATGTTTCTAAATATAATTTATGTGTCTGATTTAAATGTATATAAATGTCTTTATTTCTATGAACAATTTGTACAAGTCTTTCTATATGAATTAAATATATACATATCGTTTTCTTTTATTTTGGTAAAAAGTGAAATATATAATTTGTACACGTCTTCATTTCTATATATATAATTTGTACATGTCTGTCTACATGAATTAAATAAATTAACATATTGTTTTTCTTTTATTTTGTGGGTGAGCAAAAATTCATACAAAAAACATAAAAGTGGACAAAAAATACAAGTGGGCAAAAAACATACAAGTGGACAAAAAAAATACAAGTGGTCAAAAAACATACAAGTGGGTGCAACCAGGTCACACGGATGTTATTGTGGAACATGAATGCGTGGTCGGATGGCCTTGTAATAGTGGAAAAGGCAAGCGTGGTCGGATGGCCTTGTAATTGTGAAACAGGAAAGCGTGGTTTTGTCGCACGGATGGCCTTGTATTAGTGGAACAGGCAAGCGCGGTCGGGTGGCCTTGTAATAGTGGAACAGGAAAGCGTGCTCGGATAGCCTTGTAGTTGTGGAACAGGAAATCGGGGTTTGTGACCGTGGGTTTGTGGTAATGATATGCATTTAGGTCACACATTGCGCTTTTTTGACCTTGGTACGGTGGGAAACCTGTTTTTGTGGCAACCTTGGAAATGTGGGGCCT
This sequence comes from Vesta saturnalis, assembly GCA_036346205.1. Taxonomy (NCBI): domain Eukaryota; kingdom Metazoa; phylum Arthropoda; class Insecta; order Coleoptera; family Lampyridae; genus Vesta; species Vesta saturnalis. Next base: position 448,691 of record JARFJB010001637.1, on the reverse strand, counting down.
TGGAAATGTGGTGTGTCCCAAAAGTCTCCAATCTTACCTACTTATATGCGTATTTTTATTTTGGCCTCGCATCTGTCTGCAAAGAGATGTAGTTTACGGATACCATCAAAACTGCACACTCTTAAGTAATTCAGTAGCGCAGATCCAATTTCATTTGAACTGTGACCGCTTTTTCCTCAGTCCACAAATAAAACGTCGGATTCTTTGCGCCAATATCCACTATGCAGAATGCATATAAAGCAATCTGATGGGAATAACAAGTTTCCTGATTTGGCAATTTCGGAATACTTTGCAAATCGAAACAAAATTTCATAGTTTCTTCCTCATCTTCCTTCATAACCAGACTACACTGTTTTGCCTTGAATTTATGTACTTTCAATACGCGTAATAAATTTGCCTTATCGTCTTTTTTGTTAGTCTTCACAATTTAATATTTTAGTCTTTCACAGTAGCTAGTTGAAGAAGAACCATATCCTAAAATAAAATTTCTAGAGAAAAGTTTGTTAATTCATCTGCCACACTAGTATTGTACATCTTGATCATCTTAGAAATATTTAATGACGACGGAAAGTACAGCCTTTTCGATTTTGCTGTTAAAGTGAGTTTCCCTACCTTTAAACTTCCCAATAAAGTTTCTGGCACTATCACGTTTGCCCTCTTATTTGAATGACCGTCTATCTCCACCTCGCCTATCCTTGATCCTTTCCGCGTTTATGATATGTTTTGCAACAGTTATAATTCTTCTTGGTGAAATTTCATATAACTTGAGAACAAATTCCCTACAAACAGGGTGGAAATCTTTTCCTTTGCGAATTTCATATTGTATTTGGAAATTATCAGGCTTATGAGACTTCACACGGTTCCTTCCCCTACGTCTTTTTGGATTGCGATTGTTTCTATTGTTCTCTTTATAAACGCTTTCCTTAACGTACACTAAACTTTCCATATCTATGTCCTTACATTTAAATTTATCATTTATTTTGTGATTGCAGGGTATATTCCAGTTTTCAAGTTCAATATCAACGGCGGCATATCTGCAATAAGTTTCGCCTTAGATTTATTGAAAACTAAAAAATTTAATCAACCGACTTGTTTTCCCTTGTCAACGGATTTCTGTCATTCCTTAACTTTTTTTTTCTACTTCCAACACTGCTTCCTGCTACGTTAACTAAATCCATTATTGCACTTCATAGTCACAGTTATGCTGCACTTATAGTTACAACAATCAAAAACCCACAAAGTTATTGTTTTCAAAGTGATGCAATATCATAAACGTTTTTGTAAACGACGTTGGAAATATTTGGATAAAATTAATTGAGTCGTTTTATTTGTGGAGTACCGCCTATTTCAATTGTAAAAATTTTTCGTGTTAGTTTATTTTAACTCTGTCTTGACACTATTAAAATCAGTTTGATTTTTAATCTTTCTTAAGTCAAATTATGTTTGATTTAGTGTAACGCCAATATCTAAACTGTATGATTAATGGATGAAAAATCTTTAATGTAACTTAATTCGCAAGTTGTCGAGGTTACCGCTGAAAGAAAGTATCTCGTGGACTCATAAAAATACTTTTCTTACAGGATGTAATCACATCTTTTGTATTGTATTAAATTTGGTGCCTAGAGTAATTAAACAACTGCCTACTATAAATTTGTTGATGTGTGTGTATTTGCCCATTACATTATGTACGGTGTAATATTAATAATGTATAGTTTTCTAAGTTTTTAATTTAATGTGTCATTAGAATGAAACTCCGATGATTTATTAAAGATTAACATATAAATTTTCTGCTAGTGTATTACCGAATTCTTTTATTATCCTACTTTGCACTGTGTGACAATCAGAGTTTGACTCTTCCATTATATTTTGTTTGCGAATGTTTGAGAAAGGAAGGTCGACTGCCTTTCCTTTAGCTGTGCAAAGTACAACTTTTTGGAAATGAGGCGAGGGGAAAAATGAAAGGTAAGAATATTCCCAAAATCGCGCTAACATACAATTCCTCAATAAGAAAGAGCTTAATGCCTTGGTACACAGTGTTGGTCTGCAGCATTGAGGACGACTATTGCCCAAACTCTATACATATATACAAATGCCGTTAGGGTCGCGGAAAAATAGATTGTCTGGGTGACTAAGACTATTTGTCAGGGTTTGGGCCGATTGTTGCACAAAATCTATATTTAGGTTGAATTTTTGCCAAAATCCATGTTGATACACAAATTTCTTTGAGGACACGTAAAAATGGATTCTTTTGGTTGACTAAAAGTTAAATACTGTGATCCATGAGTATTAGTTAGCATCTCGGCAGGATATTGCCTAAAATCCACATTCACATACTTACTAGCTTACCAGTATCGCACGTTGCTGCGAACTCAGCCCCCCTGATGGGCCGATATTTAAAATTTTTATGCCAGAAACCTTCGCGGGAATGTACTCAACAACTTCCCAATGTTTCATGACGAATGGGGTGGTAATGCATAAAGAATAAACAGACAGGCAGACATACATTCGTATATATATATATATATATATATATATATATATATATATATATATATATGTCAGAACACTAACATTCTTCTTAAATCAGACAGTCTATTATGTGTAATAATACGAATAAAATTACTAGCGTATGTGACCTTGATACTTGCTCTGAATTAAAAATAAAGGCATTATCATACTATTTGCAGTGTTGAATGTTATTTTTGATCATTACTATTGTTTTTTTTTTAATTAAATGTTATATTGCACTCTTAGCAGGGACTAAAGCTACATTATTTTGTCTTGCTTTGTCTGTAGGGAGTGGGATATTCTTGTTGGTTAACGTTAACACGATCACAACACTTCGTTGGACAAGAGTCAAGAATGTAATGACCATTTTTTAAACTTGGGGAATCCGGCTTTTGTAGATTTCTAATGTCAAAATGTGGTTAAATAAAGACAAAAATTGTACAATTTAGTTCATTGTCATGTAAGAATAAACAACACTACTAGAATTCTTTGAGCAAATACTGGTTTCTAATTTTATTAAAAATATTTATACTCTGGTGCACAACGTATTTAATTTTAAAAAATAAGTAGGCCTATATCAATATATAAACAAATGAAGGGCATCAAACCGAATTATAGACAAAAGGTTAGTAGTTTTTTGCAATATGTTTAATTCAAAAGAAATGGTCGAAATGATATTTGCCTCAGGAGAACAGTCCTTTACGCTCTACAATGTATAGAGTGACATATACAGATAGAAAACACTTTTAAGGCTTTTCAAAACTATATATATATATATATATATATATATATATATATATATATATTGCAGTAATAAATATTTGAAAACTCCCATAGGAAACTAGTCTCTTCAAAATTATGTGAATTTTCAGTTGCCCACGTTCGATAATTTTGAATATTTTATATAGCCAGATATAACCATGCTTTATCGGTCATAAAAGTTGCATTTAAAATATCGTTGTTATTTAAACTGTTAGTAAACCAATCACAATAATTACGTCTATTGTCATTATCAAGAGCTTGCAGTGGTTGTAAAACAGAAACCCTGCATGGGTGCATATGTAGATTTTTTTTGCAAAATCCGTTGGCATGTTGAATAAGACAAGCATGTAATTTGAAAACAAAGTTAGTAGGTACCACAAATTCATCCTACGTTCACAACTTACCAGCTTGAGCACCTAATTGACGGATTGATTTTTTGGGACTCGCTTCCATGCGTTGCCTTACGCCTTCTACCACTTGATCATTTTGTGGTAATGGACGACTGTAGGTTTCGCCTTACAAATGGAATTCTTATTTTCAAATCGATCAAGAATTCAAAAAAATTATTATTAACTTTATTAAATACATAAATAAAAAGTTTACCTCGAGTAGGATTTTAACCTACGACCTGTACTTTGCTACAGTACCGCGCTAACCATCTGCGCTATCGAGATACAAGCCGCAATCGATGTAAATTTTGTTTTATATATGTAGAACTGATGTTTCTTATGCTTGGAAAATGCTTTATATGTAATACTAACATCGGGGTACCCTTCCATAAACTTCTCTCGATAGGACTGTAACGAATAAGATCGAGTTCCATCTTCATTACGTGTAGTGCTTACAAAATGAGCCTCAAAATAAATGTGCCTTGTTCTAATGTAAATGGTATCTTCAAATGCAAATTAGTCTGATATAAAAATTAACCAATCACTTTCTTTAATAAATTCTTGAATTACGGAGTAGCTCTGTAAAGAACTGTTTATTAGAAAGTAGATAATACAAAATGAAAAAGTAAATGAACAACAAAAAGAATAAATTAACGAAGGCACTGATGTCAAAAAAGAACGAATAAAGTAACTAAAAATATTTAACCGCCAATTCAACACCGTAAAAAACACTAGAGTCATTAGTGGAGTTGATCGGCCTTTTTGCACAGTTTATGCTTTTTGAGCGAGACGTTTCGGAAGCGGACTCTACTTTCGTCATCAGGCTTAGTCCTGAGAAGGACTGTTTTCGTACTTGAGTCGAATTCATATGTTATCTATATTTTTTTCCCAAGCACTTGACTACTCTCAGATTCGAACTTGGTACCTTTCACTTGCTAGTCAGACACCTTTACCGCTGAGCCACTGAGTAATCTAATATTTTTTTCTACACTAGCTTGGCTTATTCGATTTTCTGCTAGTGCGATATATGTGGCAGAAATAATGGTAAGCTTCGATATTGTGAGTCTATTCACAAATGTGCCTACCGATAAGGCACTAATTATCATAAGGGACAAGCTGGAAAAGGATGAAACGTTAGACGAACGCACGAAACTCTCGGTAAACACAATAATGGAACTTCTGACAATATGCAATAGAACTACATATTTCCAGGTAGAAGACAAATTCTACCAACAAGAGTTTGGGATGGAGATGGGTTCCCCACTATCACCTATAGTGAGCAATATATATATATATATATATATATATATATATATATATATATATATATATATGGAAGACTTTGAAGACCAAGCGAATTCACAGAGAAATCAAGGATATGGCTTAGATACGTGGACGATACTTTCGTAGTTTGGCAACACGGAAAGCATAAGCTAGATGAACTCCTAGATAATCTAAATAGCCGCACACCCTCCATAAAATTCACAATGGAATTGGAGTCGGAACAAAACTTGCAATTCCTGGATGTACTTGTACACAGGAATGACAACACTTTCACAAGTGTATACAGGAAACCTACCCACATGGGGAGGTACCTACACTACAACTCCAATCACCACAAAAACGAGAAGTTAGGCGTGGCAAAATGCTTGTACGACAGAGCAAAAACAATATGCTCAAAACAAGAGGACCTGAACAAAGAAAAATAATACCTAAACAAAATGGCTACCCCGACCTAACACCTAACCTAAACAGGGACAGGGTATCCGAAAAAGAAGAACCTAAATATACAGCGATAATACCATATATACAAGGTACCTCAGACAGAATAAGAAGGATAGGCGGCAAATACAAGATACGCACTGCCTTCAAATTGATCAGAAAGCTCAGGGGAATACTAACCAAAACCAAACCATACAATGAAGATCAGAATTCCAAGAGTTGTGTATCCAATCTACCATGGAGAGAGCAGTAGACCACTCAAAGTGAGAATGCAGGAACATAAGAACAACGTCTACAAGAGCGAAACAGAAAGATCAAGTATCGCCGGACATGTCTGGAACGAAGACCACCACATCCAATGGGGTAACATACAAATACTGGCAAAGGACGAGAACACAACTCGTCGGAAACTCAAGAGCTCAAGAGCTTAATCGCAATATAACTACGCAAGAAGCTAAGGCGAAACATGCGCAATAAACTTATGCGCAACCACGAAAACATTTAATATAGATATAAGTTCTAAAAAATATATATTGGATTACTCAGTGTCTCAGCGGTAAAGGTGTCTGACTAGTAAGTGAAAGCTACCAAGTTCGAATCTGAGAGTAGTCAAGTGCTTGGGAAAAAATATATATAACATATGAATTCGACTCAAGTGCGAATTTTCACGACTAAGCCTGATGACGGAAGCAGAGTCCGCTTCCGAAACGTCGCACTCAAAAAGCATAAACTGTGGATCAACTCCACTAATAGGAAACCACAGTTACCAAACACTTATAATACAACACTAGAATCGTATGCGCGAAATTCAAACTGGCATAAGTACTAAAGATTCACCCGGTATTAAAACTACTTGGGTATTTTACGTTAGCAAGAGAGACTGGAAAACTATTATTACCTACCTCTTACCGCAGTATACGAAATAATTTTGACATTATATAGGGTGTCCCGTAAATATTGCAACGGACATCGGGAGGTGAAAGTATACCTCTAAATATGAAAAAGTTCCCATAAACCTACCCTTGAAGAAGCGTGGTTTATTAGATACAGGCCATTCAAGAAATAAAAATTTTTTAGTTTTTTGCCCGTAACTCCTAAAATATTAAAGGTACATGAATGAGGTTCGGTTGATTTATAACACGTAAGGAATGACGTATTGTGCAACGTATGTAGTAATTTTTAAATATGTCAGAGGCGTAGATATAGAGGTCGTTTGAAGTATTTAACCCTGTAACTTCTACGTCACTGGTATAAAACGTGTTTCACTGGCAGTTTTTGAATATCTCTGATACGCGAAAAATTTTTACCTTGTGTAAAGTTATAATGTAAGTAGTTTTCTTTCAACCCCATAATTAAAATTTAAAATTGTTGCGACAAAAATTACAAGAAAAGTACTGTTACTACAACACTGATTAATTTTTAACTATAATTGAACAGGTGCCTTAACTGTTTACTTTTTTACTTAAATGTTTTGATAATTACATACACTATATTATTCTTTTTAAATATTCCAGCTATTAATTTCATAGCCTTTTCGTATTTGGTTGAATACGATCCTGGCAACAACTAACATTTTATAAAATTGCACGCATTAAGTTTGCTGAAAACGGGATATGATGTCACGATTGATGACGCACAACAAAATGATTTATCTTCGGACTAGTTACGTTGAATATATTTCATTGTACCATTTTTATGATTAGGGGGCTTCAAATCACGCATATGTATCTATGTTAATTAGTTCAGTGTAAAAAATCATAGTTCCATTAGCGTAAACTGCAAACATTTTTCAATAATTTCAATAGTTCAAAATACAAAAATATATCAGTACCTCATTTAACCCATAAATATATATTTAAGTTGGACATAACTTTAGAACAATAAGTTCTGTTAATAAAATAAAGTTTCATATCATCATTGACCATAAATAAAGTAGGGTTGATTTGTTTAATTTTAAAGGTGACTAACAAAACCAGTGGGGTCACTAGGTCTAATTTTTAGTTCGAATTTTAGCTCTAACTTTTAACGTGGGGATTGAAATGAACCATAAAATTTACTTTTTATAGTTCACTACAAAATTAGGTACGTGTATGAACGTTCAAAAGTAATAGAAAACTTACTAAGTAGTAGTTAAGTATTACTCATAGGGCACTCCTCATATACTCGGAGTAGAAAAAGCATAGTACACAACTCGGATGGTAACGCGTATTACGCACTCCCTTCGCTCGCTCGTGATCGTAATAGTGCACCCTTACGTTACAGGCTACTTACCACCGTTATTGTGTAATATACTATTAATAACGATTTGTCCAAAACTACTGTATAATATTTCCATTATAGGTTTGTTTCTTCAAGTAAAATGATTACATTAATCACTAAGTAGTTGAAAATCTGAAACAGTGGATCTATGGTAGGATCTGTCACATACAAAAAACATCCACGTACCGCACAAAAAATTAAAAACGCCGAACGCGTTTCGTTGGCTAGGCTATCATTATAGCTTATCATAGCATCACGACAGCTTAGCACCAAATTCCAAATCAACCTATCATGAAATGTTGAACCCGCATTATCAAATGCGACAGGTGACGTCACGGTACCCTCAACTACAACGAGATCCAGAAGGTGTTGGGGTTCTCCAACTTATATCAAATCTGTCAAAGATCACCAATTTAGTTAAAACCAAAGCTTATTTCGTATCTGTAAATTCGATCATTTTCCTCATAACTGATAGGTTTATTTGGTAATAGTCTAAATTCGATACTATCGATTGAATGCTTTGCCAGTATAAAAATTCTTACATTTGCGATATAGAATACTAAAGTTGTGATAAGTTTTTCCCAAACACCAATGTAGATCGTCATATTTATTCAACGTTATATTACTCCCACGTCAAAGAGAAGATACTTATTTACAGAAAAACACAAAATTTAGTTCTACGTCCAAGATAAGAGGATTAAAAATGCTATAAAATTCAAGGGGTCTAGAACATGCTGCTATTGGTTGTAGCTTTAGAGTTCATAATTTTTCTAATTATATAAGGGCCGATAGCGTTCATACCATTATGTACTCGATTATACATAAGCTTTAGCGTACTTTTCTTACTTATTTAATTAGTTTTGCAGTTTGCGAGACTTGTATAATACGTATTTCTCCTTGTTTCTGACCTTATTTAATTTGTGCTGGCTCTTTAAAGCGTTTACGTAGTAACGTAAGTTCCCCGAGCTCCGTTCGGGTTCCAAGCTTCAATGACTTTAGTTTTTCCTTAATATTTTCAAACTTCCGCACTAAACAGCAATCATTTTACAATTCTTGGATTTGCAATGTCGGCACTACTTCCGACGCGCCATGGTTTGTTCCCTAATTGTCATTCGTTTTAGTATAAACCACAATTCGGTATTGAGCGGGTCGCTTTCAAGTGAATTCTCCAGGTAAGTCGTTCAAAGCAGCGTTCCAGCGAACGCTTCTTTGTGTCTCAGGTGTTGGTTCAGGTATGTTAAACATGATTATTATCATTCTTTGATACAATTAGCTTAATATAGTAATTAGTATTTCATGATAAATTCAATAATTTGAAAAACATATGAATACAAATAGTGGTCTGAAGTAGGATCCTGTGAATATAGACATTCCTAATACCGACCACTGGTCGGCAAAAGGTGAATTTACAGGTTATATCAAAGCGTTAAGAAGTTAATTAGTGAGATGTTATTGGCTTTAAAATATATTTTCAACTGGGACCAACCTCCGACCTACCGGCACTGTTTTTAAAAGATATTTAAAAATTGTGCAAAAATATTGGTTTCGTTTTCTCAGTAACGAACAGAAACATATTAATTAAAAATTAAACTCTTTTATTTTTTACATTGGAGTTGAATTTCTACTTGGCATACTAGGGAAAGTGTAATATTCAATAAAAGGTATAAACCAAATTTATTTAGACATATTTACTTATGCTCTGTTTCCTACAAATTCTAAACAAAAAACGGTCGGAGGTTAGGTTCAATTTTTTACCAAATGAACTTTCCGGCTGTATGTGGTGAATAGTGTCAATAATGTTATTTGGTCTTTTTAGATATAAAACGGAAAAGGAAGGAAAAAGACAAGACTTAACTATTCCCAAAAATCTGTCGAAAATGCTCTAAACGAAATAAAAAGTGGTATAAGCATCACAAACGTTTAGTGTGCCAAAAACAACGATAATAGGTAAAATTAGTAACAAGTATAGCAGAAATGGAATTTGTGGACCCTCATCAGTATTATCTCAAGCTGAAGAAAGAAAAATTGTACAATGGATACTATACTTAGGTGAATTGGGATTTTCAGTTACAAAAAATCAGTTGTTAGAGTCGGTAGCCAAATTGGTGCTTGAACTGAAAAGAGAAAATCCATTTAAAAATGGATACCCAGGTATCCATTATAACTAGACTACGAGCTGGTATCACCGACGATGCCATAAAGTCGTGGTTTGCAAGGGTAATAGTTTATTTTGCAGAAAATAATTTTGAAGAATCCTTCAGGACCCATCCAAGAATGATTAATCTTGACGAATCGGGCTTTTATTTAAGTCCTAAAGAAAAATCGGTGCTTGTGAGAAAAGGTTCCAAGAAGGTTTATAGCTGTGTTATCAACGACGAAAAAGAAATCCTTACAGTTGTGTTGACTATGTGTGCAGATGATAGTTTGCAGCTTCCACTTTGGTTATATCCACATCTAGTATTATTTTATGCCGAAAGTATGAGGTATCGGACGATCTGAATCGGGATGGGTGACGTCATAAAATTTCTGTGAATATATTACCAACGTTTTCTTTCCCTATATTAAAGCAAAAAACATTCCATTACCAATAGTGTCGTTTGTAGATGGACACACATCCCATATTAATTTGCCTTTAACAGATTTTTACAAATCGAATGGCTTAACTCTTACTGCATTACTACCTAACAGCACCTACAGATTACAACCGCTGGATGTTTGGCGTAATACTGTTCGTCAATGGCGGATGGAAAATCAGGGACAACAATTGCAAAGAGAAGATTTTGCACCTTTGGTAAAATAATGTATTGAACAGGCTGCTTTACCTTCAACCATCAAGAGCGCCTTCAAGGCCTGTGGATTGTTTCCTTTTGATGAAGTGAGTATTGATTATTCCAAACTAATTAGACCAGTTGAAAAACCAACTGCGAATGAAAAATCAGTTTGAAGGAATGTTCGAGTTTTGGAAGTCGTTGGGTACCGAAAATGATGTTTTTAACATGAATTATAATTCTAGTTTAGAAAATAATGGAGTATGTGTTTTGTCAGTCAACAGATATACATCTAGATAACAGCATGTGGTTAGAAAATAATATTCTAGTGGGGGAAGTATGTCCGGATGGAACGATGATATTTGCATGTGGCGCAGACAGTAATATTATTACCGAAAAAGAAAACGAAAATATTTTAACGGAACATACAGAGAAAGATGGAGAAACGATTCTAATTACAGAACAAGAAAAAGAAAATTACTTAACCACTATTGGTCCAGTTAGACACCAGTCAAACGAAATACGAAATTTGAAGAAATTAATACTCCAGTAGTCAAAGGTGAGTATAATACTGCTTCTAAAAACATAGACACTATGGCGCAAGAACTGACGCCACTTAGGTTAACTGGAGAAACTACAATCCAAGCAGTAGAAAGTAATAGTATGAAAAAGAAACATCAGACTGCTCCAGATACCAACACAATACCTAAACTACAACCATAGTCGCCATAAGTTTATAGAGTATCAGAGAAGAGTACATGAAGATAACAGGAGAAAAGACAAAGGAAAAGAAAAGAGAAATTAAGAAAGATTATTTTGTTGTGTCTTTCGCCTATAGTTTTTCATTATATCTTATAAAACCTAATAATAAAAGTGGAGGACGGAGCTTGGCACCTAAATAGTCGGAACTAGAAACAGTTAAAATATTCCCATTAATATAAATATTAATATACTAGCGGAATACCCGTGCTTCGCTACGGTATACAGCAACTTTGAATACATCAGTGATTCAAACTGTTGTTGCCAAGTGAGTAAATTGCGTGAATGAATTTGTCACCAAACTTGGACAATGACTTGCTTGTTATTATTTTGCCGCCATATATACATTATAGCAGTGTAAACATAACTTGAATTCAAGCGCCCTCTACTTTATTCTTATTTAGTTTCAAGTATAGATGCTAACTTAAAAAGTCGATTGCATAACCTTCTATACCTACATATGTATATGTAGGTTGGAAGGTAAAAATTAAAACAAATTGCATCCTCTCATACGTTCATAACTAAAACAGGCAACATTGTAAAAGCAAAAACAGTCATCTAGGTCAGAATGACGTTTAAAACTTCATTTCAGATAGACATGTTTACTTAAAAAAAAAATTCGAAGCCGCCTGCTTCTATAAAATATCAATCATACATTTTAACCATTTTCATTCATATTTAATTATTTTTTACAGTTACCTTGCATTATATTAAGAAAGTTTATTAAGAAAAGGTATGTAAAATTAAATTTTCTTTAAAAAGTATGTCTGCACTTTTTCTAATAAAATACAATCCAAGCAGTAGAAAGCCATAGTATGAAAAAGAAACATCCCACGCTCTATACTAGCCCAACAAAAACACAAAAACCATCAAAAGAAAGCTACAGACTTCTCCAGATACCAACACAATGCCTAAACTACAACCATAGTCGCCATCAGTGACGAGTTTATGGAGTATCAGAGAAGAGTACATGAAGATAACAGGAGAAAATACAAAGGAAAAGAAAAGAGAAATCAAGAAAGATTGAAAAAACCAGCGGACAGAAAGAAAAAAGAATATAAGATAACAATAATCGAAAACAAAATGAAGACGAAAGCAAACAATGGTGACGACAAAGATAAAAAGTCGGAAAGTATTTTGAAAAGAAGAGCTACAAATAGTGAACCTAAAGCAATGCGTAGTAAATGAATAAAAAATTTAGAAAAATATCTAGGTGAAGATTTTGTTGCAGTATTTTATGAAAGTGAATATTTTCCAGTATTAGCAGAAAAGGAATACGACGATGGTGTAGAAGTGAAAACAATGACGATGAGCGGTAGTAATTGGAGGTGGCCTGATAAGGATGACATCTTGACATATCCCCGCACTGACGTTCTTCAGCGTATTGCGCCACCTAAATTAATAAATAAACGTGGCATTTTTAGTGTTTCTGAAGTATTAGACATTATCCGAAATAATTCCTAAGTTCTTCAAAAGTTATCCTCAATCTTATTTTGATTTTTTAGAGTGTTGTGTCTTTCGCCTATAGTTTTTGATTATATCTTATAAAACCTAATAATAAAAGTGGAGGACGGAGCTTGGCACCTAAATGGTAGAAACCAGAAACATAAGCGAAATTTTGGACGGAAGTAGGTGCATTTCGGCACTGGAGCGTACTGTACCTTTTCTACATATTTCTGGCCAAAAGGCTTCGACAAAATAATAAATGATAACAAAATTACTATTTTAAAAGTTCAGGAAAATGATTAGCCCTGTTTTGACAAAAATTACTTACTCTACATTTCTTAAAATTACAATTAAACAAACGGTGGCTTTAGCTGGTCGGTAGTACATACAATTACGTTATACTGTGATTATAGCTTTGAGTTTTGAAAGTGAAAATGTACATATATCACTAGACAGTCCGATAACCAGATTCGAGGAGTCAAAGGAGATAAGTATTACATATATATGTTTATTTACAATGCACATGGTTTTATTGTTATTTACACTTTAAACAATTTTCAATATGGCAAATTATTATTTTACACTTAGAACACTATTCACATGTTTTGTGATTTAAAACTATAAACCTTAACTGTTAAAAATAACCCAAAAACAAAATGAGGCAATTTTGTATAACACGCGATCATTTTTGACTTTATATCCATGTAAGAGTGTATCGGTAGATCACAACATACACGTTTACCTCAAAAATATACTTGGCTAAAAACGCCACGCTGCAGACTGAAAACGGAAATTGTCAAACAGATTCAACAAGTAGACTGTAACAATGGCTACGTACATTAATCCATGAAGAAATAAAACAGACACTGAAATAAGAATATTAGACCCAGTACGAATGCTACGTGGACAAATCCAGCAGAAATAGAACGGAGATGGCTGCAACAATACAAGATGCTCTACAAGTGAATAATACTAGTAGCAAACCCCTAAATTAAATTAAAATACCATTGAACAAATAAAAAAGTTATTGGTTTTGTTAAAATACTCCCATTAATATAAATATTAATATACTAGCGGAATACCCGTGCTTCGCTACGGTATAAATCAGTGATTAAAACTGTTGTTGCCAAGTGAGTAAATTGCGCGAATGAATTTGTCGCCAAACTTGGACAATGCCTTGCTTGTTATTATTTTGCTGCCATATATACATTATAGCAGTGTAAACATAACTTGAATTCAAGAGCCCTCTACTTTATTCTTATTTGTTTTCAAGTATAGATGCTAACTTAATAAGTCGTTTGCATAACCTTCTATACCTACATATGTATATGTAGGTTGGAAGGTAAAAATTAAAACAAATTGCAACCTCTTATACGTTCATAACGAAAACAGGCAACATTGTAAAAACAAAAACAGTACTCTATGTCAGAATGACGTTTAAAACTTCATTTCAGATAACCATGTTAATTAAAAAAAAATTTTCAAAGCCGCCCGCTTCTATAAAATATCAATAATACATTCTAACCATTTTCATTCATATTTAGTTATTTTTTAGAGTTACCTTGCATTATATTAAGAAAGTTTATAAAGAAAAGTTATGTAAAATTAAATTTTCTTTAACAAGTATGTCTACACTTTTTCTAATAAAATGAATCGTTATTCAGATGTTGAAAAAATTGGAACTAACACTTAAATTATACCTTAGGAATATTTTGGCCGCTAAATTACGCGTCGTATCAAAAAATTGCATAGAACACGTGATAGACGTCTCATAATTTTAATTGAAGAATATGTGTACCAATTTTTGAGTCAATGGACCCATAGAATAAAACGTTTCGCAAAAAAATTCAACCCCCCATTTCACCCTCTTAGGAGTGGAATGTCGAAAAACCCTTTCTTAGTGGATACCTACACTTCACAAAGAACACACTCTCCAAATTTCATGTCTCCAGGACCAACGGTTTAGGGTTAATATATCAGTTAAGACTTCCACCCAGACCCGGCCGCACGCCACTGTAAAATTTTTTTGACCATCGTAGTAGACGGCAGCCTGAAAATAAGAATCGAAGTGTGCGAGATTTTCTCGATCTAGTTGATATTTCGGAGGTGGGGCGCCGTTTTAATCAGAAAATCCCTTTTTTTACTTTTTTTGGCACTTAAGGGCCGAATTTCGAAAGGAAGGTCCTGTCAAAATTTGAAGTAGATCCGTCGAGCCGTTTCGGCTGTGCGATGATTATCAGTGAATGAGTGATTTTCGCTTTTATATATATATATATATATATATATATATATATATATATATATATATATATATATATATATATATATAGGTTACAAATATTAATAGGGCCTATGTCCTAAACATCTCTCTCGTGAACTCGTGAATAATAGTCATCAGTATATGTTCCCTGAGTATTATTATATCATTACTTCATCAAGTCTCAAGAATTGGTAATTAATAAGTAATTAAATTCGTGAAGTGTCCAAAAAAAATTTAGAATTAGACAAAAAAAACTGATTTATGTCATTATAATAGCGTTTCTGATATAAATGTAGTACGAAAACGTATAAGCATGAGTATTCTCACAGTGATTTGTTCGTTAGAAAGAATAATCTACATAATACGTATTTATTTTGTATAGTATATTATAATGTTATTGTATGTATAAGCATCACTTTTCTCTTACAATTATTAATTCCGCATTCTCTTAATGAAAAAGCAAAGGATGTTTTCTAAATTTTCTCATTCTTCAAAACATCTTTCTCTAAGTTTATTTTACTTTCCAGGGTGTGACTGTTTTTATATTAGTGTTTACTGAATTGTTACTTTTGTACACATTCGTTATGAATATTAATGAGGGAATTAAAATCAATATTAGCACAAGATAGTGATTATATACTTATATTTTGCTGAAATCTTAACAAATATGTTTCTGTATAACCTAATCTATAATGAATATAAAAATAAATTTTTAATACGCAATTCAATAAAACGTACTGTTTTTCTTTAAAATAATTCGGTCAAAGCCAAATGTTCTTTCAGCTTAATTCTGTATTAAATCTTTAATTATTGATGGAACTGAGCCACGAATTCAAAAGGTCATAACATGAATTAAAAGTAATTGATCGCTAAACTCTAACAGTGCATAGTGTGTAATTAATTATAAACTAACTTTATGTCACGCGTGCAACAAAAAACAAAGTCAACGATTATTTGTTTACAAGCTAAATTATATGCTTCTTGCACCTATAACAATTAAACAGCTAAAAGGGATTTAAAATAATTAGTGTAAGTTATGAGGATAAAACAGTAAATAATAATAAACATTGAATAATGGATCAAGTAACGTTTATAAATTAACAATTTTATAAGACATAGTGCCTGAAATGTTATACATAAACATATTTTCTGCACGACCGGTATTTAACCTCTAGTTTATTTCCTTAAAACAGGAAATCAACGTTTATTCCTCAAGTTTTCTTCATACGAGCTAAAAAAAAGTATATGAAGTGTATCAGGAATGGAAAATTTTATGCGGGTTATTTTGACATATGTAAATATTTTGTATTAGAAAATTTAAAAAACGATGCCTAAGATATATATTTTTAATTGTAAACATTAAGAATGATAAATGATAAACTACCGGTCATAACCCATTAGTAATACAGGTTGAATTTATGTTGGTCACGACACTAAACTACCGAAACGTTGAAATGGTTAATAAGATGGATACGTTTTGTATTATTTGAAAACAATCCATGTAACGGTATAAACGGGTGGTAGAACGGGATTACAGATAAAATTGGCCTTTTTGCCCCGACTAGCCAGCGTATGGGTGTAGGTCAGATGTTGAAAAATTTTACACAACCAGAATAGTAAATCGTACGTAAGTCAAAATAGGGGATGAAGACAAAATCGGTTCGGTTAAGGGCGCCATAATGTTTGGTAGTCAAAATAAGGGATATCGTGCCAAAATTACGAGTACATAGCGTGTCTAAACATACAAAAAACATACGCTTACCTATCCGCAATCAATCCCAGGTGTGCTGTACAGCAACTCAGCAAACTACCTGAAATCGGGCTTCAAAAGCACTACACGCTTGTCAAATAAAAGCGTGATAAACACTCAATAAAGTTACGTTAATACACCTCAGTGTAAATAATTAGGCATTCAATAATAATCAAAACAAAACAAAAAAAAATAAGCTATAGAATGCACTCTAAATGAATTAATTCTCAACTAAAAATCAAATAAAATACTAAATATTATCAACGCTATTACTCAATAAAACGAAAAAAAACTAACTTCGTTACGTTAAAATTTACGCTTCTAAACTCTTATGCAACACAAAAGGGTTTCCACAGAATTAAAACACATTTATAAAACCTAACAAAGCTATAATGAAATAATAAAAAAGGATAAATATAAACATACGCTAATGCGTATAAACAACAAAAAATACAAATACTTAAAAGGCGACAGGATGTCTGATCAGAATGCTGCTTAACGGCAGTCTAAATGGTTTAACCTATATTTATTATATATATATATATATATATATATATATATATATATATATATATATATATATATATCGTGGATTATATACCCACACTACAATAGGGTCAATTGCCCTTTAATACTAAAATAAATAACAAAGGGTGAAGGCGGAGCGTCAGAACTATAATTAATTACAATGAATAAAGGTAAAATAACAACTTAATTTAACAAAAAAAAACGACACCGCTTTCAAACCTTCGTTAACACAAAAAAAATAATTCGAAACACACAAAAATCTTGAAATATTCAATAATAAAAAAACAATATTATGTTACCTTAAGGTCTAGAATTACACCTCTCCTGTGTTACAATAGAAAATGAAGGTCGGTTACTGCTATAACGGAAATGAAATCTCCCTGCTCTGGCAAATGATGAATAAAATTGTTGACTATTTTATACACAAACGATTTCTTGATTTAAACTCGTTAAAATGTTACTGCATAAATTAAAAACTTCTTTTAAAATACTAATTTGTGCGCTCAATTTGCTTGTTGACTTTAATCTTTTAACTGGTTTGATTTCCACTAACAATCCAAAAGGTTAATAACTCGATTTAAATAACGATAATTTTAATATATTGCGAAAGGTTCTTTATCCATAAACACGCTTTGTACGGTAAAAAAGCGGCACTGCAAGAACGTTGATTTTAAATAAATCCGCAAAAGCGAGAAAAACCAAAGAGGCCACTGAAGCACTAATACAACACGACGATGTCCTCTAGGTAACTTTACGTAAGATCGAAATCGGCACTAGGTATAATCCTTTGGTGATGAACAGTTTTAATAAAATCCCTTTACAGGTCTTCTTCAGAAGTAGCTAAACTACCCTTACTACACAAAAAGTACGTTCGTTAAACACCACAAGGTCCAAAATATCAACGTTCTAAACCACCCCTTAAAGCGTAACAATAAACGTCACCGTAATACTACTCGAGAGCGCAGTCAGTTTCAGACTCCTAAAAATTATTAACAAATTCCATCTTTGAATTTTAAATCCCACTACTTACAAAAAAATCTTATCTAAGTTAATTCCACCAATTAAAAAAACGGAAGGGGAAGATTTGATACCCCAAACACACAAATTCGTTTTCGTCCGTAAGGACTCGGTAATTTCCAAAATCTCAAACGTCAGCAAAAGTAACGTGCAAAATATCTCTATATTTTCATTCAAGTACAAACAATCAATCCCTCATTCAATCTCTATGACTTAAAACCAACATACTCAATAATAAACTGAACAACTAGACTTAAGCGTCTTTATGTCGCCAACATGACATCATACACATATAAACCTACACTATTTATTTAAATTACTTAATTTTTTTAAGGAAATCAAACGAAATAAACGTTATTTACACTTATATACAAATAAACGTTACTCAAACTTCGATAAACGGGACATAATAAGGAAAAACAACCTAAATTTCGGATTAATAATTCACAAACAAACAAAACTAAAGCTCGCCATACACCTTTCCTAAAGGTCGCTACACGCGTAACACAAATATATCTATAAAACTTCAACTTGACAACGAAATATATATAAATATATATATATATATATATATATATATATATATATATGGAATCTAACTAAGTGAATAAAACTACAAACAAAATTACGCAATACGTATACAGGGTGTTCAAAATCCCTGACATCCATCCATTGTTGTCTTTGTTTTGAGCTTTTCTTATACGCTGGTGAAACCACTGGTGGATGTACGGATATATTCCGGAACACTTTTTTCTACAGTTGATGCTTACTTATCACGAGTTCACATCCTAGATGCAGCCGTTGAATGGCGCTGTCTTATAGATAGTCAATCCACCGTGTTAACGAAAACAGGCAACATTGTAAAAACAAACAATAATCTATATCAGGATGACGTTTAAAACTCCATTCATATTTACTTAATTTTTATACTTACTTGGCATTATATTAAGAAAATTTATAAACAAAGCTATGTAAAATTAAATGTTCTTTAAAAAACATGTCCACACTTTTTCATATAAAATTAATCGTTATTCAGATATTGAAAAAATTCGAACTAACGCTTAAATTCTACCTTAGGAATTTTTGGCTACTAAATTCCGCGTTGTATCAAAAAATTGCATGGAACATAATTAATCTATATGTTTAAGGTATGTATATCGGTATTTTTATATCTTTGAAATATGCAGCTGTTTTAGAAATACAAAATTTAAAGTACGTACGTATTATGGATCTGAAGTTATCGTGGATACTAACATACATCCACACACACACACGCACGAGAGCGCGCGCGCTCGCAATCCACGCCTACACCCACACTCACTCACACTTCCACCTGCAGCAGGACTCGCACTCACGCACTCAGGCGCTCACACCTTCACACACACACACACACACACACACACACACACACTCACACACACTCACACACACACACACACACACACTCACACACCTACACACCCACACACCCACACATTCACACCACACTCACACCACACTCACAACCATCACACCACACACTACACACTCACACACTCACACTCACACACTCACACACTCACACACCACACACTCCACACACCTCACACACACACTTACTCACACTCACACACACTCGCACACACACTCACACACTCACTCACTCTCACTCACACACACACACACTTACATACACTCACACACTACACACTCACACACTCACACACTCACACCCACTACACCACACTCACACACTCACACACCACACACCCACACACACACACACTCACACTCACACACCACACTCACACACTCACACACACACACCACCACACCACACACTCACACACCACACACACACTCACACACTCACACACCACACACCACACACACACATCACACACACACATCACACACTCACACACACACACTCACACATCACACACTCCACACACACTCACACACACACACCACACACACTCACACACCACACACTCACACCACACACACACACTCACACACCACACCACTCACACACTCACACACACTCACACACACCCACACACCACACACTCACACACTCACACACACACACTCACACACCACACATCACACCACCACACACTCACACACCACCACACTCACACACACACACACACCCACCACACACACCACACACACACACACTACACACACCTCACACACTCACACACCACCTCACACTCACACCCACACTCACACACCACACACCTCACACACCCACACCACACACCACACCACACACTCACACACCACACTCACACACACACTCACACACTCACACACTCACACTCACACACTCACACACTCACACCACACACCACACCACACACACACACACCACACTCACACACCACACCACACACACACACCACACACTCACACTCACACCCACACACACACTCACACACTCACACCACACACCACACCACACTCACACACTCACACACTCACACACTCACACACTCACATCACTCACACACTCACACACTACACACACTACACACACTCACACACTCACACACTCACACACTCACACACTCACACACTCACACACTCACACACACACCACACACTCACACACACCACACACCACCACACACTCACACACTCACACACTCCACACACCACACACTCACACACTCACACATCACACCACACACTCACACACATCACACACACACTCACACACTCACACACACACACACACACACTCACACTACACACACTCACACACTCACACACACCACTACACACTCACACCACACATCACACTCACACTCACACACACTCACACACTCACACACTCACACCACACACACACTACACACACCACACACTCACACACTCACCCACACACCACACACCACACACACACACACTCACACACCACCACCACACACTCACACCACACACCACACACACACACACTCACACACTCACACCACACCACACTCCACACACTCACACACTCACACACTCACACACACACACTCACACACTCACACCACCACACACACTCACACCACCTCACACCCACACTCACACACCTACACACACACTCACACCACACACTCACACCACACACACTCACACCACTACACTCACACCACACACCACACACACACACACACACACTACACACTCACACACTCACACTACACCACACACCACACACACCACACTCACACACACACACTCACACACACACTCACACACTCACACCACACACACCACACACACACACACACCACCACACACACACATCACACCCACACACCACACCTCCACACTCACACACACTACACCACACACCACAACACCACACCACACACAACACACACTCAACACTCACACACACACCCCACACACACACTCACACACCACACACACACACACACACACCACACACCACACACCACACACTCACACACACACACACAACACACACCACACACCACACACCACCACACACCACCACTCACACTCACACACACACACACACACACCACACCACACACCACACACACACACACCACCCACCACACTCACACACTCACACACATCACTACCTCACACACACACACACACACCACACTCACACCCACACACACACCACACACACCACACCACACCCCACACACACACCACACACACTACACACACACAACACACACACACACACACACACACACCACACACCACACCCACACACACACACACCACACACACACACTCACAACACACCACCACCCAACACACACTCACACACTCACACCACACAACACACACACACACACACCACACACACACACTCACACACCACACCACACACCACACACCCACACACCTCACACCACCACCCACCACACACCACAACACACACACACACACACCCAACACACACACACCACACCACACACAACACTAACACACACACACACACACACACACACACACACACACACACACACACACACACACACACACACACGCACACACACTCACACACTCACACACTTATTATTATTCATTTCTTACGGGTCTACAATCTCGTCTATTGATAGGATTCATGTAAGAACCTTCGTTGATTCGGCAACGTTTTGGCAAACTCTCATTTGCCATCTGAAGGTCACTAATAATCTTGTTCTGCTTCGTTATTTGAATTGAACTAATGTCGGTTGTGCGTTCCTTGTTAATTATATGTTGGCTAACTTTAACTTTCTCTACTTTCGCTGTCATGTTCTTTTTTCCGTTTTGTTGGTTTTTGTGTGGATTCCACAAGAGGACTAATGTGCGTTGCTGGTTAACGGTTTTTGTTTAATACCAATTTCCATGGATGCACCTTGCATAAGTAATTCCTCAAATACAATAGGTCCTATGAATAAAAATGGAGCATTTAACTCGAAGTAAAAAGTAAAAGCAAAAGCAAAACATAAAAGAAAAAACGGTTGCTTCGTATTTAATGAATAATGATTTGTTTTTGCTCGGTAGTAAATGCTTCGTCTTTTTAAACAGTGTGCTACACTTTGTAACAAGCTTAGACAAGATTTTATGTATTTGGTTGAATATAAAAGGCATATTTAGTTAGTAGCTCCGATGGAAAAAGTACGAACTGTGTAGAGATCGATCAGGTGAAATTTGTAAAGTTACTCCAAACTCATAAAGTGGTACTAGAAAAATCACAAGTACTACTATAAAATAAGCAGAATGGCAGGACAAGAGATTAGTGTAAAACAATAATCTAAAAAAATCAATTACTGGAGAACAAATATTTGGAACACTATACGACCATCCAACCTACAAAATGGAAATTAAAAGAAATGAAATAATTTTAATAACATTTCTTTTAAGGATAATTAATTATGCAACCTCTTTTATAAGAAGTTCATTACGAAAATAGGCAATATTGTAAACGCAAAAACAATAATCTACGTCAAACAAACGTTTAAAACTTCATGCCAGGCAGAGGTTAATAGACATCTATCTACATGCTAATTTAAATAAAATAATTTTAATTTCAATTTTTTTTAGGATAACAATGCAACCTCCTTATTATACGTTCATAACGAACGGTTGATACAGACACCCCATTCAAAGTCGATAAGATTTTAGCAGAGAAGGGCGTGGCCGACATAAACAATACTTAGTCAACTGGCGTGGATACAGTACCAAATTTAATAGTTGGGCGTTAGCTTCGCAGGTGAGGAATGTATAAAAATGAAGTTATTATCTTACCTTATTGAGTAGTAGTTCTATAACGTATCTTCCTGGTAATATGACGTCAAGTTTTACGACGCAGCTGCCCAAAGGAATAAGATTAACTGACTCATGGGTTGTAGGCATATAGGAAATTCAGTATTTTTGTTCTTTTGCTGCTGTAAGCGCAACAGATAATTTAATTTATTATATAACTGAGCTATGTACAGGAGAAGAAAACGTGTTAGAAGCGATATTAAACAGACTACATCATATTTTCAACACGATAGCGAGAAAATCAGTTATATTGAGGACGGGTGGTATGTATATGTTTCGCTTCGGGGAATTATGCCTGCATAGAAGAAATTACCAACGAGCTAATAAGTAGATTGTTAACAATCGAATACCATAATCTAACCAAGCGCATCACTACAAAATTAAAAACAACGCTCTTACTATTCGGATTTTCATAGCTTTTAGCCTTACAGTTGGGGTATCATCCGTATCAAAATATAGCTATAGGATCAATACTATACCCATATACCCGCTGGTATATGGATAGGTTTACCAACGCAAATGTGTTAATTGCGACATCGTTGAACCGCAAACTGTAGGTGATGTTTTATATCCAGTAATGCGTATAATAAACATTACTTCAGAAAACTATGCTTACGGGAGTCATAAAGATGTTGTTTTTTTGCCTGCACACTACATGCCAGTGATGACGCGTGAATTAGAAAACATTGAGGTTAATATAAAGACAAATACGGGTGTAGCAATGTAATTCGAGTTTGGAACATCGTGTTTCAAGCTATACTTTAAGAAAGCACAATAATAGTTTGTCCTTATCAAAAATATTATATGAATCAGGCCGGTAACGGTATCGGCTCCATTTACAGAGGACAGGGACCAACATCCTTGGTGACGTCATATACGATTGTCCTATTAATGAGGCAATTCAAGAAAGATTTCCCGAGGCAGGTAGAAACCTTAAACGTAAATGCGACGAGAAAATCGATAAAATGATGGAGGGTTCGGGCTATAAAAGAATACATTCGTCCAATAATAATCAGTCTGTCTCTGCCGAGAGCTGCTAAAAATAAACCTATTTACGACGATATTGGATTTGTTCGCTTTACCATGGACGCAGACAAGTATCGAGAGCGTTGAATGGATATTTTACAAACCCTTATCAGCTCTGAGTGGAGACGCTCCAATAAAATTTTTAATGCCCGCACATGGAAATAGATTTAAGTTAGACCATGTTGTACATTACAACTAAGGTTCTAAAGCAAGACGATACAGCTCTTACTGACACGCATGTTGTACCACCGGTAAACGATTGGATGAATTCGCTTTTGTCACAAGTGGAGGTTTACTTAAATCAGAAGATGGTGTCGTAACCAAACAACACCTGTGCCTACCGCTCGTATATCGAGACACTGCTAAACTATGGAAAGGACTTCACATCTAGGTTGCACCTCATGGCACAATGATACAGCCGCGTACATGAATATACTGGAACACGAAAATAACCGTTTCTCAAAACGCCAAGCACTTACAGCGACCTGAAAATAGGTTCAGATGATTGGCCACGTGCACTCGGATTTGTTTAATCAAGAAAAGTTTCTCATAAGCAGTGTTGGGAAAAAGGTTAAATTTGTACGATCAAGAGATACCTTTAGTGTAATGTCGGCAGACGGTTCAATTTACAAAACGAAAATTATGGACGCTAGTTTACTGGTGGGACGTATGAGGATCAATGACACCATTCTAATTGCCCGCGCTAAAGCTTTAGAAACAACTGCAGCAAAATACCCTGTTACAAGGACAGAAGCAAATGTGTTAACTATACCTGCGGGCATACAGTGAAAATTATTGGATAATGTTTTTCTAGGTCAGTTACCTAAACGATGTATCGTAGGGTTTCTAGCAGATACAGCCTTCAACGGTGATTACAGCTCAAATCCGGTCACTTTTCATCAAAAAAATATTAATTACATGCCGTTATATATTGGCGGCCAGCAAATTCCTTCGGAAGCTTTACAACCGAGAGAAAATGGACCTACACGGGTTTAGAGATGTTGACAACGAGTTCATACCGAAAGAAATTGCTATGGTTACAGAGCGTGGTGATTTATTGCTGATGTTGGTGAAACCACCTCGATATTATTTTATATCATAGACTGACATGGTGGTCGGGGTAAATACCCTACAACGATACCCAGGAGCAGTTAATAAGAACGTTGCTGCCTTTTAACAAAATTCACGTTAAGGGTAGTGGAAAACAACAGTTTTTAAGATTTCTTAACAAACCAACACTAAACCTGGACGAGATAGGTTGTCCGTCGATTAAAAAATTACAAAAAAAAAGTAAAAGCGTATAGTTGTTTAAACCATAACATCTAGGCGTCTATGTCAACCCTGGAAAACGAATTACTATTGCAGGACTGGACGCATACCAACTCCAAAGATGTATGCGGAACAAGTGTTGAGATGTTTGAAAATGATCCTCAACCACAAGAATGTGTTTCGACTTGTATGTGCTTCTCACCCATTACCGCCGCACCCACCTAGACCGTGTGCAATTATTGTGAACACGGATCCAGTAAACAAACCAGGCCAGCACTGGACAGTTATCTACATTGACGAGTATGGTAAACGGGGGGTATTATATTGATTCGTTTGGACGACCTCCACTAGAATACCATTTACGCTTCCTGGAAAAGAATTCTAGATGGCTACATAAATGACGAAATAATCAAGTTATATAATGTTTGTTTTTCAATAATTCTACACGGATACATAAAAAGAATTTTAGAATCTAAAATATCAGTAGATAGAGCCACGCGCATAAACAAACAAGGAGGCCACTGCAGTGGGGCTAAGAGAAGCTTAAGAATCCTACCGGTGTCTTATGAGATAGTATGTCGCAGCCATAGCAGCTAAATCTACTTTTAAAATATACTAACTGATGGAGCCACGATCAACCTCTATTCCAGCAATTCACTAGTTTTAAAAATACACCAGTAGATGGCGTCACAAACAATCGGGGCCCCAGGGGTGAAGACCGGAGAACAAGTTCCGGAGGCCTATAGTTGTCTTATGAGATGGTATGTGGGTCCCCTTATTAGAATACTATTTCAAATAACTAGTTTTCCCGCCATAGTGAACAAAGGGACTCGACAAGGAGCAAAGACTTGACAAGGAGCGAAGAGCCGAGAACAAGTTCCGGAGCTCTGTAGTTGTCTTATGAGGTGGAATGGGACCCCTTTATTAGAACATTATTTCAAATTTCGAGTTTTCTCGCCAGAACAATTACAGGGACCTACATCTACTTTTTAACATACACCACACCAATCTCTATTACAGAAAATATTCATTAGTACTAGAAATACAGCACTAGATGGCGCCACAAACAAAACCAACCAATCAGAATGCAGAGCCTTAGGCCTCCAATCAATGACCACCAAAACAAAAATGGCCGCCAAAACAAAAATGACCGCCACCAATCAGAAACTAAGGGGCGTGGTCTGCCCTTAGAACGCATGGCCTGGTACAGTATGTACGCGCACGACCAATCGGGGGAAGCTACCGCGGTTTTACCGTAATATTTGTAAAATACACACTTAAATTTACCAATTTCAATCCAATATAGCTTCTGGAGGACACACACACGTTTGTTTACATGTAGATTCGTGTTAAAACCCATTCAAAAAGCTGTTGATTTAATAAAAGACGTTTTCTGGTAAAAATGTGCTTAATTAGAAGTACATCGTCTTTTTTTTGTGCAGTTGGTTGTAGCAGCAGAAATAGGACAATGAACGTCTTTTTAAGAATTCCTACTCAACACAGTTTTTATATAAAAAAAGAGTTTGAGGGGTGTTATTATTGGTGCCGACACTTTGATTATTAGTTTTTAAGCTGAAGAGACGTTTATAGTTCAGAGTTCGTTAAAACTGTATAGGAGTTTCTCCTTTCCCATTATTTGTTATTGCTTGTGTTTCAGTAGCTTTTGCTTTGAAATTACATTTTTATAATACAAAAAACGCATGGGGTGCGACTAAGAGCACAGTTCACGACTGGCAGCCCCGTTTACACAGGAAGCCCCTAACACTTTTCACTTAAAGGTTACTTACTCTATTAAATATTAGGTTTGTATGGTTTTAACAAAAGTGAAAATTGTTGATATAAGGAAGCCTGATATCGATTGAAAAACAATTAAATAAGCAATTGTTTTAACTGAAGAAAATACAGGGCGATCCATTTAAGTAAAGCACGTTTTTTAAGATATAATTGAGCCTTAAATATCTAACACCCTGCATAAGATTGAAAAATTTTTTTTTGTTATAGCTCTTAACCTATAATGTTGGTAGTTGGTAGTCCAAATTTTATTAGATTTGATCTACAAATCACATAGTTATTCAGCTTTTGCAAACCTCTGTATTTTTCAAAAAAGTGGAATATTTCACAAAAAGTAAGACTTTTGGTTTGGAAATAAACATTTTTTTGGATCACCCTGTATATTTCAAAATATTCTTAAAACATGCTTCCATAGACCCTCTACCTACAGATGGAGAAAAAAGGCGTTACAGTGGCCCACCATTATAACAATTTCTAGTTTATATTTAAGCTTTTGTGATTTTTTTATAATTTAAATTTACTTATTAGCTTTAACAAAATAGATTTTTCTGGTGTTTCTGTTAACCTCATTTATTTCTGTACATTGACTTTATTTATGTTGTTTCGAAATTACTTTTCCTACATTGTTAATATTTTTTTCAATGTTTGTTGTCCTTTTTATTCGCGCGTATGCTATTGACGTTGTCGTGGGAAGTACATCACCGAACTCATCTTCTTTTCCGTTTTCACAATTTAAATTTAGTGCCTAACTGCTTCTAACACTTTTTATAAACTCCTTCCTAATTTCAAGATTTTGGTATGTAGGTACAGAAGGTTATGGACAACCATTTAGTACGAGATGTTTTTGATTCTTGTCAAATATGTCTGAAACAGCAGTATATTTCAAAGATATAAAAATACTAATATATAGACCTTAATCATATAGAATAATTACATTCAATTTTTTGATACGATGCGTAATTTAGCGGCAAAAAATCCCTAAGGTAGAATTTAAGGGTTAGTTAAATTTTTTCAATGTCTGAATAATGATTAATTTTATAAGAAAATATGTGCATATTTTTTTAAAGAAAATTTAATTTTACATAACTTTTCTTTCTTAAGTTTCCTAATATAAAGCGAAATAAGTGTAAAAATTAAATAACTATTATTGAAAATGTTCTTAAACTATATTATCGATATTTTTATAGAAGCAGGCTTTGGATGTCTATTAACCTCTATCTGACATAAAGTTTTAAACGTTTGTTTGACATCGATTATTTTTTTTTGCTCTTATAATGTTGCCTATTTCCGTTTTTTTAATTTCCATTTTGTTGGTTGGAACGCCGTATGTTGTGTATTTCACACCAGACATTTATATTAACTAAAACTCATTTTAATCTGTAAGTAGCGCACCGCGAAAATTTTATTATTATAATAAACAGGTTCAAATCGCAATTGTTACCGCGATAGAAGGGTTAACGGGGTTTGAAATATTTTTTATATATTAAGTCGTAACTTGATAATGTTTTCTGTATATTTCATTTTCTGTATTTTACGTAATTGATATTTGAATAAGGGTTGGAATAAAAACACATTTTAGGATAGAAACAGGTGTTCGCCTTTATTGAAGGGGCGTAACGAATTATTCGAAATTCTTAAGCGCACATTTTTGACGTAAAAATGTCACTAGTTAGTAATTAATTACGTCGGTACACTGCAATCAATGACGTCTTTGTTTGGTACTTGGAAACTCGAGACCTAAATGTAAGGTTTGTTACAGACGAATGCATATTTTTAAAATTAAGATGTCGTTCAATAATTAATATGAAACTGTTCCAACATAATAATTTTTTGTTTTGTATACTTTGAAAAATGGGGGTTGATTCTGGGAGTAAAGGTAGTTAGTTTTGAAATCGAGGGAAAGGTAGTTAGAGTTAGAGAGTCGACGAAGCCAGACCGATAGGGTTAATTAAATACCTCCATTGTAAACAGCTTGTCTTTAAAATAATTCTTGCGTGTACGTTTGGCTTTTCTTTCGGGTGTTAGTTTTAAAGTGTTTTTCAAATATTAATCTATAAATAACAGTCACCTTTTTTGAAGTTAAACCGCGTATGTTAACCATTTGTGTCTGGGGTCAATTAAAGTGTATATGACCTATTAAAAATCGAGCCTTGCAAACGTATCTTATTCGCACGTGGGCTCACTAAGCTGAAATCTGCTAAAATAAAAGACAGTACAGGGCTCCCTCACTCTTGTATTTTTATGAATTAGCGTTGTTGTTTGTTGTTTATATTTATATTTGTGTAGAGCTGGGCTGGCGAACGGGTACATAATACCGCTTTGGTTATTAATTGTAATGTGCAATTGTCAAGTGAGTACACACTCCCGCACTCAAACTTATACATCGATCACGATGTTAGGATCTATTTATAACTTACCCTTGTAAGGCTTTGTCTAACGAGTTTTTTTGTGTCAGTTTGTTAAGTAGAATTGTTTGTCTGCGAACTAATTTCTCTTTATATGTAATTTATTGTAATTTGACTTATATATTTTGTGCTTTAGTAGTCACTAAACAATTGTGTAAGTGTAAATTCCTTGTCTATTTTCTTTTGTCCTTGCCTTTACCTTATTATCACCTGAGCAATTTTACTGTTGTTGTATTTTATAAGTACCGTAATTTGCTTTATTGTTATATGTGCTTATTTACTTAAAGGCCGGCATGATTGGTTTTTAAAGGGCCACATGTTTGGTATTACGATTTTTATTCTAATTTATTTGTGACGCAATTGTGGATGTGACTACATGGGTTTTTTTATTGTGTTTATGTGTTAATGTTATAATTTTGTACGCACTTTAACCTGATTTAATGGTGTTTTGTTATATATTTAACCCTTTCATTGTTTTTTTTGTGTTATTTGATTTATTAATGTACTTGTGCAATTAGTTATTTATGAATAAAGTGGGTTTTATTGGTGGTTCTTTCCCACAATAGTATATTAACGGGCTGAACCACCATTGCCCAAAGCTCGTTAATTTTAATTTGAGTAGTTTCATTGTTTACTTGCCCTCATGATGCAACCCTTACTTCATTCAGCCTATCTAATTCAAATAGCACAGCGTACCTACCACTAGACGGCCACTTCGTTTGATCAGATTTGAGGTTTGCGAGTAATTAAATATCAGACTTGCAAATAAATTCTAATCTTTTAATTATTGCCAGGAAAGTAAATATAAGGCAAGCAATTAATTTGAGTAATAGTAACATTATTGTCAGTAAAGTTAAGATAAATTACTTAGCGATTGTGTTATTCTTGAAATTGAATTTGATACTTACTCTATTAAAACTATCCCCCTTCCATCTCAGATTCTCTGTTTTCTCTGAATTACCTTTTAAAATGCCCATTATCTTTCGTATACAGTCCGTTCGTAAAGTAGCGGATAAATTCAATTAAAATTCGAATGAGAGTGTAGGAAGAAAAAGATATGACGTGATCGACATTTTTTTTAAATGTCAACTCAATTTTTTAAAGCAGAATTAGAAAAGGTATATCTTTTTACGTACAAGGTAGGTACATATGGATGATGTTAATACAGGGTGTCCCAAACAGGCGATACCTTCCCTATTTGATGGAATAGGAGGATAGGAGAATAAAAGTTTGAACTGTAAACTGAGGTGCATATTTTAAAATTATTTTAGGTTATGTAGGGTGTTTCATTTATACAGTGTGAACCAAACAAAGGTTTTTTAAATGTGACACCCTGCATGTTATTTCAAATTTGGATTCAGCTCACTTCGGCCATTCTTTCAATATAAGGTTTGATTATGTTATATAGGGTAACTTATAAGATGTGGTCATTTTGAAGAAAAGATCGTACCTAAATTTTTTGGGGTTATGTCTAATTTAGTTGTAAAATTATTTCACTAATTTAAATTAAATGTTCGAATTGAGCACCGTTAACATTCTGACAATAACCAAGGCGATTAAAAAATGATTTTTGAACGTTGTCGATGATATCTGCGCTAATGTTTCTCATTTCTTGGCGAATCCGACATTTTTTTTTAAATATCAACCGCCCTTGTTTTATTGCAGAATTAGAAATGGCACATCTTTTTACGTCCGACAAGGTAAATATAGACGATGGTTACATAAGGAAATTTTTAATAAAAATGATCGTAAACATTAAAAATGAGGAACTTTCATTGTCAATGTAAGAAAACGTTAAACTGTATATTTTGTTAAAATTACTTTAATTATTTGCAAGTTAGCAACCTGTGCTTAGTTTTTTGATAGGCGACAGCATTGTTATCGTGAGTTTATCCAGTAACTACATTACCGTTATTTTGTGAAATATGAGGAAGGTAAGCGAACGGGAAAGAATTGAAATCGTGTGCATGCTTGGTTTCGGAGATAGGTCGCGCACTCAATCAGAAGAGGTAGCGTTGTTTAATGAAACTCACCCTGATCGACCGTCCATTAGCCAAAGCATGGTAAGCAGAGTTGAGACGAAATTTGGGAAATTTGGATATGTTCAGGATATGAGAAAATCTGGTACAAAGCCGATAAGTGAAGAAAATTAGTTGAACATTGTGTTAGCTGTGCAAGATAATTCTAATACCACCATTACGGACACGGCTAATAATATTAGTGTGGCATGATCTACTGTGCATAAAGTGTTAAAAAGAGAGAAGTTCCATCCCTACAAGAATACTTACTTCACTGCTGGAAGATGATTTTGATCGGCGAAATGAATTTTGTGAACAAATGCAATTACGTTATGGTAACGCCAATTTTATAAAAAGAATAATTTTGTCGGACGAAGTAACATTTGCTTTAAACGGTCATGTGAACAGACAAGATTGTCGTTATTGGGCAACCGAAAATCCTTATTGTTTCACGGAATATCACACCAAAACCCTCAAAAATTGAACGTTTGGTGCAGCATAGTTGACGGAAGTGTTATAGGTCCTTGCTTCTTCGAGGATACGCTCACTTGTGCGAGGTATTGAGACTTTATTCAAAATGACCTTATCCCTGCTCTACGTTGTATCCAGATTTAGATGTATTTTTTCAAAATCGTTGGATGGGTAGAAAAGGGACAATTCAGTGGCCAGTCAGATCGCCAGATTTAAATCCTCTAGGTTACGTCTAGTGGGGATATTTAATATGCAACGCGGCCGGCCAATTTAGATGATTTAAAAGCACGAGTTCGCCAAGAAAAAACAAACATTACCGCAGATGTCATCGACAACGTTCAAAAATCATTTGTTAATCGTCTTGGCCATTGTCAGTGCTCATTTCGAACATTTAATTTAAATTAGTGGAATCATTTTACAACAAAATTAGGCCCAACCCCAAAAATTTGTCTGTGTTTCAAAATATATTTTGTTACAAAAATCATTTAAATATATCTTATTAGAAATGATACATGGTATTCATTTAGGCACGATATTTTCTTCAAAATCACTACATCTTCTAAACTACCATGTATAACCTTATATTGAAAGAATGGCCGAAGTGAGCTGAATCTAAATTTGAAATAATATACAAGGTGTCCCATTTCAAAAATCTATGTTTGGTTCACACTGTATAATTGAAACACCCTGTATAACCTAAAATAATTTTAGAATATGCTCTTCAGTTTACAGATCAAAATTTTGTTCTCCTATTCCATCAAATAAGGGAGGTATCGCCCGCGGGCGCAAGTTTGGGACACCCTGTATTAACATCATCCATATATACCTTGTCGTACGTAAAAAGATATACCATTTCTAATACTGCTTTAAAAGATGGTGTTGACATTAAACAAAAATGTCGATGACGTCATATCTTCTTCTGGACACACCCTGTATATTTCACTTTTACATAAAAAAATTCTAAATTGAAAATAAAAATCGCCGGGTCCGAGCGTTTTCTTCCTAAACTACCATTCGAATTGTAATTGAATTTACTTCACGAACGCACTGTATATTAAAATCTTCAATTACTTTCGTTGATAATTTTCAAATTATCTAGTGCAGCTAACCTACATATTATATTGTATTACTATTTCTTTTATGAAGCACATTTTGTCATATGTTGAACTTCTATTAACATACGTAACCTTATTGTAAACTTAATCCTTTACAAAGAAATTGTCCTATTCTAACGTTTCTTTTAAAAGTTAATAACTCTAACATGTATCATTAATTCTACATATTTCACCTATTCCAATTATTTCTATTACAACACGCATAATTCTTTTAAGCAGATTGCATTACCTAAAATTTATTTCTTAATTTACTATATAACCATTACATTTAAACGTTTATACATAATACAAAAAAATATTACATAAACATCATATTATCAATTACCAATATTTTTCCTTCTTCTGTGATCGTCCTGAAAATCCGTCACTCTCTTCTTCCCAAATTTCCAACTTGACACTTTTTCATTTTCGTGTAATGTTCCTACATCCTTCAAAACTGTCTATTTTTATTATTTCGGCGCACTTTTCTTTGAATTATACGTGTGTATTTAAAGGCTAAAGGTAAAGTACAGTATATGTTTCAGTCATAGATAAATGACTATCATCACGTACCTGAGCTGTTAAATTAAACTAAAGTGATGAATCGTCGTTACAGAATTTTTTTTCCATTAGTATTAAAAATTCATTTATCACCGGAATACTTGCTATTACTGAACATAAATCAATTGACAAAACAAAATTGTTTCATTTAATTACATTAGAATTAATTTTTCAGCTTTTAATTTTTTGGGTGTGAAATGTGCATTGCATATACCACAGGCGCAAGTAAATTTATAAGTTCGTATGTTAATTTTCTATAATTTATAAATAAATCTAAGCAATATTATACAGGGTGGCCAAAGGGGGGGGTGGAAGATTGTAAAAGACGAAATAAGTTAGAGAAATGATTTTTGGACCCCGGGTAGATATCAATAGGTACTACATTTTAAAAATATTTTTGATCATAACGGTGTTTCATGTTGTTGAAGCAAACTAAACTTGAAATGAAACATGCTGTATATTGTTATATTTTTGGAAAGCCCATAAAATACGCTTTCACTTGCTACTAAATTGTATGGGTCTATTTCCTTTGGTTTTAGCGATATTCAATTGTTTTTCGAAAAAATTATGCCACTTGCGGTCGCCCCCACTGATTTGTTAGGCGACTTTTGTTTATTTTAAAACGACAAACAATTTTTGGTGGTCCTGTAGTATTTTGAAATATCTTAATTTTATGATTTTTTTAAATAATGTATAGGGCGTGTCACTGTGTGTGCCCCCCCCCCCCATGATGTTCGTGTCATTCGATGCTTTGTTTTATATTCTTTCTTTTTCATCAAGCATTTATTATACTTAAAATGAATAATTTTCAAATTATTTTCAGTTTATTTGTGAAATTGCGATTGTAATACAAAGGGACTGAAAATAGAGGTATTAAGTAGACCATGGGATTGTAGTTTCTTACTAAAAAAATTTTCAAGTAAAACCAGAGTTAATATAACAATTACAAATTGATTTAATGAATTATTTTAAAGGACCACGCCATTTTCTTATCGAAAGTAGCCTTCTGTTAAAACGTTTAATTTTTTTGTATGTATTAGTTCTTGTCGTACTCATCAATATTGTTCATCTTCATTATTTTTGGTTTGAAAGTACTGATGTTCATTTTATTTTCTAAATGCGATTTTTACATCTTTATAGGATATGTAGTTTTTTTAACATCAAATAACGGAACCCTCTGTATGTGGGAATTGATTTTGACATCATTAAAGAGATTAGGTCTACTTAAGATTACACGGGGCGAATCAATAATTTTGCAAAATATTAAATATAACAATAGGTCGAAAAAAATTTCTTTCTTTCACCACCCTGTATCTAAAAGTTGACTCGGTCAAGGTATATTAATTTTAAAATCTTCGAATACAGTATATTATAATCAAGTTGTTCCTAAAGTTTCGTTTCAATCCTATGAGTAGATTTGCAGATAGAGTCTGGCATGTCAAATGAAATTGACAGCGTTTTTAAATACTAAAGTTGCGTTTGGTAAAAATGTGACTAGTTAAATGTTAAAGTTTCAAAATACCACGATTCGCATGTTCATTATTTTTTATTTGAAATTACTACGTTTATTTTTTCTTCAAAACGCGATTTTTGCATCTTTATGGGATATGTAGATATACACAAAGGGTATAATTGATTATTAGTTACAGGGTAATACACAGTTTAACGTTATAGTTTTTAAAAAAATATATTTTGTTTTATAGCAACCACATAATTACTACTGTGGAAGACTTTTCATAGGGTGTCATACTGTGTTAGTTAAGTATATATTATACAGGGTGATACATAAGTTTTGTCCCAATCGTCAGCTCTTTTTAAAATCAAATAACCGAACCCTCTGTATACGGGAACTGATTTTGACTAAATTTTATCTTTTAGTTAGACGTATTATGTACTACGTAAGAATAT
Source organism: Vesta saturnalis (assembly GCA_036346205.1). Taxonomy (NCBI): domain Eukaryota; kingdom Metazoa; phylum Arthropoda; class Insecta; order Coleoptera; family Lampyridae; genus Vesta; species Vesta saturnalis. The sequence goes on along the minus strand of JARFJB010001637.1, from coordinate 412,706 downwards.
ACAACGCGATTCAATAATTTTACAAAATACTAAATAAGACAATAAGTCGAAAAACCTTTTTCGTTTTCATTACCCTGCATCTTAAAATTAGCTCTTTCAAGGTATGTATATAGATTTTAAAATCTTCGAGTACAGTTTATTATACTGATTTTGTTCCGAAAGTTTCGTTTCAATCCTATGAGATAGAGCCTGGCAAGTTTCCCCAAAGCATATCAAATGAAACTGTTAAATTTAAAATAATTCATTAAATCAATTTGTACTTGTTATATTAACTATTGTTTTTACTTGAAAAGTTTTTTTAGTAAGAAACTACAATTCCATGACCAACTTAATACCTCTATTTTCAGTCTTTTTGTATTACAATAGCGATTTCATAAATAAACTGAAAATATTTTGAAAATTATTAATTTAAGGTACAAGACGTGCTTGATGAAAAAGAAAGAATATCAAACAAAGCATCGAATGACACGATCATCATGGGGGGGGGGCTATTTAAAAAAAAGTTGTTTCTACAAACACGCCCTGTAAAATAAACAAAAATCACCTAACAAATCAGTGGCGGCGACCGCAAGTGGGATAATTTTTTCGAAAAACATTTGAATATGTCTGATACCAAAAGAGATATACCCATACAATTGGTACCAAATGAAAGCGTATTTTATGGACTTTCCAAAAATGTAATAATATATAGGGTGTTAAGTTTAGTTTGCTTCAATAATATGAAACACCCTGTATGATCAAAAATATTTTTAAAATGTAGTGCCTATTGGTTACCCTTGGTTCAAAAATCATTTCTCTAACTTATTTCGTCTTTATACAAACTTCCACCTACTTCTCGTTCGGTCACCCTGTATATAATTGAATGAAATAATTATTTTCCATTCTCAATTCTAACTTAGTAATTATCTAATAGCGTGAAAAGTAGAGTTCATCTAACAAAACAATTCATTTTATCGTACAAAACGTATGTCCGATAAATACATGTTTGGGATGCTCAAAAACCAATTTGATAAACTAGAATAATTGATTTTTGGAGTACAAGTAAATTAGTAACAAATTAGTTCCATTGAAAACTTTAACTGGTGTATTAGTTGTACCACATTGAATCCTAAAACCATTTTTTAAATTAAATGTATAAACAATGACAAAATTAATAATAGACATTTAAAAACCTGGTTGTTAAAAAATTTAAGATAGATTATTAATTATGTATTCGTTATTTCAATACTTAAGTAATAACAGCAGATACTACATTATGTAATATAATATTAATGCAAAACACATTAATTCAAAAAAAAATTTATTACTTGTAGAAAGTTACTACGGTAATAAGAATGAAAAACAAAACCAAGCCGAATTTTTATATTACTAATCAAAATAAGTATTAACAAAAAATGAATAATTGTAATAAGGAACATATTAATGACATCATCGCGTATACCTCGTGCCAACATTAATCAATGCAGAACTTGCAAGTTTTCACTTTTTACCAGGTTACTTGGTTTAAATGTGTTTACATCAACACAAAACATTTAACGGGGTTCCAACGCAATCTCTTGAACGAAAGTCTTATTAACATAACTTTGTATTGAATCTAAAGAAAAAAGATAACTTTTAACTTAAAACTTTCACTGTATATTTACAGTTATTACATCATTTTTCTAAACTAAACCACGTGCAAGTCCATAAATAAACGCGTGGAAAATAATATGCTCATAAGCCTATCTACTATTGACATTGAGCTAAGAACAGTGAGGCGGTTTTATTGGGTTCATAACTTTCTTACTTTCACTCAGTGCTAGAAGCACCATATGCCCTTGAAAGAATTTGACGGTATAATTATTTTAACGCATTCCTAACTTCTTGCGTAATTCTACATATAACAGCGCATCCGTATGTCTACCCATTACAATATAATATCTACGCATTTATATTAAATATACTTACATTATTTCTGGCTAAGGACCACTACTAAATTTCTTGCTAGAGAAAGATCGGGTACAAAAATCGAAAAAATTCATTTACTTATGATTCAAGTGGTAGTGATGCAAATCAGTCAATAATGCAATTCATACATGAAATAACTAAAATTTATTATAGTTTAAACATTCATTAAGTAATTAAACAATTATTTCAACTGACCTGCCAAAAAAACTAAGATATGCTGTAAATAACGTTTTTTTTTTTGTAGAAGAAAAAACCGGTCGAATTTTAAAGAAACGTCCTTCAAAGGCCGTTAAATTTTACCACCAATATATAAATACCTTTACCGATTGCAATATTGTACGTGATGTGATGCAATTGTTAAATAAACAGAAATAATTTATTAATTTAAATTTGAATATTAATTAAAAGGAAATATACATTAAGGATAATTAAAAATAATTTTATGGAACCATTATTTAATTTCGTTCCTATTATATTAAATTATAGGCATTTAATTCAAAAACGTCAAAGTTCTTTTGAAGCCTTTTTAAATGTAGGTTACTCTCCTATCATTAATAAATTAAAAGAAATTCAACGAAATTCACAAATCGTTTTAATATTAATATTATGTTACCACTGTCAAAAGCTTTCAACGTAAGTTAACGAACCCTCAGTTGGCCAACATGATATTTTAAATATCTTAATTAGACAAATAATGAGACATTTATATGTTAGTAGCAACGATTTACAAATTTTAATTATTTTTTTAAATAGGTTACGATTATTGCCTACTAACCAATGTAAGCACATTTTTTGCAACATTATAGAGTAAACAAATTATTATTAAAAAATAGTGTAACCTCAAAATGGTATATAAACTGTTACAGTACTACCAAAAAAACTTTAATTTATCAAGACATAAAATAACAAAAATCAAATAATTAAAATAGTCAAACGCATTTCAACATTGTAGGTTTGTAGTTATAACCATTCTTGAAAATGCTATCTATATGCCGAATTAGTACATTATAATGACTGAAATTTACACCTTACGATCAAATTAACCGGATAGCATATTCTTCTTGTATTTAGACTGAACAGCCACAACGGTAGTCAAAAAAAGTGGTTTTGGAAAATTTAACACACATCTGCGTGCATTCTGATTGTGGCATTCCTAGCACTATCTGAAACCAAGTTAAAAAGAAATGCACATCAACGTGCAACAAAACATATAACATATATATATATATATATATATATATATATATATATATATATATATATATATATATATATATAAAGTAATAAAATTATCAAATTTGAAATTCATTGTTAACAAACAAAATTGAAACGATTTTAAAATCTAGTTACCCAATTAAACAATGTCACACACATATTTTAATGTCAATAATTGCATGTGTTGTATGCATCTATCATGTAATCATCCATTGTTTAAATTAATAATTTATTGTTTATTATTGATGTATACATATCCAAGAATATAATCCAGGAACCGTATCCAGGAATCGAATCCAGGAACCGTATCCAGGAATCGAATCCAGGAACCGTATCCAGGAATTGAATCGAGGAATATGATCTAGGAATACAATCCAGGAATAGAATCCATGAATAGAATCCAGGAATAGAATCCAGTAATAGAACCGAGGAATAGAATCCACGAAATGAATACCGGAATCGAATCCAGTAACTAAATTCAGGAATGTAATCCAGGTACTGAATGCAGAAATCGAATCCAGGAATTAAATCCAGGAATAGAACCCATAAATAGACACCAGGATTAGAATCCAGGAATTAAATCCAGCCATATAAAACAGGAATTGAATCCAGGAATATAACCCATGAACCGAATACAGGACTAGAATCCAGGAAATTAATCCAGGAATTGATTCCAATAATCGAATCCAGGAATATAAGCCTGGATTAGAGTCCAGGAAAGTGAATACACGAATTGAATCCAGGAATAGAATCGAGAAATCGAATCCAGGAATTGAACACATTAATTGAATCCAGGAATTGAATTCAACCATAGAACCCAGGAATTCAATCCAGGAATTTAATCTAGGAATAGAATCCATGAACCGAATCCAGGAATTAAATCCAAAAATTGAATCGCGGAACCGAACCCTGGACTTGATTCCAGGATTATAATCCAGGAACCGAATCCCGGACTCGAATAAAGGAATTGAATCCAGTAATTGAATCTATAAACAGGATCCAGGGTCGAATCCAGGGATTGAATCCAGGAATTGAATCCCGAAAACGAATATCCAGGAATCGAAAACAGGAATTGAATCCAAGAATAGAATCCAGGAATCGAATCCAGAAAACATTTAATCCAGGAATTGAAATCAGAAATTGAATCCAGGAATCAAGAAATAGAATCAAGGGGTCGAATTCAGGAATCGAATCCAGCAATCAAATCCAGAAATTGAATACAGGAATTGCGATATAGAATCAAGGAATGGAATCCAACATTTGAACCCAGGAATCGAATCCAGAAATCAAACCCAGGAATTGAATCCAGGAATAATATCCAGGAATCAAATCTACGATTCGAATCCAGGAATAAATCGAATACAGGAATTGCATCCAGGAGTTGAATCTAGGAATCTAATCCAGCAATTGTTTCTAGGAATCGAGCCCGGGGATAAAATCCATGAATAGAATTCAGGAATCGAATCCAGGAATTGAATCCTGGGATTGAATTCAGGAATGAAATCTACGAATCAAATCCAGGAATAAATGGAATGCAAGAATTGCATCCAGGAATTGAATATAGGAATCTAATCCAGAAATTGTTTCCAGGAGTCGATCACGGGAATGGAATATATGAATAGAGTGCAGGAATCGAATCCAGGAATTGAAACCAGGAATTGAATCCAGGAACCGAATCCAGCAATTGGATCCATAAAACATATATACAGGAATCGGACCCAGAAATCGAACCCAGGAATTGAATCCAGGAATAGAACCCAGGAATGGTATCCAGGAATTGAATTCAGGAATTGAACTCTGGAACAGAATCCAGGGATCGAGGTATAGAATCAAGGAATCGAACCCGTGAATTTAATCCAGGAACCGAATCCAGGAATCGAATGCAGGAATTTAATCCAGGAATCAAATCCAGGAATTTAATCCAGGAATCTAATTTAAGAATAGAATCCACGGATATAATCCAGGAATTGAACCCAGGAATGAAACCCAGGAATTTAATTCAGGAATCGAATCCAGGAAACGAATCCCGGAATTGAATCCAGAAATCGAATCCAGAAATTGAATCCAGGAAATGACTCCAGGAATCGAATCTAAGAATAGAATCTAAGAATTGAACCTATTCGATTCCTGGATTCTACTCTTGTATTTAATTCCTGGATTCCATTCATGTATTCCGTTCCTGGATTGTAAGTCCTTTTGATAACGACAACTTTTTGGAATAGTAAGAGGCACTTAATTCGCGAAATGCATGTTTCAATAGAATAGAAATTATTTTTTTCCATTTTTATAAATAAGCTAGATATGGCCATAACATGAAAACTCGAAAATTTGAATTTTTGGCCATAACTCGAAAACAAAAAACGTTAGCCAAATTTGAAATGCACCATTGAGTGTTTCTAAAAAAAAAGAGATCGAGGATGCGATGGTCATTGTTTCATATGAACTCTAGTTTATGAGATACCCTATTAAAACATTAAAATTTGGCCACCCGTACAAAGCTATTGTGGCTCTTTTATGACAGAGTTTAAATTATTTTGTTACTGTTATCATAATAAATAATAAAAAATAATAAAAAAATGTTATATCAGTTTATCATACGTATCTATGAAATGCATTTTTGAACCTTTTTTCATTTTAAATATTACATGAATAATGAGCGATTAAAAATATGGGCGATTTTTAATATGTTTCGAAAATCTCAGTCGGCTGACAAAATGGTTTCTCGTCGGCATTAGATTCCCCGTTTAATTCTTCCCAACTTTACTAATTTAATCGCTTTTATAATAACAGAGTTAACCATAGAACGTGAGTAGATCTTAGACACCCGGTATGTATATATACCGGGTGAATGAGGCAACTCGTATTTTTTAAAAACCGATAAGTAGTAGAGAGTTGGTAAAAAAAATATTATAAACCCCATAACAAAGAATTGAATGGTTATATTATTTTTCTCCAGAATGTCTCCAAAATTTTAAATGTCGAAAAAGGTATTGTTGAAAAGATCGTTAAAATAGAAGAAAGTCTTATAGAAAACTTAATTTTATTATTCCCACCCCTTTTAAGTAATATTCGACTAAAATTATTAAATTTGAAATTGAAAAGTCGGATTTTAGAGTTAGACAATGTTACAAGCGTTCATAATGTCTTCCATTTACTGCTTAAACACTGTTGAGCTCTTCTAACAACCAAACTAACGAAAATGTTCACCGAACATGAGTTAAGGTATAAGAGGTCTGGATTTTAGTAACTTAGTAACTAGAAATACGATTACGTTAAAATTTGACACTATTAACTAAGACTTAAAGTTAATATCCCAGTGATTTTTGATTGATTGGATTATTCAAAAAAATTTAAATTAGTTTTTTATAAAATATATCATACCAGTGAATGGGTGTCCACCTCCTTTTTTGACCTCGATCTGATAACATTTTTAATGAATAACTTATAGCAATCGTTCGAAACAATTATTTCTTTATGGAGATTTCAAATATATATTTGATTCCCTCAACGTTCAAATCGGTTTTCTCTAGAATTGATAGATTACCAATTAATGATTACCTTCCATTTTGACCTAGATAGGGTTACCTCTACTAGGTGAAAAATCAAGATCAACATATGTATCTTAATGACCTCTACACACGGACTATTTCAAACGGCATTTTCCGTATACGCGATTAGAGGTTAAACCATTCAAACTTTTTGCTAATCGATAGCATACTAATTAAATATGTGCACCTTCTATATGGACCTCAATAGGATGACCCCTACACATGTACCGCTATTTAATCGAATGATGGAGCAGTAACTTGCTCATCGGAACCCATAACTCCGTTCCTTTCTGAAAGAGTTTGGTAAGCCCAAGCAGCCGCCACTTCCCATGCTGTGGGAGGTTGATTTTTCCTTTTTCTTTCAAAAACATTTTTTGAGGAGACTAAAAATATGTATTTCAATGACCAATCTTCACTAAATGATACGCCAAGCTTGGTACGAAGCAAACAACGTGATGATTTGGCGTAACCTGTTTTATTGTTGAGAGGATTTAACGTAAGATAACACCACGCCATTCCCTTGCGAGGTAGGCAAAACAATACCTGCCTCTTATTTATTTTTCATTTACAATCTTTCTCCATGCTTTCCTATCTCTGCATACCTCCCTAGCTTCCGCAAGATTCATAAATTGTCTCCGACATGCCCTTTTATTTTTAAAACTCCTTATCTTTTTTTCTTTTATCATACATTCTACTGCATTAAGCTAAGTTTTACGCGGACTACCAGGCCCGACTTTACCTCTAACTTCAACCATATATATTTGCTTCGTTAAACTTGCGTTGTTAGTTCTCTCACTGTGACCAAACCAATGTAGTGTACTACTTTTATACCTATCTATCATCGTCTTTTCCTCCCCACACTCCATTATACACTCATTCTTCATATTATTCCTTCTAGTTTTACCGCATGGGCTTCTCAGGAATCTCATGCCCACGACATGTATTTTTTTTCGTGATTTTTTTGACATACCCCTTTCTATCGTCCATACAATACTGAAGGGACAAACACGCCTGTATAGATTTCTCGTTTCGCAGCTACGCTCATGCTTTCGTTTTTGATTATCCTCCAGATTCTTTCAATCACTTTCTTTCCAGCATGAACCAGTCTGCCAATCTCGCCATCCATTGTACCATCTGCAGTGAACATTCTGCCTCGATATACCAACTCGTTCTTTTCTTCCACAATTTCATCATGCAGGGTAAATACTCCATTCCCCTTTTCACCGTCCCGATTGAACACCAGGATCTTAGTTATATTCACGTCTACCCTTAGGTCCATGCTCCCACAGATTACATCAAACTTCCTCAGAGCAGTTTGTAGCTCATACGTACTGTCACTGATCAAGACCGTATCATCTGCACATACCACAACTCGTACATTTACGTCACCAACCATTACACCATTGGATCGGTACACGCTTGCCTAACACATTTATCCGTTTGTACACTGAACAACCACGGTGACATTACACAGCCTCGTTAAACTCCCTGCTCAATATTAAAGTATTCACTCACATCTCCTCTCGGCCTAACACATGCTCGGCTACCTTTATATACTGCCCTTGTTCCGTTTATTACACCTTTACTTACGGCACTTACTCCATATTCATTTAAAGTTTCCCACAGATTCTCCCTATTCACTCTGTCATATACTTGCTCTAAATCTACAAACGCACAGTACGGCTTCTTTTTACACTTAAACACTTTTCGATCACCTGATGGAGAGCAACCATCTGATCAACAAATCCTCTCTTTGGCATGAAACCATCCTACACATCCCAAATCTTAGTTTGTGTAGTTTCTCGTACTATTTATAACAAATCAAAAATTTGGGGTGTTGATTGTTATATTTTAAAAGGTAAATTGCATCTCTGTCTAGCTCAGTGAGGTATAAACTTATGAAACTTACTGTAATTGAGAACTCATTGATTTTCAGGTGTGAAGGATGGAGAGATTTATCCGTAGGTGTAATCAGTATTAACATTTGTTTTATTGTTGGGACGTCATTCAATTTATACGTTTGATAATTATAATGCAACAAAAATTGAGAAAAATTGTACATTAAAGCATAATAGGTAATCTGAATAACAATACACAATTTAGTTATGTGTATATTTAAGTAAAACAAAATGTCTGAATAATTTCAGCATAAAATAACTCGATATTTCTGATAACGATTTACGATTTTAAATAATTACTAAATCAATACAACTATATATGCTTATCATCTACTTTTACTTAAAATTCAAAATGTAATATGATCAACCCAATATTCAATCATAAAACGTAATGACCAATGTCAACAAATATTAGATTATGATAGGTTATGAACTCAAATGTTTCTATCTTACAACAGAAATCAGCTGTTCTTTTATAACAACTATATCAAACAAAACTACACTGATTTGTATTTATTTAAACTGCACTAAAAGGATAAGTGCGTACTTGTACAAAATAAATATATTAATCTCGTCCAAAATCTGAACTGTAGCTTGAGAATTTTCTTTTCCAATTCACAAGATAAATATACGATAATGTCAACGTAATTTCCATTTGTGTTCAACGTACAAATCAACGAAATCTAAACGACTGTAGACCATAATGTAAGGTACAATATAATTTCCATAAGATAAACGTACGGGAAGGTACTATAACTTTCATATGTCTTCAACATACAAATAAACGAATTGTAGCATGTATTAACGTAAGGTAATTTTTATTTGTGTTCCACCTACAATTAGGGAAATGTAGATTTAACTAACGCAGATTCGAACGCCTAGAGCGGCTGATATTGACGACGAACGCAGGATATATATAAGAGCACGTGTGATTTATGCCAAACAAAGGTGTCTCTATTTATACTCGTGAAGATGACAATGCATTATCATGCGCCATTTTATGCATTTCCCGTGACGTCACACCACGCCTTTACAACGAAACAGATATTTACCAAAATTAAAGCTTTTTCTTAACACCAGCGGCCTTCCTTAATGTAGTGGCGTACCCTTTTTTTGTAGCTAATAAATATAATATTTACAAAAATGTAATCAAAAGCCTTACATACCTTATAAAATGGAAGCAAAACTTAAAAGAGGTAACATAACGAACGGTACCGGTAGAAAAAAACAGAAAGGATGTGAACTAAGCGTGTTCAATACGCGTTTGCGCATCAAACAACTAAAATAGATATTATGAAATATACACCGGGACGTTCGTAATTATATAGACTAAAGAGAAAATATTGACATATACTAAAATTTAATTATTGAAAGAAAAAATAAATGCTTAAAGATACTAATGTAATGTATCTTTCAATAATAATGCAAATTTCGAAACTTAATTAAGGTAACGATGGCTAAAAACTGGCACGTTACATATTCCAAATACTTTACACTGAGCAGACTTATTCCACTGTAGTTTTTGTAACCAGTCTTGTTCCCATTACCCTTATACAGTGGTACAATGATCGGGTGGTCCGAGAGGATTTATTAAATTTAATAACAATAATGCTGAAGCATTTCAAAAATGGACAATTTGTAACAAAAAAGTATAAATCTCGTCAATATAAAATAGTTAAAACTACACCTTTTTGTGATAATATGAAACCAAATAGTGAGTAGTGTGATTAATAAATAATATCCTCACCAGGAGTGTTTACCGCTACGTTATCACATACAATCAGTGTAATATGAGAAACATGAGTCACAATTATTTTCAGTAGTATTATCACAAGAGAGTGAGAATAAATTGAAAATAATTTGACAGATCTTCGAAAATAGGTTACCAGGCAATAGACTCGAGAGCCCGTAGGGCTCGAGTGGCTATTGTCGAATGGCATCAGGGTTGAGAAAATATGGAGAATTATTTTCTAATTTATCTAACTCTCGTGTGGTGTTCGTTGGATTAATTTTGACGTTACAATAAGAAACACGTTTTCAATATTATATTTTTATTTTAACAAATTAAGGTTTCTGAGCTTTCAAATTGATGACATAAGTCAAATCATTCAATAAAAACAAAATACTTCAAATTATTCTCGTGGTAATAATGTAGGTAGATTATTTCCACTATAATAATGTTTTGATTGGCTAAAACGTACGCACATGACTTAAATTGAAAGTTTCCATTGGTTTTTAGAAACGTCAAAAAATAATCGTTATAAAATAAACAAAAAAATAAATTCTGATTAGAAAATATACCCCGAGATGGCACCATTTAAAGCTGCAGAATTCCAAAATACAATTACTTATTTATTGTGATTTGTTTTGTAAAAATTAGAGAATGTTGATTAATGAATAACAAAGGGAGTAGTGATTTAAAGTGTGTAATAAATGACGACTAAAAGAAGTAAATGAAAGAAATGAAGAAACAATCAAAGGATAAACAAACAAATGGAGGTTATGTAGAATTAGTCAAATGAGAATTAAATTCATATGCATATAAAACAAATTCATTTCGCGTTTATAGGTTTACTCTTTCTATTACTTTGTTTATCCAATACCGTATGTCGATATCGTCAAATGCACCTTATTTAATTCACTGTTTTATATGAGAAGACAGTATAAACAAATCGGATAGGTAAATTAATAAATTAATGACGTAGCGGTAAACACTGTTAGTGAGTATATGTGATTTCGTAGTTTCGTAGTGTATTTGGTAATTCCTACTTAACATACAAACAGCAGTGCATTAAAGCGCTTGAAATTAATGATAAATACTAGCAATGTGTAAAATACGAATTCAATAGTAGTTAATTATTATAATGTGGTCCATCAGAGCACTGCGTTAATAGTTTTACCGAAAAAGAAGTAGATTTTGCATTATTGCATTTTATTAGCTATTGTCCGGTTGCAGTACCTTTTAAGCTACATTTACTTTTGGTAATTTGGAATAATAGGACGTAAACTATGGCAGCAATCTGTAATAATTAAAGTAAATCAAAATATCACGTAAAATTAACACTGAACGCAAAACTCAGCTAGACTGTCATATGTATCATTGCACTGAATAGTTCAATGGCCGACACGTTCAGGGTTCAATATTATGATGCGTCGCTTCCTTTTCTTTATTTTATTTGGTTGCAAATCTATGAGTTTTAGTAATTTCATTATTTTAATGATACACTAAATAACAATTCTTTCTGTTTAAAAATTGATAGTATTCTATTCTCCATACGTTGGTTAGTAAAAGCATTTAAGAATAAGGTAATTCCTGCATTCAAATTGTATCATTCACGTCTTCCAAAAATTGAAATATAGCACAGTCACATTCAGATTATTGCCCTAAGGTAATTACCAACAAATAATACTGAGAAAGTTAGATATTTCTGAAATGTAGGTGAGTTAAGCCAGGATCACTATAATCCCGAAATTATGAAATATGATTGATGTAACATCAGTGAATTATGTGATGCTGTCAAAAAATGGCGAAGCACATTTCATGATCCAGGGATCAAAGCAATCCTGGGTTAACTCACCTGTATACAACCAGTCCTCATATTACCATATACATATATATATATATATATATATATATATATATATATATATATATACATACAAAAATGAATGCCTATTTCCCTTGGTCACGCCATAACTAAATATGGATTTTGAGGTGAACAAAGATAAATTTGAATAAAAACAATGAAGGAAGTAAGTGCCGAGTCAACAGTTTAAACTAAGGTACGAAGAACGGAGAATAGCTGTTGTATAGTTTGACGGTGATAAAATTGGAAATTTTAGAAGAAAAAAGGTATTTATTAACAATTACTTATGCGTTACATTCAATGAATGAACTTATAATTGTGTTTCGTATTAGTTTGTAGATTAGTTTGTGTTACATTGTTTAAGATTTTTCAACCTCCCAAAAATAGTTCACACACGGTTGCATGCGGTGAGTGCTGTGGGGCGGCAGGCAAACAATCGAAATATGGTTGTCTCTTGCTTTGTTTATTACTTCGATGTTACGCGTGTGCGAATAGTGACCATCAAGCACCAATAGCACAGGCTGAGATGCTGTTGGTTTGGTAAACTTTATGTAATGATCAAACCACCGAGTAAAAATGTCTGTCTGTATTCATCCTGATGGATGGAAAGTATATATGGAACCGGCTGGTGCGCCATCCATTAACTCGTGTTTCATGTTTTTTTTCTGGGCCAGACAATTAAGGGGGGTAAGTAAGCGCCTACCGCATTCATACACGTAACCACTGCAATTAAACCTGCCCTTTCTGCTGAGATCAGTGTTGCTACTTGTTTATTTCCCCTGGCTGAAATAATTTTATTCCTTTTATGTTGCACGACGCTAATGCCCGTCTCATCAACGTTGTACAGCAAGTGTGGTTCAAAATTAATTTTAGTTAACTCATTTTCATATAGCTCAAAAAACGCAGCAACATTCTCTTTGTTGAAACTTCGTATTCAAGCAATGAACATACCTTGGGGTGATCTAACTGACAACTCAGTGTGACGTTTTAGAAAGACTCTGAGCCATTTTTCCTGCGGTACCTTTTGTGCTTGAAAATGGAATGTTATTAGCTATTGCTAATTCGAAAGCCATACGTTTCACATCTGACCTTCGCAAACCAAAAAATCTATTATCCATATTGAGACAATACTGAACTAATTCAGCCTCTATTTCCTTATTTAATGTATGTTTTCTACCAGACCTTCCACTTACTGCTTCCTCCGGAGTTAGGCTAGTTTGTTTCACATACCGTTTGAGGGTGCCTTTTGGTACAACAAAACGCTTTGATGCTGTTTTATAGCCCATATCATGTTTTAATTGCCAGTACCATTTGTTCTTAATTCCAAGTTTTTCGTTTTTTATATGATTCCGCTTAAAACAATAGGTTAAATAAAATAATTTGTAAAAAAGTTATTAGCGTATTGGGATTCCTAATAATAGACCCTCTTCATAATAGGAACCCACAAGGTTCTCTTATTAGGGAACAGTGACATGCTAAATAAAATATCTGTTTAGGTTAAACAATTTTGAACTTTTCTATATACCTCTAACACCGTTGAATAAGCATTACAATGCTATCTAGGGTATTTTTAAAAAATATAATGTACTTACCATTTTAAATAATGCAAATTTCTCTAATTCAACACTTTAAAAACTTTATCAAGCACGTTTCACGAATTCAACTGTCAGATGTTTGTTTCATCGAACTAGCGACACCTAGTGACCAATCGACGTACTGTGTTATCAGATAACTGTAAAATCAGATGGCTGATTGTTAAACCGCAAAAAAAGCGAGATTGCATGGGGCCTCTTATAGGGGGGGGGGGGGTCTTCTTATTAGACTCCCTTACCTTACAGGTATGGAAAAACATCATTGCGGGTCTGACATAATAAGCTAGAAAGAAACCCAATAAGTATTATATGAGTGTGAGAGAGACATAACTTTACCGATGCTGCCAGTTTTACTACATATTTGCATGTAGGCACAAAATATGAACTACTTAAGTCTCCTTCAATCAAGCTTCAACATTTCTAACGAAACCAAAGCAATTAAGATGGTGTTGAAAAGTCGCGTGTCTTCGAAACTATTAAGCAAATACTTTACACTTAAACATTAAATGATAATACCTCAAACATCGAAGTTTATTGTAATTGCGAATTTATGACATTGTTGGATTACTACTCGTAAGAAGAACCAAGAAGAAACTTACGAGAGCTACAAACCAGAACATGAACATTTACATTGATAGTATAACTTAAGTTTAAGGTTTAAATTTAGCATTATAATTCTTATTGAAAAACTAACTATTTTTAAAAATGAACAGAATACACGTTTTTCAAAACTCTACTGTATGAGATTTTCGAAAAGACTTCCACCTTGCGCAAGGCAGTAACCCAATCGGTGGTAACTGCACTTCTCATCTCAATTATAATTTTGTCTATTATACCAATATTAAAAAAAAATACAAAGAAATTCATTTTATCCAATAAATAAAATCTTAATTTGATCATTTTTAGTTTATCACCTTTACAACACACCTTTTCTACTCTCTTCGTACCTCACTTCAAACTGTACTCTCAGCACTTTTTTTTTTATGATTGTGGACCTGAACAGGCTAAATAAGGCCTATCGTGCTAAAGCACTCAGGAACACTTAGGAGGATGGATAGAGGGATAATGAATTGCCAATAGATGCCTATGAACAGCTACCTTAAATTTTCTCATATCATAAGTGATAGGAAAACAGGAACTAGGGAGATCATTCCAGAGTTTAGAAGCCGTGTAGAAAAATGTGGATTGCGCCCGTTTGGTACGACAAGTGGAGATTTGTACTGCATACTGATGATGTGAATGAGCGAACCGAGTGTTTCTCGCAAAGATAGCCGGAGATGGTATCAAAGAATGTAACCAGCACAATAGCCGTTGTAATAATTACAAAGAAAGAACTGAAACCATCCTTCTATGCTCAAGGGACTGTATGTGAGAAGTTAAGGACGGGTCATTTATAAGCCTAATCGCTCTCTTTTGAATACTATCAACGATATCGAGAGGGTATTGGGGAGCACTAACCCAAAGGTGAGAATTATATTCCAGATGAGGCCGAATTTGGGCCTTATACAGCAGAAGGAGTTGTCGAGAGGTAAAGTACTGCTTAGATCTGTACAAAAAGCCTATTTTACGAGCAGCTGTTTTGGTAGCTGACAGAAGATGGTCAACCCATGAGAGATTTGAAGATACAGTCATACCCAACAGAGTAATAGAGTCTGAAAACTTAAGAACTGAGCCATTCATACTTACAACAGGAAATGATCGATCTTTTTTGGCGGACATAAGGCAACACTGAGTTTTGTTAGCATTAAATTTAACTAGATTATTGCTTCCCCATTCGAGAATACGTTGAATGTCTTTGTTGATTGAATTTGCCATTTCAGCTTTAATTTCTTGATTTGACATAGAAGGTGGATTATCACTATGAGTAGACTGAGATGAACTACAGTGAAGAGTGCTATCGTCAGCAAAGCAATGGATGGGGTTAGTTGTTGAAGAAATAAGGTCGTTTATGTACAGCAGAAAAAGTGTAGGCGCTATAACGGATCCCTGTGGTACGCCCGCGTTAATGCTAACTTCTTTTGAAAAAAAGCCATCAACTACGACACGTATTCGTCTTTTATCAAGGAAACTAGAAACCCAGTTGATGAGCGTATCATTTAACCCAAACGAGGTGAGTTTGGCAAGTAAACACTTATGCCAAACTTGGTCAAATGCCTTTGAAATATCTAAAGCGACTACAACTGTTTCACTTGACTGCTCTACTGTATTGTTCCAAACTTGGGTCACATATGAAAGAAGATCGCCTGTTGAACGATTTTGCCTAAACCCATATTGGTGGTCACTAAGGAGTTTGTTAGTTTCAAGGAACGTGAGCAGTTGCTGATTGATGGCTTTTTCCATGATTTTAGACAAAATGGAAGTGATGGCAATTGGTCTGTAATTTGAAGGATCGGTCTTGTCACCTTTTTTGGGAATAGGTTGAACATTTGCTAACTTCCATGACGAAGGGAATTCCCCAGAAGATATAGAGATCGTATAGACCTTAGATAGGACTGGTACTAGTTCGGGGGAACATTTCTTTAAGACAATAGCTGGGATACCGTCTGGGCCAGTCGCCTTATTGAGATCAAGCCTACTGATGATCGATTCCATGAGCTTGTACCGAAAATGAATTGGTTTCATAACGTATGAAGAAGAGTTGACTAGGGGCACATCTTTTCCAGAATCGTTGAGACACGAGTTTGATGCAAACAAATCCACAAAAACGTTGGCTTTGTCTACAGAATCAGCAACTACCTTCCTTCATTGTTTTTATTCAAATTTATCTTTGTTCACTTCAAAATCCATATTTTCTATTTTTCTAGGTCAAACCCTAAAACTCAATTATGGGAAGTTTTTTTTATCGTTCTCAATAGACCGTCTTTTTAATTCTTTTCTTTCTTTTCTCTCCACATTCTTTTCTCTTCACACTTTTTTCTCTTGCCCATTTCTTTTATACTATCTAACATTTTTCCTTTTTTTTAAGAATCTCCTTGTCTACTAAAACAAGTTTTTTTTACTTCCTCTTCCTCACTCCCGTTCAAAAACTGATTTTCGTTTACCATCTCTTGAATTATTTTTTCTAATCTTTTGATATGTTGTCTCTTATACTAAATTTTGCTACTAATAAAATTTTAAATTATAAAAATTACTAAAACAAAAGTTGACATCTTATTTGTTTTTAGATCATATCCATTATTTAATGTAATTTTGGGTTATGTAAGCCAAATGAATGTTGCTGAATGTATTTAAATTATCTTGTTCTTATTTCTTAAAATTTGTTTTCATTTATACGTCACTAATAAAGCTAAATAGTAGAAACAATCGAAATTGTGTCAGTCCCCATAGCAACACCCAGCTACTGGTAATAAATTGAATAAACCCATAATTTTACATATAAATATTTATTGCGCAAAAACGGTTGATGATAGGCATGTGCATAATTAGAGAAAAAATACTCAAGTCTCTACCGACTCTTGTAGAGAAAATTGTAGGGGCCCATTTAAAAAGAAGATAAAGAAGAAGAAATATTTAAATCTAGTAAAGTTTACAAATTTATTGCGGCGTCTTGAATCAAGTAACATCAACTTGAGACAATGAATTTGAAAGGGCAATTCATTGACTATTGGATGGTGTTTTTATTTTCTTGTCGTAAGTCGTTCAACGTTATGATTTCCCTAATAAACCCTTGCAAGCCGACATTTTTTCATAAAAGTTGTTATATCTCCTTAACCATAGCAACCAAGAGAACATAACCTAGGTGAATTATGTAGCAAATTATGCAGATAATCCAATAGCGTTAAGAAAAATACGATTCCATTTAAAATAAGGAAGTTGATGGCTACTTTCGGTACAACCGAAAGTGCCATTGCGCCGAATATATTTTAGAAAGATAGAAAGATGTGTATTGTGGCCATGTGCCAAATTTCAAAGATCTAACATTTAAGGTATCCAAACGCGTCTAATAGGCTAGTTAAAAAAATCAGCCGGTATATAATAAGTAAACTCTTGTTCCGACCGAAATTACAATATAATTAAATTAATTTACTCAGGTACTCAGGCAATTAAAAGGGCGTTATAAATAAAAAATAAATCTTCCTTTCACAATGCCAATATTTCGCAACTTTTTGGCTGCTTTATCAGGGCTCTAGGATTGTATTATAGATAAAAATTACAAACAAAATAGTATACTACATACCGGGAGAAGTATACTTCACCGAGAGGCGTAGCCTCGAGATGAACTAGGTACTTTTGACGAGGTTTGTATACGATTTTATTGACAATTAAAGAACAAGCAACATTTTACAGTTCTAATCAAAAAAATTTAGAACACGGAGTCTCGCTTAATATTGATGAAGGTCGTGACAAAACGACTTTTAATTTTTACTTTAATGAGAAACCATAAATGTTATGCTTACTATTTTTCTATTGGTTTTGTCGTTACTTGTTATTAATAATTCACTTATTAAATATTCTTATTAAAGAAAACTTGTTGTTTGTTTCCACGTATTGTTTACGTTCACCCACCATCTACGCACGTGAGAAAAAATGGTTGCATACTCTTGACCCTCTATTAAAATTGACAAGTTGTCAATTTGACATTGACAGTTTAAATTGATAGTAGCTCCCCCACAGGTTGGAAAGTGGTCCATTACTGACCGCTTCATCTCATTACTGTCTCCTTTTTTTTGTTATTACTGACCGGTTAAAGTAAACCTGTAGAATCATTCACTTTTCAACCTTTAAATGGTTAAAAAACGGTATATTAGAAACTAGTTGTGAATAAAAGGTATATAAATTTACATATAAGTGACGTTGTAAACAAGAAAACTTACAACTGACATAATCAATTAATGTCACACACGTAAAGTACAATAATTAATATCATACATCTCAAATACAGACTAGATCATAAGATAGTATATTTAATTTTATCTATTAGACATAAAAATTTTTGTTATGAATTCTGTTAAGCGTTTAGATCTAGTCCGTATTTGTGATGTGATATGAATTATACATATTTTACGTGTGTGCATTAACTTATTACATCAGTTGTAAGTTTTCTTGTTTATAACTTCACTTATATGTAAGTTCATATACCTTTTTTGTTTGTGACTCTATTTGAGAAGTAGTCTTATCGAATACACCGGGGGTCGGATTTTTTGCAGGTAAAAATTTAATGGCAAAAACCGGTCCCTTGGTATATTTTAACTGATATTTTCCTTCATAGTAAATAGGGGGCGTAGATTGACAAGTACTGTTTAGCTTATTTAAATTAAAAATGCCACCCTCTACTTTTTTTTAAATCTTGATAAATGATAAATGCTTTCGAAGAATTTCATAATGAATTATTAAGTCCCAAACATTTTATAATTTTAATATTAAAATTAATTGAATCGTAGTTGGTTTATTACTAGTTTAACCAGTCAAAAAGTAGTGGACATTAGAGATTTTACCGACTAGTTAATAAACTATTACAACATAACCGTTCAAGATGATGGTGGAAACGATGGTGTGAATCAGATGAATGTATCTCACACCCAAGATAATGGTGATGATTCACCGAAGAAGAAGAAGAGCGATGAGGTAGAGGAGATAGATGAGTCTCAAAACCATGATGATGATAGCGACGAATCACAGCTGAAGAAGAAGGCCGATAAAAATGTGATTAAATAAATGATGTATTGTTGTTTATAATAATTATATATTTTCAAACGCTAAACTTTCCTTCAATTTTTATTAATAAACTTGTTTTCCTAACGGCGTCCGAACCTGCACTAACAATGCTGCAGTTAACGCGAAAGGGCGGTTGGATGGGTACTATAAGTGTGAGATTGGCTTTCTTTTGCACGCTGTAAGTTAAACCATACTGCTATTTTTTGAATTGAGAGTTGATTTTGTATGATTAAGTTAAATCAATTTGATATTTTTGAATTGTGCTTGGTTAGTTTTTTGTGGTTAAGTGTAAGTTAGTCAAATCAGTATTTTTGAACTGTAAGCTAGTTTTCGCAAGCTGTAAGTTATGATTTGATTTATTGAGATTGATTTGGTTGATTGATTGATTGAGATTGATCTGATTGTTTGATTTGATCGAACGTGATTTGTTTGGGATTGATCTGCTTAATTGATTTGATTAATTTGATTTGATGTGATTCATTGATTTGTTTGTTTGAGAAAGAGACGAGAGAGAGACGAACACGATCAACCTCTATTACAGAAAACATTCATTAGTCTTTACACCACTATATAACGCTAGGTGGTGCCACCTTTATTACAGAAAATATTCATTAGTTCATACACAACTAGATGACGACACAAATTCAAATTTCCCACGACAGGAGGGCCCTTATTATAGGCGCAGACCTAACACAAGTTATTATAGCTGTCTTATGAGGTAGATTAGGGCCCCTTATTACATTTTCAAATTTCCCACCGTAACCATTGCAGAGCCTTTAAGCCTTCAGTCCGAGCTCAGAAGCTACGAACCAATCAGAAACTAATCAGTTAAATGGGGCAGTCCTTAGTATCACTAATCAGAACATCGTATGCCCACGCATTTGCCTACCTTCCAGAGGCAGAACTGTCAAAAAGGATCATCAAGGGTTGAAAATGGCCTCCGAAAAGAAGCCATAAAAAAGGGATGAAAAATACGATCCCCACGTGGGCATATAAAAAATGGCGGCCAAGGTGCTCCAGGTCACAACAATCCAAGATGGCGGCAAGCGTCCCGGTACTACTTTTATGGTTACCAAACATATTATATGGCAAATTTGTAATGGGAAACAGCGCAACATTACAAAAAAAATTTCTAACCCAACAGTGCGTATAATGCCGAAATACTTTCAAAAGCCGAATTACAATATTTAGTCACATTTACACTAGCAAAACTGTCATTATATATGGATGGCCGAGATCCAGAAATAGTTGGGACATACAGGGTGCGGCATTAGTGCGTCGAAGTACGATATATCCGTTATTAAAAGAGATATCAAAAAAGTTATTTACAAAAATTGTAGGCAATTTTAAACTTCACATTATAAAATTATTTTCGTATTTACATGGTGTTACATATTACCCGGGTGAACCAAACATACTTTTCTTTACATGGGGCGCCCTATATATTATTTCAAATTTAGATTAAGCTCATCTCCCCCATACTTCGAATATAGGGTATCATTACGTTATACAGGTTATTTCTAAAGCTATGGTCAATTGTACACGAAAATCATTCTCATTTCAACGTCCTGTATACCCTAGACGGAACAACCTGACCATAATTTTTTCCAGGCATAACTTTTTGACATTGGTACAGTGTTACAAGAAAATGCTATTTCTTTATTATTGCACCAATTGAATATAGAGCGAGCCAAAATTCGAACACATGATTTTGTCAATTTTTTCATATGAATTACCCTGTATTTTATTTAAAAAAATGAAAATACGCTTTATGTTCTTTCACTTTTATTCAGCACTCCCTATAGCTAAAATCGTTAATTTCTGAGATATTTTTTAAATTTCTATTATAACAAGTTAGCCGCGAACAAATAAAAGTGTGACAAATTATTATAAAAAATTCAAAAATCATAGGTTATTAAGACAAAATTCTTATAAAATTAATTAATTTCATAATAAATGTTCAAAATGTCCACCTAAAAGATCAATACAGCATTGCAGTCGATCTTCAAATTCTCGACTGACATTTCTTAACATTTCTACATTAATACTCTGGAATGCTTCTCGTATTCTATTCTTCATATCATCTTGTGTGGTTGGAGGTATTTGATACACACGGTTTTTCACATAACCCCACTTGAAGAAGTCAATTTTACTTAACTCTGGTGGACGAGCTGGCCATGCAATGGGTTCTCCTCTTCCCAACCACCTTCCATGAAAATGGGTATTAAGATGACTATGAATTAATCTATTGTGATGTATCGGAGCTCCATTGTGTAACAACCACATTCTTTGACGAATGTTAAGAGGAATGTTTGCCAACAGTAATGGTAAATGATTTTCTAAGTCCAAATAAACCTGACCATTCCCTGTCCATCGAAAAATGTTATCCAATTGCGTGATCTCTAACTATACCACCCCAAACATTCAAAGACCACCTAGTTTGACTATGAGTTGCTATAAGATGGGGATTATTTGTCGAATAATAATGGAAAATGTGTCTATTCACAATTCCATTTTTATGAAACGTGGCTTTGTCTCCAAAGAGGGCAAAATCAAAGAAATCCGCCTGATTGTGGATTTGTTGTTGAGCTCATTCACAAAAAGCAACCCTTCTGGGATAGTCATCTTAGAGTAACTCTTGATGCAACTGGATATGGTATGGATGTATCTTATTTTTATGTAGTATTCTTCGGACGGACCTGTCACTAATATCATGCTGACGCGAAATTTCACTTGTAGTAACATGTGGATTATACGTAACTTCAAGCATCACGTTAAATTCATTTTCCTCGTTAAGTACAGGTTTTGTCCTTTGCTTTTTTTCATAAACTACTGAACCTGTACGATTAAAACGATCTACTAACCTTTCCAACGTAATTTTCTCGTGTTGTTTTCTCGTGCGGGATATCTCTCTTTTAAATTATTTGTGTTAATATACAATTTTTCATACATTCTCCCAGTACCCACATCATGTCTGTTAATGCCTCAACAGGAAAGTTCATTTCAAACAGTATTTAAGTGTTTACAAATTAATAAACACTACACAATCTCAAAGAAATTTGTTAAATGACAAGCTACTAATTATTACTGAATAATATCTATCTGTCATTTGTTCACGGCTAACTTGTTATAATAAAAATTGTTAAAAAAATCTCTTTCTGTTATTAAACTGAGAATATAATTCACATGTCACATGGTACATGTTTGATTACTTTCATTCGCTGGTTTAAATACAAAAACAAAATCGCAGAATAGGCTATCAAATCGGTGATAATATTGTCACCGCATGTTGACAGTCACATGATTTTAATGAATGAAATAGTTTACTGTCAAAGACAAAAAATTTCAAAAAATAAATAATTGTATTGATTATCTTGCAACTGTAATATTGACTATCAACTTTAAAATAGTATATTAACAAACAAGTTTCATAAGACGCGTTTTTATCGCATGAGTCCAAGTTTAGAAAACGACCCGCGCAGCGGGGAGTTTTCTAATGGACGAATGCGATAAAGCGTCTTATGAAACGAGTTTCTTATACTATTTTTTCTATTTTGCGTATTTGTGTTGAAAATTTTGAAAAAATGTAAATTACATTTGTCACCTTATTTCATAATTTTGAATGTAGGTTGGCAACAGTGGTATTTGTTTGTTTGATACATTTACGTTTACATACATCAATAAAGAACTTCATTAGTTTACATACCAACATCAAGAAAAAAAATGTTAGGTTACTAAACTTTAAAGTCAAACATTAAAACACCCGTTTGAGTGTCATACTGTACATATTAAACACGCAAAATAGAAAAAATATGTTTTCTATTAACGAGCATTATATTCCCTTACCAAATATAACACGTGTTATGATTAATAATCGATGATACCACTCGTTAAAGCCAGTAGAAAATTGAATAGGGAGTGTTTAATAACAATGAAGGAACATAAAGTGTATTTTCACTTTTTAAAATAAGATACAGGGTGATTCGTTTGAAAAAATTGACAAAATCATGTGTTCGAGTTTTGGCTCGCTCTATATTCAATTGGTGCAATAATAAAGACATAGCACTTTCTCGTAACACTGTACCAATGTCAAAAAGTTATGCCTGGAAAAAATTATTGTTAGGTTGTTCTGTCTAGGGTACAATTGTACAAGTGTACAATTGACCATAACTTTTGAAATACCCTGTATAACTCAATGAAACCCTATATTAGAAGTATGGGGGAGATGAGCTTAATCTAAATTTGAAATAATATATAGGGTGTCCCATTTAAAAAAAAAGTATGTTTGGTTCACCCTGGTGATATGTAACACCCTGTAAATACGAAAATAATTTTATAATGTGAAGTTGTCTATAATTTTTGTAAATAACTTTTGTTGATATCTCTTTTAATAACAGATACATCGTACTTCGACACACTAATGCCGCACCCTGTATATGTTTCTCCAAACGTCATTCAAAATTGACATTTTGTACCTTCATAAACGCAGTTGAAGTGACATTTTCTGCTTCTATTGATGACGGTAGCAAAGTACCTTTATTTCGGAGCGGCAGTAAAAGTGGTTTT
Organism: Vesta saturnalis; assembly: GCA_036346205.1. Classification (NCBI taxonomy): domain Eukaryota; kingdom Metazoa; phylum Arthropoda; class Insecta; order Coleoptera; family Lampyridae; genus Vesta; species Vesta saturnalis. Next base: position 388,698 of record JARFJB010001637.1, on the reverse strand, counting down.
AGTGTCGGCAAAACAAAGTAAGCGTGTTTTACACAATTCATGTAATTAATAATTTCATTTGTTACTCATTTGTAAATGTCAATTTCCAAGTCAGCTTATTGCCGTTGAAAGTCAATCTTAACAAGCTAGCTACCAGTAAAAACTTTACAGGTTAGAGACTAAAGTTGTTGATTTTTTACAAGTTAGAGACGATCGATCGTACCTTGTTCACATTGTATTTATTGGCAAAATAATAAACAGCAAAATAAACAATAAGCGCCGTTATCAGAGTAATGATTTTAAAGGTAACGAGACATTTTTCCATGTTAACTGTTGTCAGTTTTACAAATTAGTAGCATTATTTACTTTCGAAAATTGTGTTCTATTTGCATCATAAATGAGTAACAAATAAATTATATAACAATACACGCAAGGTAACGGGTTTTACTGGCTCCAGAAGGTAACTGGCTCGTCTTAGGCTCGCCAGTTATATCCTTCTGTCCGTCAGTAAAACCCATTTTACCTTGCTAGTAATGTTATATACTATAAACAAGCACCAGTAAAATTGAAAGAATTTTATAACTAATGTATTGTGTTTTTTTTTTGCTACTAAAAATTTTGCACAGTTTTTTCATATCATTAAAGTATTAAATTGTTTTATCAAAAATATTGTAAAACTTCGACAGAAACAATTAAATATGACGACCAAAACACATTATCTTAAATATAAGTTATTATTTAAATAATACCTATAAAGCTTGCCGTACTAAACAAAAATGATCACGATCAAAAAAGTTGATCAGAGAAAGTAAATAATCACCCAGTATACATGTATTTAGCTCTTAAATTGAAAACATGTCAATATGTGCATAAAAGTACAATTTTTATAAACATTTAAATCCAGTTCTTACCCATATATTTCTATTGATGCGGTTATCATTTTTACATTTATTCCATAGTTAACTTTCGTTGTTGCGAAAGCAACAGTTGTTTATAAATTCCGAACTGACATAAAATCTACTTAGTAGTAGAAAAAAGTAATTGGAATTCTGACATTTTAAAATTTATCATAACCTGTAAAAATGCAAAAAAAAAATTGTGAAAATTTTTGACCAAAGGGCCAAAAATTTTTTTTTTCCAAAAAAATCATCTGAGATGGTTAGAAATGGCTCAAAACGTGTAAAAATGCAAAAAAAATTCTATAATTTTTTACCAAACGGCCAAACATTTTTTTTTTAAATCGTTTCAAATGGCCACGTCTAATAATATAAGATAAAAAAACCTCGTACATTATGGGTCTTGATCCCGAGACGCCGGGACATCAACCAAACGCGCTGCCATTGCGCTACACGAACAAACGAAAAACTTGGTAGATATTCAATTCTAGGTTTGCTACGAATATCCGTCCGTATTTATACAGTCTATAATAGTCTGGAATTAAATTTTGACTGAACAGATTTCGCTCAAATCATTCCGTCTACTCATGGATCCGAATCTCGGTACCAAATTTCATGACGATCGGATTATCTTTGTGGATGCTATCGCGCTGGAACACATACAGACAGACAAGAGAGACGTACATTTTGAAACTTTCATGTTTGAACCACTTTTTTTTCAACTTACGGCAAAGCAATTTTTAACTATGGTAGCTCATTTTAAAGTAAATTTAATCCTCTTTAATAATGCGCTGGGATCTACTTTCTATCTATTTTCTATTTTGCGATAATTCACAAAAACTAATGTGCTGCACTCGAAATTTCTCCGACCGATTACAATACCTCCCAATACTTTCGTATTGTGGATTTGTAATATATAATACAAAATTATAATAATCAAAAACTAATAAAAATATATAATTCTTAATAAATTAACGAAAAAAAAACAATTTCTATATCAGTTAATGGGGTGTAAAGGAAGATGCCATGTTGCTTTTTTGTATTTTGAACAAATTTCTAATTTGTCGGAGCAAATGACTACTGCGCATCTTTGGGGTGAGTACACCTGGTCTTTCTACATCAAGGTTGATATTACGTTCTGATTAATACAAATGTCTGAACATCTATTGTCATTTGTGGCAAAATCTGTTACAAAAATGTTTACTATTGAAAAGAATTACAAGGATTATACAGAAATGTAAGTTTACATAGCTTTTAGGTATGTCAATGTGAACTTATTAATCAAATTATTTTTCAGAAGTGGAAGAAAAACTGTAATTGTTAAAAATTCGCACATTTACAATGCAATTAGACCAGTCCTTGTGCAAATGCTTTTTCGCTGTCGTTCATTTTAACAAAGTTTAATAAAATTTAAAACAATGACATTTGATTTCAGTTTTGAAAATGTACTAGGTGTCGCAGAGCTACCAATTTACCATGTTACCAACTCATCATTGAAAAGAAAACCTAACAACGTTATTTATATATTTTTGACTTTTTTAACGTTGTCGTAACAAAGATATCGTACCTAACCCTTTCAGAAACACATTTCCCGCAATCACACTAAATGCAGTACTGACTGCTTCAAACAACGTTCTCGTGCGGGAAAAGTAACTTTCCGAACTAGTTAGGTAAATAACGATTCCGAAACCGGAACCATTTACTAAAAAGGTCAACGCGTTTGTCAAAGTTTGATTGATGAATGAATGTGGTAGATTGCATTATGGCATAATATCACATGTTGTTAAGGTTACATTTTTTTTTTAATTATGATTGGTGAAGTATGAAATACCTATGATCCTAAAGAGGGTATTATACTACTAATTTAAATGTATTAGCTGTGAAATTTGTGCATTTTAATGACAGTATCGGAAAATGCAGTTTACGTGTTGTTAACGTTTTTAGCTCTACTTATTTATTCTTTGTCTTTCGGGTTAGGGTTAATGATTGTCACTACTTTGTGAATAACTGATGAATGAGTTATAACAAATTTATTTGGTTATAATAATGTAAAATAAAACAAACTCTAACTGTAACTACATGTGGGTGATCTGGAGTCAGGCCTACAAAGGGATTATTTACAGGTGCGTGGGGTATTTATATTTCTGATTATGTGTGAACGTTAGTGTGTCATAATCAGCTTTCGGTATTAATTGTTTATTTCAATTCAATGAATTGAATACTGGAATTATTAATAGGTGATAATTATTATTACATGGGTTATGAATAACATCATAACTGGAAACAGGGGTTTTATATACAGATTAGGTTGTTTATATATACAAGTAGGGGTTGTTATGATCAAACCGGTAATTTTCGGTGGTTGTCTGGCATGCTGGTAACAGGGAAATTATATACACATTGACAGGACATTCCGACGGTTACGTGGGGAACTGTAATAACGTTTTCGAAGTCTGAACTAGCGGCTACGTTTACAGGGTTTTAGGATTAAGGGCAGGTGTACCAGTAGTAAAAGTAGTTAATTATTCGAGGCCTAACCTCCGTTTAATTACGTACTTTCCCTAACTTAGCATTTGGTGCCTGTCTCGGGGCGATTTACCACCATGACGATAGCATAAATGACGTGGCTTTTCTTATTTGTGTACGGGTGTTATATAGAAAGGGATGGTTATTGGCGTTGAAATAGTTAGCTTAACGGGGCATCCAGAATACTTTGGCTCTTCAGCATTTTGCCATTTTTGTACTTGTCCTTTCCATTGTATTGCGAAATTATTTTAGGCACACTGTATTTGGACGAAAGAAACGGTCTTGATATTGCAGTTACTTCTAAGAAGGCATTTACCACAATTTCCTTTAATTCCGTATTAATTGGTTTATTTTTTGGCATATTTATTTTTAGAAAAGTAGAAGCGAATATGAGAAAACTTCTTTTTTGAAATTGATTTTAATGTAAATCACTTTTATTTGGGCCAAATCAAAAAGTTGTTTTAATTTTGACGAGTTAAGTAATAATGTACACAATTAAAATATATGCATTCGTGCTATTGTATTTGTAATTTAAAGAAAAGGGAATTTAATCTTTGACAGCAGCCTAGTCTATTTAAACTAAGAGGTTTTTAATTTATGTCGCTTACAGTTTTACCTTAGATACATGAAAATTTGATTTAAGCGTAAGAGTTGCTTTACTTTTTGTTCATTTATTCCATAATCAGTTACAATAGTATCAATTGAAGGACACAAACTCAAATCTTCAAAATAAGACTTTGGTTGGTAACTGTCAATTGTACTATAGTTTGTCCAAACCTCCAACTGCAGTTCGGGCTCTTATAAGACTAAATGTCTCTTTTACTAACTTTAGTCATCTACAAATAACGCTATCCTTTTCTTTCATGGCAATGTTGTTAAACGTAAAATCTCATTTAGGAATACATAACCTCTTTATACTTTCATATTATTGTTAGTTTGCACTACGTTATTTTTCAAATTAAACCAACTCCATTTATTAAAAATAGTTCTTTTCAGTAACCGAGCTGGTAGCGTAGTGGTGACACGACCTGCTTAGCATTCGGGAGGTAATGGGTTCGATTCCCGTTACCGTCTACCTCGTATGAGATTTTTTCAGGGGGTTTTCCTCATACAGATGTAGCGGCATGGTCACTGCGTATATGCACACCATGTGCGGCTACTTAGGGGAACGCTAGCGTAGTATTTCCTCCTCAGAACCTTAACTCTGTTCCTTCCGATCCTATGCTGACCACACCCATCCTTAGTCCCACCGTGTATATATATATATATATATATATATATATATATATATATATATATATATATATATATATATATATATACTATATGTATACGTATGTATGTATGCTGGAAATCCATGATTGTCGCTGAAGGAGCTCGGAAAACTCGAGCAGCCCGCCCTCCCCCTCGGGGAGGGAATGAAATACGTGGCCCTTTTCTTTCCCTTTTCAGTACAAGCGTCTTTTAAGGTAATGATGAGTACTTTTTATAACTCTGTTATTGAATTTAATTCTTCGATATGAAAGTGGAAATTCAAGCTGGCCCTTCAAAACGACGTACTGGCGAATATTTCACCCGTAAGGAGAAACGTCCCATTCTTTATGTACTAAATTATTTCTCGACCAAACTGAAAGTTAGTGCAGTGGTTAAAGAAACGAGCAACGTAGAGAAGATTCCAACAATGGCGTGGCGAAGAGAATAAATTGTTGATTGGCTTAGTGAGAAAGAAACACCGATAGAAGAAAACGTTTTAAAGCGGGTCTTACAGGTTTCTGTAGCTCAAGTGAGGCATCAATCTGATAAAAATGAACTTGATGTTATGGTACAAGAAAGAGGTCATCATGTGCTTCGTTTACCTCCATACCATTGCGAATTAAACCCGATAGAAATGGTATGGGAACAACTCAACCATATTAAAATAAATAATACGATGTTTAAGGTAAAGGACATGAAACAGTTAATAAAATCCGGATACAAAGAAGTGACAGTTGAAAATTGGCAACATTATATAAATCACATATTATTGAAAATAATATCTAGATAGCAGATAATCTGCAAGATGATATTGAACAGGTGATAATCAACTTTACGACTCCAGCGATTAAACCAAATTGGCTGAACTATATCATTTGTGCGAGAAATATTATATTAAGGTGAAAATAAATGATGTACCTATACTAAAAGTGTAATAAAATTATTTTGTTTACACACCAGTTCCCACTACAGGCAAAGTTTCGGTATCTACTTCATCGAATGTTAGTTATAGTGTTTCTTTTACAAATGCAGAAAAAGCACACTTACAGAAGTCAAAATAATTAAAAATTAATACCTTAAGGTTAAATTAAACTTAAATGACTGTGGTCGAAATCATATATGAATTTCCACCAGTCGTGGGAGATATTGGTAAAAAATATATATAATAATTGTATTTGATTCAATTAAAATAGTATGAACAAGCTGTATCTAAATAGTATATTACATTACTAGTATGGAAAGTGACCCATTTCACACGAGTGTGAAATGGCACTTTCCATACTAGTAATGTACACTATTTTATCCGACGGCCACAAATAATGCACAATTTCCAAAAATAAAAGTAAATATTTAATTTTTGATTACTTTAATTTGAGAATTTTATAGTTGATTGAATACAAAGAAAAATAACGATTGAATAACAAAAACTTAAAATAAGAACTACTTATAATGGTAGAAATTGGTAGTAATATTATTGCAATTCGTACATTGCAATGGGGTCAGCAATAAATATTTAGAGATGTTTGTTGTCTCCGTTATTTGTGCATCTTGTACAGTATCAGCCTCGATATCCGTTTCTGGAGAAGGTAGAGTGAAGGCTTCCGAAGTACTGCACACTTTAACAATGTCAGTATTCAAAAAAAGCGGACAACTATTATTATAAATGTCAATTATACGTTGACATCTATAAACATTAAAATTAATGGAATTGGAATATTTCATTTTAATTTTGATTAAACACTTACAAATAATTTTTTTAAGTGTTTTTAGGTTTAAAGTGATTTACTTTGCGTTTTATGACATTATGCTGCACAATGATTAGATAGTGCCAGGTAAAAAGTGGAATACTCTGAGATCAAGGTCAACATATTTAGTTGACATACATATCACACTAGAGTGATATTTTACTTTTCAATTCTGGTGATATTTGTGACTTTCGCAGTAGGTAATCTGTGTGCTATGTCATTTTCACATTTGGTCGTCGGAAAAATTATTGTCGTAATTAAGGTATTCGTTGTGGTTACAGAAAGTTGTTTATTAGGTACCTACTCCTTAATGGTTTATTCGATTATGGCCATAATATGATTTTTGTTTCCAAGGCAGTTCTTATGTCAAGACCAGATCTCATGTAAAGTTCATGTATAATCCCGTGTTGTTTAGATGTAATTAAGATTGTTTTTTACGTATTGTAGGTAGTACACTACGAAAATTCGATGAATACATTGAAAATATTCCGATTAAAATTGTTGTCGCGATAGGAAAAGATAATTACAAAAGTTATTATATAATAATTGTTATGTGAGAATGGTTTGTATTTCTTTTTTGGAAGACATATTTGGGTAGGATTTTAACTAAGGGTGGCCCGCAACCAGATGTTTTTAAGTTGCAGGTGCAGGCTCAACTGCATTTATCGAAAGGGCAAGACAAATTGCTAAAGATGTTTATAAATGCGTTTTGGAAAATAAAAATGTCAGTATTATAAAAAAAATTACACCGCGGTCAAAGCAAAATTTGTTCATGGGTTGAAATGTGATATTTTAAATACAGGATTTCTACGGTTGATTGCACATGTTAATTAGAAATAATGTTTCTTTTCATAATTAAAGGCAAAAGCGTTCACACGAAATAGTTTTATTGCTTTTGTTATTTGATATGGAAAATAGGGGGTGATGAAGGAATAAAAACGGTTGTTGTGCTTAGAATAGGAGTTTCATTTGAATTTTCAAAGCGTGCGTTAGTAAGATTTGACATCGATTTTGTGTTTGTTTAATTAGATCTTCTTTTTTTTTTGTGTTAATCGATAAATCCGAGTATTTAAACATTTGTGCTGGTGAAAGCTTAAAAGGATAACCTACATTGATAATGTAAGTAAAAGAAAAGATTTTCCGGTTTGTGAAATTACACAGAAAAGGTCATTCTACCTACTCATTTAAATTGTTAAAACCAAACTGAAACACTGACTTGCAAAGCTGTTGTTGTCATTGAAATTATGCAGGCACAGAGAAGCTCGCTCTCTTTTTTTTATGTGTTCTATATTGTGGATAAGTGATAAAAACACAAACGATCATAGGTATAAAATCAGAAAGCTGATCCTAATGATCTAGTTATCTATATATCTATCCAAACGTCTCTCTTGTTATCGTTATATGCCTATATGTCTATATTTTTGTGTTTTGTTTTATGCCTAAGAAAAATTGAGAGAAGGGATCGCCCGTTTTATTGTCTTGCATTTGTAATAATGCCTACTAGTCATGTAGGTGAATTGGTGTTTTGCAGGGCTTTGTGTCAGATGTTATACTTTGTCTCAACTACGTATTTAATATGTTTGGCCACTAATGGTTTTTCTGTGTACTCAATTATATCATTTATTGTTATTGTCCATGTGTATTCTTAGTTGTGATCGTATCCACAAATTTGTATGTGTAACGTACTTGCCCTTTTCCATTTTTATCTACTTAAATAATCTGTAACCTGTTTAATATTCTGTTGTTAATTTTTTTTTATGTATGTTGAATTTGTAATATGTATTACTAGGGTGCTTAATGCATTTGGGTGTTAAAAACCGCCATGATTGGTTAAACAAAAGGGCCACATGGTCGAGATGACTCTCTTCCCTTTTTTTTTGGTGATTGATTGACGATCTTATTGTGGATACGATCACACTGTTTATGTTTATTGCATTTATGTGTAGTTATTGAAATTGCTTTGCATTTTATTTTGGTGATATTTAAATTTTGTAAGGTACGCCCTTTTAATGATGTCCTTTGTTGTTTTTTTTTGTGTTCTGTTCATGTCCGGTTGTACCACACCCTGTATAATGCTTTATATGTAATTAGTTACCTAAAGCAGACAGGAATTTGTTCCAAAAGGGATCCCCTGTTTGTTATTTATTACCTGTATATTTTGCTTTAATTTGAACACCATTGGTAGACCATTGGTAGACATGATTTTATGTTTATTTATGACTAAACTTCGCTTTATGCAATGTTATAGATTTTGTACGCCTTTAATACCGATAGAGTAGTATTGATACATATTTAATCCTTTGATTGCAATTTACTTGTGTTATCTGATTTTTGTTTTTTTCTTGGTGTGATTATTATTGGAATAAAGGGAGTTTTCTTGGTGATTCTTTTCCTCCCGATGTAAATAGGATGACGAGCGAATCACCAGGTAGCGCAACTCGTTCACCATAATTGTAGTTTTGTTTCATTTAATTACTTTGCCACCTTATGCAACAAATTAACCTTATCCGACCCTATTTAATGCACATTACACAACGTAGGGTATTTGCCCCTAGACGATCACTGTTTTTTTTTAATCAGGTTAGAATTTTGCGAGTTTTAGATCAGATTTGTAAATCAACTCTGATTATTTAATCACGGCCAGTAAGGGAAATTTAAGCTATTAATTGGAGTAAGCCTAGCATTAGCCGGAGTAGCATCATTCTCAGTGACATCAATTTAAGCAATTAATAATAGCATCTTATCCGTCAAATTAAGATGCATCCTTTAGCTATTGTTTTGTCTCTTGAATTTGCATTAATGCGAACAAGTTCAAATTACACGTTTCATGTTAGGGTTACATGTGGGTTACGACAGTATTGTAAACATTCATAAACAAAATACATGTAAGCATGTGCACCTACAATAAAATTCATTAACTGCAGAAATGAAATTTAGTAAAGTAATTTTTACAGTTCTCTTGGTACCCACATTTAGCTTCTAATGCGACCAGCTTCTTATGAATCGAACTTCTATTCGGCATATTTAGAAGTTTAAACTCGGTTTATAAGTTCATTTCAAATTTATATTCAGGTCTTTTATTTTAGGTTAGAAACTGAGTCTCTTACACCGTAGTAACCGGGCCCGGTATTATAGAACGGTGCAGTAATTTATCGGTATAATAAGTTTGGCACGCACCGGCTTCTGCCTTCCCATAAACCCCATATTACACTTGGAGGTTTGGACGGTCTATAGTAAAACGATGCCGTCTTTCTACTTTCTGTTTTCAGTAACATAATTTGTATATTTTAAAACAATTAAAGAAAAACACTAAGGGAGGATTTGTTTAGCCTAGGCCCTTAATTGGTAGAAATTAAGGGTTGAAAAAATAGGCCTTTTTGTAAACCTGGGTAATTGGAGATCTGAAAATCGGGGAATCAATTCTCATTAATAATCGAACGGATTCATGTTTGATCGTTTTTTGAAATCGGGTTTCTAAGGGGGATGAATTGTTTAAACAAACTAAATATGTCTTAAAATCCATTAAGCCCAGAGACATGAAAATTGATAGATGTTCCTTGAAGAATAAAGAAACACATGTTTTGACTTTTCCTCGAAAGCATCCCCTAAGCGGTATAAGCGGGAGGGATTAACAAGGAAGCAGATTAATATACACCGTGTGGAGAATCACGAGGATAGAAAATATTTAGCAAAAACAAGGGAAAAGCAATTATGAAATTAATCCGTCCATCAAGGGTAGTTTTAGAGGTTATATTGTAAAGTATCATGTTGGGTATTAAACTAAGCAGCTTTTTACAATCAAAATGAAGATCATTATGGAATTTACGAATCCAGTTCAGGGAGGTAATAAGGGGGAGAAAATGGGGTAAAATGAGGATTATTATTTGAAATTCAAATTAAACATGAATTCGGGAGTATGTTTAGACGGCGTTTGAAAACCAATATCAGAGGGTGGGAAGTAGGGATTGTAATTCATCCCGTTGTGAAGCACGGTATTTTGCTAGTATCCAATATTGTGTTATGGGCATGTATGTCATTGAAACTGCAGCATATTATTTCTTGAATCGATCTAGTACGCAACACAATATACCTATTGAAATAGAAACTTTGTTTTAGTGTACTTATACGTTTCATGTCTTCCGACCATATTTTTATATTTTAACAATAGATTAACTTTTGTAAGATACTCTTTTAGATTTGTAAATAACTTTAGAAGAAAGAGTACCTAGTAGAGTAACACTTCAATGGTAAATAGGATGTCCACTTCTGGAGTTTACTAATTTTTCTTAGTAACTCTATGAGCATTAGAAAATAAACCTATTTTTTTATGATTTACAGAAATTAATGCTGGCTTACAGAAGGTATCAGATAAAATCACGTCATTTGGCGTCTAAAATCCTACGTTATTGAAGTAACAAATATCAAGAATTTATTTCACCATATCTCAGTCTTAGTCGTTGAACAGACAAACTTGTTATGGTAATTAAAATAAAGATGTCATCTTGATGATTAACTAAAACACATATATTACTGTGAGAGCATGTCAAAGCGCGACTAAAGTTAAACAATATGGTTTTGTGATATCGCACATGACTCCTGTAATAGTGCGAAAAGTAAAAAGTTAACTTTAAAATTATGATGCCAAAAAAAACAGTTAGAATGTATTTTATAGTGGTACTTTTATTTGATCCAGTCTATAGATACCGTTCTTACAAGAACTGCAATTGGAATGCAAAATAGTTTGAGGCAAAATTTACAAGTTAAGGTATTCCATTACAAAAAATAAAAATTAATGAATATATAAGTAGTTCGTTTAAAACCGGGTCATTACAAATGATAGGTGTGAATTCTGAAATAATTTCAACTAACAATCGTACTGTTTAAAAATTAAGTTAAATGAAAATTGCATCAACATTAACATATAAAAATTTTAGTAACCTTTCACAACAGCCAGATTCTTATATACAGTAGTAACACATTTATTGACAACACCTCACATTTCACATATGATGCATAGGAATGTTTTCAACATTATTTTCACTTTCAATGCTTGCTTATATGGCCCACTACCCTAGATTATTGCGTACTGAACAAATCGAATTGGAAAGTGGCGCAATATACTTGCTAATTTGTTGGTATTCTTTTTATATTTACATGTCAGTTATTTGAAAAATTACATAATTCTGTATTAAACTGACATCGGAAGCTAATTAAAAAACAATGAAGTATTTATATCTACAATTAACACAACCTTCAACTTTGAAAGAGTTCTATCAAGATCAAGGTATGAGATTTTGGAATTTTTCTTAGTAATTTTTTTGCTCATGGAAAATTTATGATTTCGATATGTTTGAATTTATAATCTGAACTTGTAGGTTACCTAGTTATGTAATAGATGCTATGTTGAATAATATGGTTTAGGCGATCATATATATTTTTTCTTAAAGATAGAATGCTTTAACCTTTTAGGTAGGTATATTATTTTTTATTTTGGGCATTCAATCAACTTCTTTAACGTAAGAAAAACAAAATGATAATGATAATAAAAAAAAACCATGTTATTATTAATTTTATTAAATACATAAATAAAAAGTTTACCTCGAGTAAGATTAGAACCTATGATCTGTACTTTGCTACAGTACCGCACTAACCAGCTGTGCTATCGAGATACAACCCCAATCGATGTAAATTTTGTCTTTATGTATGTAGAACTGATGTGAATTCTAAATATAATGAGATTACATTTAAATTACTTATATTAATGGAATGTGAGCCTGCAACATCGCAAGGATTCACACATACCAAAGCATCAAAAATAATTTAATTAACCATATTACTTCTTTAAAAAAAGGCAGTAAAACAGATTTTAGAACAATTATTTATAAACAAAAGCTTTAAACACTAATTTAAAAGATCATCAACATCGAAGCAGGGTAAACCTTGATGTTTACGGATCAAAATAATTAATCTCCTTTTTGGAACTAGTAAAAGTCATATAGTGGATGTAAAATAATGTCCAAATGTACTCATAGAATTTAGTGTTTTCATATTATAACAATTAATTACCTACACTAAAATCGATCTATAAATGAGCATTTTCAACATGACAGACAGATTCAATACGACGTCCAACAAGATAAAATCAAAAATTTATCATTTTTGCATCATAACAATGCCATTCTTTAAATTGATGGATAACGTTGGTGTGTAGTTTGCAATACTTGCCTAAGGTATGCATACGAGATATAAAGGCATACACATGCTATATACGAGTATGGTATACAGGGTGTTAGGTAAACATGCGGCAAAAATTCAAGGGGTTATTTCTTGGCCTATTCTAAAAATATTGTGGCCTATGATGATTTTTGAACAACCCCTTTGTTTTGAAGATACAGGGTGAACAAAATTTGCGACAGTAACATTTTATTATCAAAAAGTACATGTAAAGTTGCTCAATCTACAATAAATGTTCGAAATGACTTCATCCAGCCTGGATACAAGCATTCAATCTTCTCGTCATTAACTGCCGAACTCTTTTAAACACACCAGGGTTGTTTCTAATTGAGTTAACCCAGCAATTATCCGATTTCGCAAGCCGTCCAAATTCTCCAAATTCTACCTTAGCAATTTTTTTGCCGCTAAATTACGCGTCGTATCAAAAAATTGCATAGAATATAATTAATCGATATGTTTAAGGTCTATATCTAGGTATTTTTATATCTTTGAAATATGCAGCTGTTTTAGAAATATTTGATAAAAACAAAAAACCGAACCTAATAACCCCCTCCCCTCTCCGCCGCTGGATTTCTCGCAAAATCTAATCAGCTCTAAGCCAAATGAAAACAAGATTAAATACAAAATTTTAAGTATGTACGTATTTTCGTTTTGGAGTTATCGTGAATACCAACATACATCCATACACATACACATACACATACACATCTACACAGACACGAAACCAAAAGTTGTAAAATGAGCCAATAAGTCGATTTAGCGATAGTGAAAAAAAGTCGATTGCAACAAATATCGAATATGGTTGTCGCAAATTTGGTTCACTCTGTATCATAGCAACAAAGGGGTATTGCAAAAATCATCATAGGACAAAATATTCTTAGAATAGGTCAAGAAATAACCCCTTGAATTTTTGCCGCATGTTTACCTAACACCCTGTACATGGTTGAGATAGGAGAATTTTGCACTTTTTTATAATATAGTAAATAATTAATCCCCAGCCTATGTGTACAACACACTCTTGAAGTTGAATTTCATCGGGTTGTACCAAGATACAAAACCTCCAGGTACAAGCGATGATTATTGCAGTTGTGTGCAATAATTTACTTTTATCTATAAAATTATTGGGTTGTACTACAATCTAAAGGCTTATGCATTTATCTACTATTGACTTCAAAAAGATGTCACGTGTGGTTGAATTTGGCCTAGAATTTTTTTAATGTTAATATATTTAAATATTGTAAGTAGAATTTTGAAAAATTGTAGCTTCGCATGAATTTTATTATGGTACACGGTCCGCTTTGCTGGACCCTAATATATATTTGAACGTAAAAACGTTTATTTATTTAATTAATTTTTTTATTGAGAACTGAACACGCACGTGGAATATTAGAAACTAAAATATCAATAAAAACAATACATATACGAACAGTATTCGTAATATATGCGAAAAAACCGATTTTTCTTATCTTTTGAAAAGCGCCTCCCATCGAAAATTTTGTGTACTAAAAATAATCTATACCTCAGGCTAACAACATATGTAAACTTAACGACATTTGAGTCAATAATTCACAAGATTTATATATATATATATATATATATATATATATATATATATATATCTATTAACAGGGTACTGCATCAGGCATCCACAGCTCCTATACCACACACGTTAGGAATTTCGTTCGAACGCAGACATATACAGGGTGGTCCAAAAAAGTATGACGACAAAATGGATATTTTTTAATGGCACACCTTGTATTTTGTTGCATATTTTAGTTCTTTTTTGTGTTCTTTCTTATATCCCACAATTTTATTTAATTTGCTTTAGTAGTTTACGAGCAATAAATTAAAAACAATAAAAAATCGTGTTGCGCGCGTGGAAAAATTATTAAAAAAACGGTCTTAGATCTATTTTGCCCGAGCCACATAGTGTGGAGTTTAATAGGATTCTTTGACATTAAATAGTTTTTTCTTATTTTATACAGGGTGTCTAGTTTTCATTAAGATTTTCAAATGAATTACCATATATATTATTTCACTATCTAATGCAGAATTTAAATACAAATATTTCTGTTATTTCTGTGTATTACAATTCTGGGCCGTTATCAAGATATTTACCAAAAAAACACAAATATGCCCATTTCATTAGTAAAGTATTAAAATTTGTTATATTGGAAAAATAGCAATATTTATAGAACAAATAATTTTGATATTACGCTTACGAAATACATAAGTACTTTAGCGGATAATATTTCATTTTACCACATGGATTTTTGAAAGGAGCTCAATGACATGATCTTTGTATTGGGGCATAATGATAAAAATTGTTTGCTAGCGAGTAGAATGTATGCGGCTCAGTTTCCCGAAAGGTGTCATTCGTTTTTTTGAAATAGGGAGCGTAGATTACAAACAGAAAAAAAAAGGATTAAAACGGTTAGCAGTTTTGTTGATAGTTACAGAAAATCCAAACATTCGTCATTTGTAGTGGACTCGATTCCACCTTCAAGAAGATACATTATTTTTATGAACATCTTATTTTCTGACGAGGCCACATTTCACAACAATGGATGCGTCAACAAGCATAATTTTCACTATTACGCTACCGAAATCCAAGAATCATACGATTACCAACAACGTTGGTCAATAAATGTTTGGGGAGGAATTGTTGGAGAACATGTAGTAAGCTCTGTGTTACTTTTAAATTTTAGACCGAGTATGTAGGCACAAAATATGTGGTTAAAATAACATGGAGCCCCAGCTCATTTTTCGCGACAGATCAGAGCTTTGTTAGATAACACACGAAAATCATTGGATTGGAAGAGAGCGACCAGCTAGATAGTCTACAAGGTCACATGACTGAGCCTAACATGCGACAAAGGATAATCAACGCGTTTGCAACAATTACACCCGCAAAGCTCTGAGATGTAGGCTGGTTCTTTCAAACAAGAATAGAAAGATGCCTTGAACAAAATGGAAGACGTTTTGAATATCTCTTAAGATAAATGTGCTACTGTGAAATTATTTGTTAAATAAACGTTGTATTTTGCATGGCTGCCTACATTTTTTTCCAATACTTTACTTATAAAATGGGCATATTTGTGAATTTTAGTAAATATCTTGATAACGGTCCAGAATTTTATTACACTTGTAATACAAAAAATATTTATATTTAATTTCTGCATTAGATAGTGAAATAATATACACGGTGCTTCATTTGAAAATCTTAAGAAAAACTGGTTTGAAAGTCACTTTTGGAACTAAATTTTGGACACCCTGTATAAAGTAAGAAAAAAACAATTTAATGTCGAATTATCGTTAGACTTCTTGTATTAATGTTCAGACTACGTAGCTCGGAGAAAACAGATCTAAGACCGTTTATTAATAACTTTTTTCAGGCGTGCAAAACGATTTCTGATTGGTTTTAATTTATTGCCCGTAAACTGCTAAAGTTAATTAAATAAAATTGTGGGAAATATTTTTCTCGTGAGAAATGTTCAGTTTGCATTTGAGTATGAAGCATTTCAGTAGTGGTGGTTAAATATGACGTGATTAAGTGGGGTAGAGGGTTTTTGTTAGTTCTCAGGGTTGGTTGTGAGAGCTTGGGGCTGGTGATGTAGCAGACTTATGCAAGCAAAATATACCTACGGAGTACCCGTTGATTACCTGTAGATATCATGAGGAAGATTTATTACTTGTGGGATTATAGATAGAATTCAATCACCCCTGGGAGAAAAGTGTGTTTCTATTTCTTGAGTTAGTTTTACGTTTTAAGCGGATTAATACATGTGCCGTGTTTGATAGTTTGCCTTTGGAAGATCTCACGCCGGACTGTTGTTATTCATCACAGTGTACACCAAAATAGGTATAAAATTTGCTAAAGTATATTTGTATATATAACGAAGAGTTACATATAACCGTTTGTGTTAGTAATACCAAGCGTGTAATTAATAGAAGGACACCTGAACTAGATTTAAATATTTCGCAGTTCGCGTGATTGTAGATTAAGACAGTTAATTAATTTTACCTGACAACATTAAGAGTTTTCGTTCACTGCGGAGGTTCGTTTTGAAGTAAGAATTTAAAATTCAACTGGTTATTTTTCCGATCAATTAAAAGGATCATTTGCACGTGAGCAGGACCCATTTGCATCATGTCGCTTTGAGTTGAGACAGAAAAGGCAGAATTAAACTCTGTATGAACTATCTGTGTTTTTATTTGTTGTTTAAATAAAATTGTACTTTCGTAAACAGATGAAAGCGTTTTTGTGGTATACTACCGTATGAACGTCCATCGGACTTGTTGATTCAAATATCAAAGTGCTTTCACCCGGCCTATTGTGATTTTGACGCTATTGTGCACTTGTATTGGCGTTTTAAAATTTGTCGAATGTATGATTTCTAGTGTTCAATGTGATGATGTTTGAGGTAATTAAAATTAAGCTCTCAGATTACTTAATTTTGGGTTTAAAACTTGCAAGCTTCAACCAATTAATTTCCAATCGGAAGTGGATGTTTCTTTAATTTATTGTGCGTAATATTTATTCATTCTTAATGATAATATATAGCATTCATGAACTTTAAGCGTATTATTATTTCATTTTCGGATGTAACATTAGGTGTGATTTTCGCCCCATCTCACAGTACAACCATCATTTACCATTCACATAAGTTAGTAGTCAGCAATAGATTCAATTATGTTTTTCTTGTAGCTATTTGTTTAATGGTAATTTTCGAAATTAAGCGGCTTTGCAGTGACGACTGTTTTTGGTGGTTGGTTATGATTTTGACAAAAGCTTTTATAATTACTTATTTGCTTATATTTTGCGCTGTTTTTTGGTAAGATTGAGGTTTTTGAGTACAGAAATTCTGTGATTAAGTTAACTTCAAGTGAAGTAAAATTTGTGTAATTAAGATTGACGACCTCTAAATTGGTCTCGTAGCACGCTTACGTTCATTTTTTTATTGCGTGCGAATATTTTGAAGCTTCTACAGATAACACCAGTCCAAGAGCACTTTTGCTGATTGATCTGGTTAGATATTACGAAAGGTAAGCAAGTTTTTGTTTCTTTTGACGATGGCTGTGGGGTAGAAGCGTATATTTGATTTATGATTTTCCCTGTTTTGATTTATGACATTCTATTCATCCTCACGCAAATCAACATCCATTTCCACTTCCTTACACTGAGCTAACGACACTCTTTATTTCTTTGTTACGCAAATCGTACTGCCGTTTTCACCCGTAACAAAGAACGCATTTAGATACCTTAAGCGTTTCGGAATAATGAGGGACAGCAGAATTGATTAACGTAACATGCATTGAACAAATTCGATCAAATTACTGAAATATTTTAAGATGTATAGTTTTTTTGGAAACAACTCTGATGCTTTTGATTAAACTGTTTCACTAGGCATCATGTTAGATCTGATAAAGTTACTTTGTAAGTTATCAATGGTACCTTGTTTCTCGGTATTTAAAGAAATCGGTATACGTAATGTTAATGAGGTTGAAATCAAGTCGTTACGCCGGCGGTTTAAGTACTTAGCAGCGAGATGATTGTACCTTTAGATAACAAAAGTTCAATCCAAGGTTAGGTTATTTCGATTGCAATACAAAAGGATGTATATGATACTTGATATTTAGAGTTGTTACTGAAATATGTCGGGTTTATCAAACTAAAAAACCGTGCAAAAATAAAGATACTTTGGCGTTAAAATACATTTTATAAATATCTTGGGAACCGAAAAGTGTAACCATTTTTCTAAAGATAATTAAATTTTAGATAACATTTTACTTAATTGAAATATTTTTCGAATAGGTCTCTTACTAATATCATATCACCCAGCTGTACGTCCATGATCGGACGTTACTGGCTGGATACCTTTAGTTAATATTAGTAAATGCTTTGAAAAAAGATCTTTATAGATCTAAAAAAAATGATCGATAAGCGCAGAAACCCAGATACCATTGATTTCCTCTCGATAAGATCTAACTTGATAGTTACATAGTTCTTCGTAAGAGGGCGCTAGCGTCGTTATTCATATGGCGTAAAACTAAAACATTTAATCCAGCGTTTCTTTACGTGTTTCAGTCTATAAAAAAATGATTTTGTTTGCGCCTTTCGGGTCAACATCTAAAGGAAGTTTACGGTTACTGGTATTTCTTCAGATATTTGAACAAAAAGAAGTCGCATGGTGCTAAATGAAATGCTTGTCAACAGGGCAGTTTTTGTTCGCCAGGAATTCAGTCGTCTTGCTTTAAGCCCCCTCTTAAAGCATTCAATCGTGCTTCCATAAACCTACCCATTAATTCTAGTCCCTTTTGCCATATATTCAATAAACAAAATGCCCCCACAGTCCCAACAAACATACACACTGCCGTGACTCCTGTTTGGTGGGATGGCCACAGTGAAAAAATAATTTCTGTTTCTGCATCGATCAGATACTTTTTTATTGCCCAAATCTACGTCTACAATTTTGAATATTGCAGTTCTATCTGCAAGCATCATAGATCAGATGGAAGTAAATTTTCAATAAGTACTATGGTTTTCTCAGTCCTTGCTTCAGCCGGTCTTTCATATCTTGGATTCAGAATCAAATCTCGAACCTAATAAGATCTCGACCCAATGGAAATTTTTTCTACCAATATTTTACTTACAACTTCAACTTACGTGGAATACGTGATAAGTGGCATTGACTGAATGTAGAAATAAAAAAGGATTCATGAGTATACCAAGCATATACCCAGAACTCCAGATCATTATTGCCAAAAGGTCAATTGGCCAAACAGACATAATAAACGGGAACTACGACAAAAATTTCGTAAAAAACAAACATTAGGCACTCACCCCAAAATAACAACACACAAAGACAATAGAATTACAAATTTTCAAAATGTTTTCTATTATTTCCTATGCCCCTTTGTGCTTTCTGTGGAAAAAAACAGCAGCCTTAATTTCAGCTGTTGAGAAATTCCTAAGTGCAGTCTGGATTCTTTCAGTCACACAGTTTTTAGTCGGTCGTTCTGGAAAAAACAGATCTTTTACTCTACGCGCTGATGATTCATTAACTGCTGATGCAAATTTTGGTAGTAGTGACTGGAATTCATCGAGCTGAAACCACATAGTCTCTTAGTTTCCAAGGGAACGTTTTCCAAATGAAGGTTTTTCGTCATACATTTATCGGTCGTCTTGGAATTAAGATTTTTCCTCCGTTTAGGTTGTCAGCTTGAGCAAATGGTAGTGGCCTGAATTTCACTGCAACCAATCTCGCACAAGGAGTAACGTTTCCAAATGAAGGGTCCTCATGTTAGCACGGAGCATTACCAGAATTGGGTAGGCAACCAAAAATGTAGGCCAAGGTAAGCCAAAGCATTCAAGAATGCTAGGTACGTAAACTCTGGGAAGCACCCATACATCGTGACGGCTTGCAAAAGAAGATTTTATCTGAAAACTATTGAGCTTGCGAAGTTACGGCAATAAACCTGGAAAATATTTTCATGTTTCTGAAATGGCCGGTAGGAGCGTAACTGCAATCTTGAATCTAAATAAGTGATGTTTCTGTGAATTCTGCTATATTAACCTAATACAAAAATCACTGACTTTTAAAGTCGGATAATCTGAACTTTTTTGTTTGGCACTTTTGACGTATGTCTAAAATAAAGTGGAGGGGGTATTCAAAGGTTTCCTTAAATAACCCCTGTATCTTCGAAACGGCTAAGTCGATTTTAACAAACTTGGGGGTTGAAATGAGCTATTCTTGGGCTACAAATGTTATAATATTTGAAGTTTTGTTAGTTTCACATGTCGTCGCTAGAGGCTTTGTTCGCCATTCCGACAGAAACGGTTAATTTTCCAAAAAATTAAATGCATTGGTATGACTTTTATACGAAACGAACAAGATATCGAGATGCGGTTTTCACGAGCTTGTTTAGGCATCATTTAGCTACCTGTTCATGAAAAAAGTCATACCAATGCATTTAAATTTTTGCGAAAATTAACCGTTTCTGTCGGAATGTCGAACAAAGCCCTCTAGCGACGACATGTGAAACTAACAAAACTTCAAATATTATAACATTTGTAGCCCAAGAATAGCTCATTTCAACGCGCCCAAATTTGTTAAAAGCGGCTTAGCCGTTTTGAAGATACAGGGGTTCTTTAAGGAAACCTTTGAATATCCCCAACCACTTTATTTTTAGACATACGTCAAAAGTACCAAACAAAAAAGTTCAGATTATCCTCGACTTTAGAGGTCAGTTATTTTTTATTAGGTTAATATAGCAGAATTCACAGAAACATCACTTTTTAGATTCAAGATTGCAGTTACGCTCCTACCGGCAGAAACATGAAAATATTTTCCAGGTTTTTGTATTGGCCGTTTTAGTAATAACTTTTTTTGCGCAAGCCTCTACGATGGATAGTTTCCCAGATACAATACCTCGCATTCTTAGTTGGCCACCCTGTACATATTAATATTTTTATTGAAGTACATAAATACACGCAGCTTAGCATATTTGAAATTTTAATGAACACCATAGCTAACATAATTTTTTCTTTCTAAAAATTGGTTCATAATTTTAACGCATTTTATTACAGCGTATACACAGTTTAGGATGTTTTTGTACGAACTCTAGCCAAGAAATTATGTTTATTAAGTATCCTATATTCATCAAATCAGTTAGGTTAAATAACTAGTCATTTTTCAAGCGAGGGCTATGTTGCAATTTTAATACAAGCAAATAGTAAACTACTACAGAAATCAACGTCATCTTCAAATTAATTGATTTATGACAATGCATAATTACGGCTGTTGAGAAACACCAAATCAAAATGACGTATAATCTGTTTGTTGTACTTATGTTAAAAATGGGAACAACTCGAGAACAACATAACCTACAAAATTAGAATTAGAAATGTTGACTTTAAAAGTAACACTTACAACAACAAAGTATGGCTTACACTACGAAAACGATCAGATTTTCATGACTAGGGCTATTGCAAACAATTAGCAATCATGTTTTACTTTATCTTTGGTATTTCATTATTCAATGAAATACCAAAGGGGAAGGAGGCAAATTTTGTCACACGGGCGCCAACATACGTATTTTAGCACGGTACTGATCTCACATCATATATTTATGCTCTATCAATGTTAATGTGAACTGGTCGCGTCCAGTGAGAAAAATGCATAATTATGCAGGTTTACTACTCCAATATTTGTAAAAGTGGCCACATCCGTTCAAAAAATTTTTGATAATAAATTTGAATCTTTCCGTTCAGACTATCACAATCCTTATTATTTAGTTTGTGACGCATGTTATTATTCCGAAGTATATCTTGTACACGTTCTCCTAAATGAGATGAAATGTTTCTCGTAGATACAGTGGGGTTATAGTGGACATAAACCAATACATTAATATTTTGCTCATTGGGGGATCTACGAACAGGAGCCTGAACAGAATGTACATTGCCAGTCTCCCTCAATCGCCTAGCTAACCTTGAGAATACTTTCCTAGTATATTGCCTCGATGCAATTATCGCACTTTCAAGGCAGTGAAAATAAACACGTAACATATATGATTCGTTAGTAAATAGTATATTATTATCATTATTTTGTTTAATAATTAAGCTAAAAAAATTTTTTTAGTGCGTATTGAAAAAAGAGAAAAGAGAGAAAAGAAAAAAGGAAGAGAGAAAAGAGAATGAAAACGAAATGTCAACTTGACGTCAACTGTTAAAGTGTATTTGTCACGGCTTGCTTAATAAGTGTCTAAAAAAATGAAATCGAAGGAATACCTTAGACGCATGGCATCTTTGATACTATAAGAGGATCAAAAATTATGAACACGTCAGAATAAAGACATTTTACATAACCCCTGCTAATGATTCTTCATATTGTAAAGAGACAGAATCTGTCTACTTGGTCCTGCAATTAATTATCCAAATCAAGTTAACTAATGATATCCACATTACCTTCCATTTCTATTTCCCAATAATTAAATAAGAGAACGCAGTATTTCAAGGTTCCATCTATGTACAGAGTGGTCTCAATCTCTGGTTTTCTTTTGTCATAAGCATTTGTATGTAGTAATGCTTAAAATTGATAGAAAGTATGGCCCGAAATTTAGAATTGTAATTGTAAATTTATTTTTGTTTGTTTTACACCGGGTCTACATTTGCAGGTATACTTTTTCTTATTCTGTTTTAATGGAATCCAGTATATCAGTTTTATATTTTGATGGAAATACGTCAGTGTTTTATCTGTTACTATACTTTTGCCAACGGTAGTCAATAGTTGATATTTTAATGAAAATATACCGTTTGGGGGAGATTATAGGTCTGTCATCTTTGGCTCATGACTAAAACTTAAAAATTCCTCGTTAATTCATATTATTACAGTTGAATAACTAATTGATTGATTTTTAAGAACTATCCATTCAGAAATCGAAATCACAAATCGAAATGAATGTATTTTTGAACAAAGAATTTTTCGTAAATTTCTTTAATCAGCGATGTCTAATTTACACAAGCATTATTTAAGATCATATTTGATATATTCGCGAACTAAAATAAATCTTGTATTCACGGGTGTGAATTACAAATTTAGCACACAGTTCTTTGAACTTCATGGTATTATTACTAATAAGTTTAATAGGTGTTACCTTAAATATTTCATGATTACTATAAATTGAACAGAAAGTAATTAAGGAGTATTACATTCTTTTTTAATTAATAAATTAATCAATTTTAGTAATTACAGCGGTAACTAATAAAAATGATTTTACAGGTTTGTGTTTTTAAAAAACCAAAGTTGACCGTTTACAAATGAAACTCGTTATATTGTTTCTCATAAATATTTTAGGTTATCCGCATTTGGTCAACTTGTAACTTGTGCATTTAGACTTTCGCATCACCGCTCTTAACGAAAGTACGAATCTCAGAGTTCTGGCCCATCCCCTACACAGGGTGTTAAGCTTCGTAAAAATTTATTGTCTTTACTATTCTACATCTAATATAGTTACCGTATCCACTGCTCTGAAAAAATTGCAATTGATCGATGATTTCAGTCAAGTTATACTGTGTTGGTTCATATGATCTAATTTGTATAGATCTAGGCACTTTAATTTACATGACTGTACGACAATTGCAGGATCAGACCTCTAATAAGAATTACCGAAAAAAAATGCTGCACAACTCTTCTTAATATTTCTTAAAGGCGCGTTTAAAATTACTTTTATCGTTCAGTGACATGTGAAACCCTATTTAATACGAATGCATAGGTGGATGTTAAGGCCCCTTTAACACACATGCACTGGGTAGATAAACAAACAATTAGACATTACACATCTCGAGTGGTGTCGAACCTTAAATGTTACCACTCTAGACGCGTTACTTACTATTATACATTGCATATAAAATCAATAACCACGGTAAACTGACTCCTAACTTTTTCAACTACTAACGCCATGCACTAAATACTTATTACATATACTAATGCCTGGTCTGGCTGATTCCGAATCAACTGTTTAAATTAGGAGTTTGAAATTTGGGGTAAAGTTTGCTGTATGGTAAAATAACCTCTAGTGAGGATTATCCGAACTTCTCTTAAGGATTGAAACGATCCCATAAGGTTTCAATATT
This sequence comes from Vesta saturnalis, assembly GCA_036346205.1. NCBI lineage: Eukaryota > Metazoa > Arthropoda > Insecta > Coleoptera > Lampyridae > Vesta > Vesta saturnalis. The sequence goes on along the minus strand of JARFJB010001637.1, from coordinate 364,429 downwards.
TTTTGGTTGTAAAAATAATGCTTTTTTTCAATGAGTCGAGAATCTGTCTCAGTACTTTCCACGATCGTTCTAAAGTGACCGATCAAATAATATTAATATTAAATGTATAATGAAGCACCCTGTAGACTAAATTTTTTTGAGGTATTTTCATTTTTGATACTTCCACAAGATTTCAGTGGGTTACCTAGAACCTTAGAAATACTGAACTCATTGATATGAAATTTTGGGGATATTCCAATGATATCGAAATATATAATATACAAAGATGCTACAACACTTTGCACATTTTTGTAAATCGAGGTTTTGTAATACGTAAACCCTTTACGATAGTATTTATTTTTAGAAAAACTGATTGATTATTATATATTATATTTAAACAAAAAACTGTTTTCTCAAATAATGATCATCGATATTATTAGTACAGGTTTTACTTTATTATTTATTCAATGGCCATACATAAATCCTTACGACAACTACATCTGGAATACGTTAAACACCAAGGTCTACAAGGAAGTTTTCAGAAGGGTGCATTTCAAACTATTTACGTCATATTACCCTTTACATCAATGAACATGAAGATCACATTGAACACTCTTATGATTTTTTTGTGTAACCTTGGAACTCCCCCCACCGCCAAGCGTATATTTTGATATTTAATTAAGTTGATTTCTGGAATATGTGGTAGCTATGCCTCAACAGTTTTGGGATACCTTGTATATTATTATACCTTAAAGTTTATAAAGAAAATGTATACATACATTCAGTGGATAAGTATTTTTTCGTTTTTCAAACAAAAAAGGAGGTGAAAATGTTACTGGCAAAACTTCTTATTTCTAAGCAAACAATTGCACCCGAAGGTAAGAAGAGAGTGGATTATATTTTAATAAAATGCCCACAAATTTTGAGCAGCTTAACCACGTAAATAACGAATGTGTCATCTACATAACGATACCAGCATTAAGGTTTAAGTGTTAAAATTTAAAGCACTGTTCTCAGAATCTTCCATGTAAATATTAGCAGGTGAAATAGGTGAACCCATAGGTGCTCATTTAATTTGTTTATAGAATGGACCATTGTATATAAAATAGGTGGATCCCATGCAGTGTGTAATCAATTTTATTAAACCCTGGTTTAGTAAATGTTTGTTGTGTAAAATCTTAGCAGTATCTTCACAGGAACTTTTTGTAAACAAATATGTAACGTCAAAACTAACTAGAATATCATTTGGACCTAAATTAATTCTTCTAAGTTTATTTAAAAACATACGATTTTGCACTTTCGCATATAGGTTGTAGAATTTTCACAAGAAATTGTGCAAGTTTGTGTGTTGGTGAGTTGAATGCGCTTACAATGGACCGTAAAGGCAAAATCAGCTTCCACTAGAGCTTGGTGTAAAGCAATAAGGTGCGGATGTTAGTTAAAATCACTTAAAATTTTATGGATGGTTGTTTTATTGACCTAAGTCATTGGATATTGTTCCTAAACTTAAATATGGATCCGCTTTTACATACGCAAGTATACTTGTAATTGAATCTTCACTTCGGACTGGTAGTTGTCTTGTATTTTGTCGCATATTGCCTAGCAGCAATGCACACGTTTTCAAAATATTGAAAATAAATTGCGAGCGTATTGTACAAATCTGCGGTAGAATAATTCTAGATGAAAATGTTGCACTGCCGTCGTTGCTTTTTATTAAAAAATATTTGTCGCGTCAAATTTAAGGTCAATAAACTAAAAAAGTAAAGGTTTTATTAATTTTATATTCTTTTGTACATAAACCGGTTTTTAAATTAGTTATGAGAAATTTAAAACAAGATGTGCGTTGCATAACAAAATCGTGTATTTAATAAACGCCCTCTAGCAGTGGCTTTAAAAGCAAAATATAATAAGTTTTTACACTATGAAGTATGCTTAAAAAACCTTTTTTTGCCAAATGAGAATTATTTTATAAATTTCGATTTGATGAAACTAAAATTATAGCGTAATTAATCAGATGACTTTCTCCCTCTCCTCCCGCCCTTATTTTGCGGTCTAGACCTAAAAGTGCATTACAAAAAACTTGAAAACATTACACACTTTATATTAATAATATTTTTTACTAAACGCCAAATTTTCTATAAAAAAGTATTTGTTAATAAGATCATGTATGCTGCGCCACCTAGCAGTAGAGACAAAATTCAAAATGATTTCCAGCAGTATCTCTTGACCACTTTTATCATAACTTTTTTCCAAACACTCTGAGATGAAAGGATGCTGAGATAACGCCCGTGGCCGACCTTAGCGGAACACCCTGTATTAATAAAGCTGTGTATTTTTGCAGTAATTTTATTTCACATAAGATCTGCAAGGTGGCGTTTTCTGCAAAAATTATAAATTTACGTTAAACTCTCAAAACTTTCAAATGCAATGGTACACCTTTTATACCATAATCCTCTTCCACATAATATATCTAAAAGAATGCTGCAAACTAGAAGTCGCTATCTTTTTATAAACGGAAGTTACGAGTAAGAATATGGACTTCAGGGTAATTATTTCCTTTCTACAGCAACACTCAGTATTAAAGTATTTATTTATGCATCTATTATTACGACGAGCTAGAAACGCAAAAAATACAACACATGAACATGAAAATAATATACCGGGTTCAATCCGAACATTGGGAAAAGCATTTGAAAAGACTTTTTTAAGGATTCCTGTTCCGTTTCAATCTACAAGAATGATACTGGTGCCAATCGAAAGAGCATACCAAAAACTGGTTCAATTGTCACTCTTACTAATTAAAAATATTAGAATCAAAGTGAAGTCTGGGCGAATAAAATTTGTCTAAAGCTTACAATCCATTATCTCAAAGACCAATATTTGGTGGTATTAATAACAGATAAGCATCTGCTTATACTGACGATTTTATAAGCAAAACCTTATTACAAACGGGGATCTGCTTGTTACGGATAAGGTTTTGCTTATTAAATCGTCAGTATATAGAAACGCTTATCTTTTATTAATACCACCCAATGACAGGAAGCTAATTTTTTTTGGTTCATGATCCTGTTGTTGATGATTCCAGCGCACCAGTTAAAATCAACTTCATTTTTATAATTTTCTCGTAAGAAAATATTAAATAAGAGTGTAAACAAAAACTAACACTTTTTCAACGAAAAATGTTCGACATACGAGGAAATCTTTTGATTCTAATATTTTTAATTAGTAAAGGAGTGACGAATCAACCAGTTCTTGCTATCACCATACGCGGAATAAGTTCATCTTTCGATTGGCACCATAACCATTCTATTAGATTAAAATGGGGAGCAGGAATCTTCAAAACCGTAATTTCCAATGCTTTTCCCTATGTTCGGATCGAAAGTTGTCACCCAGTATTTCAGGAAATAAAATACAAAGATTGCCATGAAAAATCTTCTGTCAAATAGAATAAGAAAATAATATTGCAGTCAGTAGTTAATTGTCATCTACAATTTCGATTAACTTATAATTTTCTATAAATGATGTCTTATTCCCTTGCTGAAACATATGACATGACTGCAGTGTTTTCCAGAATTTTGAAAGTGCAGTAATTGCTTCGCGAGACTACGTATTAAGGTATCGAGATAGAAATCACTATTCTCGAAGAGTTTTTGGTCGTGTCGCAAAGCGTTAGAAGTTAACAGGACCAGTTTTAACATTACCAGCTACAAACAGATACCGGAAGACTCGCAATTAGGAAAATATAATAAATATACTTGGATACGTTGAAGCTAATCATCATTGAAGCATAAGAAATATGAAAAGAGATCTAGGAATACCCCGGTCGATTGTGCAGAGGATTCTGAGAGATCAATAAATGCACGCATACCATGTACAACTTCACCAATTAGATTTTGATCGAAGATTAGAATACTGCCAGTGGACGAATGCAATCATCCAAGAAACACCCAATTTTTTAACAAGCATTCTATGAACCTACGAAGCTACGTTTAACAGCACGGTAAAGCAAATCTTGATAACATGCACTACTGGGCAGAAAATAATCTGCATTGGATGATCCAAATCGATAACCCGCATAAATTTAGTGTTAATGTGTGGTACGTCATTGTTAATGGAAAGATAATTGGACCTGTCATAGTTGAATAAACTTTAAACAGTGAGAGATATTTGAACTTTTTATCAAACCGTCTTCCAATTCTTTTGGAAGGTGTACCACTGGATACCCTGGTGAACATGTGGTTCCAGCATGATGGAGGCCCTGCGCATTTTGCTCTAAGTGTTAGAGACTATTTAAATATTCATTTTTTTAACAAATGGATGGAAAGTGGTAGTCTAGTTCCTTGGCCTGCGAAGTCTCCTGATTTGACTGTAATGGACTTTGTCTATCAAAGTAGACCAACAACCCGCGAAGGTTTGATTCTTCGAATTAGACATGCCGTTGCTTCCATTTCAAGAGCAGAAGTCGAAGTTGCAATATTATTTACACGTACAAGGCTTGACAGATGTGAAGAAAACAATGGGGGTCATTTTAAACACTTTCTCAATTAGATTAAGATAAAAATAACAATCCTTTTTCCCTATGTTCAGATATATATATATATATATATATATATATATATATATACAGTGTGTCCGAGATTCAGCATGCATGTATTGCTATATTCGTTAATATTGAAGATAGAATGTCGGTTAAATGGGGAAAGTTTTAGAGAATTTTATGGCTATCATCATGGTAAAGTCAGATTTGAAGTAACTTTTTGTTTTTGAAATAATTGAAGAAAACAAAATTGTGCATTTTCTATTACCCCTGTAGCTCTTTTATTTGAAGTCTGACAACATTTTGATTTGTACATTATTATGACACTTTTAAAAGACAATTTAAAAAAGTACCAAAATTTATCCACAGTCATTTGTTTTTGAAATACATACACTAACTATTGTTTTTCATATGGACGCCATCTTGGATTTTTACATTATCGAATAGTATTTTTATCACCTTTTCAGCGATGTATCACATGATACGAGAATTTACTTCCAACTATTAAAAATTTAAACCCTTGCTAATGTATCTGTTTTACTTACAAAATTTAATACATTTCTAACTTTTGTTTTGGACGCTATTTGGATTTTACATTATCGAATAGTGGATTTTAACACCTCTTCAACAATGTATTACATGATATGAAAATTTACTTTCAGCAACCAAACATTTAAACAAAATAAAATATGAGGCCATGGATAATAATTGCAATGACTGACAAGAAGATGACATAATTTATTTATTCGCGTAAATTATTCGCAATCTGTGTTAAGTACTTGGAAAAATAATTGTTCTTGTTGTCATTGTTAGTGTTTATTATTGTTGTTATTCTGTTATTCGTTTGTGTTGTTTTTATTGTTTGTTCCTGTTGTTATTATTGTTAATATTTATTCCTGTTTTGTATCTTGGTGCAAGATTTTTTGAAGTATGGCGTTAAGATATTCCAATGAAGAGAAGCTAGATATGCTTGAAATCTATTTCAAAGCAAATAGAAATGCAGATAATGCAATAAGAAATTATGAAGAAATATTTCCCGATCGGGTTCAACCGAATAAAAGACATTTCAGGACTTAGTGATGAATTTATTATCATATGGCAGTGTTGAGAAGGAAAGACCTAACAAGTATGTTAAAGATAATGAAGGTAATAATAATGCTGTTCTAAATTTTGTTGGTGAAAACGAAGCATCTTCGGTTAGAAAAATGGCCGATGTATTACACATTCCGAAATCCTCCGTCCATGACATTTTAAAAAAAATAAATTTCATCCATTCAAACCAATTATTACACAAGCGTTACGAGAAGGTGATCTTAAGAGACGAATGGCATTTTCACGGTGGTACATTAAAAATCTGGGGAATATCCTCAATTCTCGTCCAACGTTTTATGGACGGATGAAACCAGATTTACAAATTGCGGAATTTTAATAGGCATAATACGCACTTCTGGAATGTGGAAAATCCCGTAAAGTTTGTGAAAGGAGATTTCAAACCAGATTTTCAATGTATGGTGCGGAATTATAGGTATAAATAAAATTTTCTTAAAAGATTATTTTAAATGTAACATTTTAGGAAATAACTTGATTGGACCATTTATTTTCAATTATAATTTAAACGAGTCCGATACTTAGAGATGTTGCAAGAACAAATCATACCCGCTCTGAGAAACATCAATCCAAATTTAAAAATATTTGGTTTATGCAAGACGGCTGTCCAGCACACAATACAGCAGACGTTAAACAATATTTGCAAAGAGTATTTGATAATAAATTAATTTCCAATAATGGGGACATTTTATGGCCTGCCAGGTCCCCTGACTTGTACCCACTAGATTTTTATTTATGGGGTCATACAAAAACGAGGTGTACTATTTCGACACTCCAGAAAATCTTGTCATTTTAGAAAATAGAGTAAGACATGTACTAAATTCTGTAAATAGAAATACATTAGTTAGGGTTACACATTCAGTGTTAAATCGTTGTAGAAAATGTGTGGAGTGTAGAGGGGACATATCGAGCATGTTTTATGATAGTTACTCTTATCGGTTTTGTTTTATTTTAGTTATTAGAAATAACAATAATTAGGAATCTAATTGTATACATTTTTCATTTATTAATCTTTTTACAGCAACTCTCAGTATTAAAGTATTTATTTAAGCCTTTATTTTTATAATACAATACAAGACAAATTAGAAACTCAAAACAATACAAAACATGAACATGAAAATAATATGCCGGGTGACAACTTTCAATCTGAACTAGGGAAAACGCCTCGCAGGCCAAGGAACTAGACTACCCCTTTCTGTCCATTTGTTAAAAAAATGAATATTTAAATAATCTCTAACACCTAGAGCAAAATGCGCAGGGCATCCATCATGCTGGAACCACATGTTCACCAGGGTATCCAGTGGTACACCTTCCAAAAGAATTGGAAGACGGTTTGATAAAAAGTTCAAATATCTCTCACTGTTTAAAGTTTATTCAACTATGACAGGTCCAATTATCTTTCCATTAACAATGACGTACCACACATTAACACTAAATTTATGCGGGTTATCGATTTGGATCATCCAATGCAGATTATTTTCTGCCCAGTAGTGCATGTTATCAAGATTTTCTTTTACCGTGCTATTAAACATAGCTCGGTCGGTTCAAAATTGGGTGTTTCTTGGATATATATATATATATATATATATATATATATATATATATATATATCTATATATACAAGGTGTCCTGAAAAATGAGAAATCTCGGATTCAGATAGAAGACGAAAAATAACATGACAGTTCCTATAAATTTTTTCCTCCAAATCCTCCCTACGGACATGTGAGCCCCTAAAGGACGCAGCTGGAAATAAGTTTTCTTGAATAACTTTTAAAGCACTTGACATAATTTAATAAAATTCTGTATGATGGCCACTACTAAGGGCCTCTTAAAATAGTATCCTTGAAACATATTGTAATAAAATGTGTGTAACGGTGTATAAAATTTTAAAATAATAAAAGTAAGTTATGAGATAATGAAATAATAAGTTCTCCAAAAATACAAACCTTACACCACTTATAGTTGTGCCTTTGACTCTTGTCGGTAGATTAAATTGGGCGTTCAAATAAAATGATTTGCTTAATTACCACTAGATCTGCTCGATTATTTTCACTTACCATCGATAATAAAAATGTAAAACTAATGAAATTATCTCGGCGCCAAATTGTATTTTATAATATCGGAACAATTAAACCGAGTTTATAAAATGTAAAAAATAACAATATACAGACTATGTTTATTAAATATCAAATGTAATGATGAAATAATGAAGGTCTTAAAATTATGCTTAAAGTACTAAATAAATCAGTAAATATATACCTTAGAAATTTTTGTACACAAACTTTTCTTTTGACAACCTCTGGTATCTAAATATGATTACGAAGCGGTTAACCTGCATGAAGTCATTCTTACGTCATCATTGTGCAATCTTGACACAATGTTATCAGCCGCACCCCAAACTGAATTTATCTTTATAAAATCCATATAAATTTCTTCTTAAAACTTTTAAATCCACTTCTTATTGCATTAATTGGAAGTTTTCCATTAAAAAAAATTGCAATCATAAAACGAAAATGTACGCAACAATAAAATCAAATGCAATTACGTTGTAAATTGAATTAATGATAAACGTGTAATTAAAGTAAAAATGGTAAAAACACGTAAAGAAAGCGCCTAAAAAGAACAAATGCTTTAATTTTATGTAAATGTATTAAAATATATCTTACCACCAATTTGATGGCACTTTCACATAAATTTAGGTAAAATCAAAGAGAAGCAGCTCCTGCTTCGACATTAAAACAGGAAGTGAAAAAATGGAGGTTTTCGAAGTAGATGAAGCGGTTCTGCGCACCAGATATCAGCAGAATAACTTAACACAGACGCGTTGCTTATAAGATAAGAAATGAATAAAAATTGAAAGTAGGAATATAAATCTTTACGAAAGTATGCACTATGAAGATATGCAAATTAAGTTGCCTACCTCATAACCATATCTTAATAATTAAAATTTTCTTGTATTTAGAACTAAATGAAAGAAAGATCCTAAATTGAGGTATATTTTATACAACACAAAAAGAGTGGTTACAATATTTAGCTTGTTTACATTACGAGGATGGACTAAGTTGCACACCGTAACGCCTAAATTTTTAACACCCTGTATGATAAAGATCTAAAAAAATATTTTGGGTAGCTTGAACCATTACCTAAAAAAGGTACACTTGTTTAATATCGATTAAATGAACTATTTTCGAGAAAAAAATCGAATTAATGTTTCATAATTAATAAATTATTAACAAAAATTAAGCTAGTGTTTTTCGAATTTTTACGAGAAAACATTCTTTTAATAATCCTCACTCAAAAAACATATGTCAAACAATCCTATGATACGAAATAAATAAATAACCTGCATTTTAGAACTTGACATTTGTCACATCGCTGATGCATTGATCGACATTAATTTACTTTAAATTTACTGATTTTTGGATTTCGTGGTGATTTGAATTGTAACCTTATTCGAAATATGGAATCCACTTTTATTGAATATGCAGATATGCATCTCATGTATAGTCTTGCCTCTTGCAATGCTTTGGAAGCAAGAAGATTATATCACCAGAGATTTCTAATCGTACTATTCCAAATCAGAAGACATTTTAACGAGTTGATCAAGGTATAAGAGAGAATGGTGAGTGATTTCGGTGTTACCAAGGTAATAATATTGACTTTCTTTATAACTTTATGAATGATTAAGAAAAAAGTATTGATGCTGGTCTGACAAGAACAGTGCGTACGGTGGAATTAAAGGAAACTATTTTGAATGCTGTAGATGGTACTCCTTCAACGAGCACTCGCAAATTAGCCGCACAATTTAATAAGCCGAAAATAATAATTTATGAAGTTCTTCAAGAACAGCTTTTATACCTATATCACTTGCAAAAAGTGCATGAATTTGTTCCTGAAGATTTTCCTCGTAGAATGCAGTTCGCAAACTGGCTGTTGGATCAGCAACGAAATAATGAAAACTTCAATAGTACTATGCTTTTTACAGATGAAGCAGCTTTTACCAAAAATTGTATCACGAATTTACACAACTCACACGTATGGGCTGATGAAAATCCTCATGCAACTACTGTTTCGCATAATCAATATCAGTTTCAATCAATGAATATCTGGGCAGGAGTCATTGGCAATTTTTGATTGGACCATTTGTATTGCCGGCGCGATTGAATGGACAATTTTATTTGAGGTCCTCCGAACGCTTTTCAAGATTTAATAGAGCATTTACCTCTTGAAACCCGCCGAAACATGTACTTTATGCATGATGGGGCACCACCTCATTTTAGCGTTGCTGTGCGGCAACACTTAAATAACGTCTATCCAAACCGTTGGATAGATAGAGGTGAACGTATCACCTGGCCTCCTAGATCTCCGACCTGACGCCTTTGGATTTTACCTCTGGGGACACCTCAAAACCTTTATATACCATTGTGTATATATATATATATATATATATATATATATATATATATATATATTTATATACAATGGTATCAATAATCATTGACACAACCGCTCTTATGAAACATGACGTTAGTAACCATTTGCCGCAACATATTCGAAATTACGCAAAGAACAAAAACAAATTGAAACATTTTTAATTTATTTTACAAATTTTACTAATAGTTAATAAAAAAATCTAAGAAAGATTTTATTCATGTTTGGTTCACGTAATCCACATATTTTCTATGCAACTTCTTATCAAATATATATTTGATATCATCAGTCCGTTTTAGACCCTATACCCAAAGTTCTTCCTATTATTATGGTTTATATATATATATATATATATATATATATATATATATATATATATATATATATATATATATATATATATATATATATATAGGTGTGCGGAAGAGTTTTGCTTAAAAGTAATGGCGGATACAGTTATGTTAAAAATCTGAAATTACGAATCTGTAGGTTTTGGATAACGCTGAGTTCAAATATAATATTGTCCTGAATGTGGCACTTCCGGTTATACCGGAAGTAGACGTCAACTTTGTTATTTTAAATGGAACCTAATATTTTTTATTTTATTTTCGAATTCCACATGAAATTCTAGATAAAATTTGTGCACAATGTCCTATACCAAAAATGAAGTATTTTCGAGATATTTCAATTTATTTTTAAATTTTGGAAAAATCCTAGTCCACATTGAATAACGATATCTCCATTAATAACGAAACTAGTGACGTGAAATTGTAACCAATAAACAAAAAGCGCTTGTCCGTTAACTCCATATATCCATCTCATTGATATTTCATACAGGGTGTTTTAAATTTAGCCGCCAACATGCACAATTTAAATCATTTATAAGTTGCTTAATTTAAATAGAACACCCTGTATTTTATTACATTTTCCGCTGCATTTTTTAAGCCAATTCGTTTGGTATCAGTATTCCCTATACCTAAATCCAACCACTTTTGAGAAATTTCATTATCTTAGTTAAAACGTAACAACACTTAATTATTTCAACATTAGTAAAGGGTAGGCTATGATTTCCATTATTTAAGGTGATATATTATTATTTTTTCATAAGTTATTAATTCTGAAAAGTGATACATAGCCTGAAAGGTTTATTAATTGTGGATATCATTAGAAACGTTGACTAGGTATTTTGTATTAATTTAATTAGATAACTTACAAATAAAAATAACTAAATGTAATATTAAACAAATAAAGTTTTATAATAAGTGTTCAAAATTAACACCATCTACTTCTAAACATTTATGAATCCTTTTCATTAAGTTATGTCTTGTAATTAAGGAAATATGGTCGGGTGTTAGAGAATTAAAAGCAAGTAAGACTCTCTGCATCATATCTTCCTTTGTCGTAATATTTTCCGCTGTATTTTTTTAAGCCAATTCGTTTGGCATCGATGTTCCCTATACCTAAATCCAACCACTTTTAAGATATTCCATTATCTTAGTTAAAATATAGCAACACTTAATTATTTCAACATTAGTAAAGGGTAGGCCATGGCTGTCAAAGATTTGATAGTTAGAACGTTAATTGTTTATGTTGTTTTGACAGTTTTCTTTACCAGTTTGTATTTCATAGTAAATAATGGCAAATGTAGGATTTACTAATGATGATTTTTTAAATCTTATTATTATTTACGGTGAGTGTAATAGAATTGTTGAACGGACTTGCCGTGTTTTTGCAGAAAGATATCCAAACCGAGCAAATGCATCTGGTGATATTGTAAGAAGATTGCTTAATTTGGTGCAACACTTACAATTAGGTGATCTTCCTCGAAGGGTAGAATTCTGTGAATGGTTTTTAATAAAGACCCAAGAGGATGAAAACTTCATAAAAACAGGTATATGGTGTGTTGAAGCAAAGTTTAGCAAAAATGGATTATTTAATCGACATAATTCCCATTTTTGGTCTAATGAAAGTCCACATGTTAGTTGAGAACGTTATTTCCAAGATAATTGGAGTTTTAATGTTTTTTGTGCAATAAAAGATGATAAAATTTTAGCACTAACATTTTATGATGAAAATTTAAGTGGTACAAGATATTGCCACATTTTAGAAGAATCCATACGACCGACGTTACATACTTTAAGAAATGGAGAGGCGGCTTCAGATTGGTATCAGCAAGATGGAGCACCTCCTCATAACGTTGGGCCTGTTGCTCAGCATCTTTACGACATGTTTGATGATAGATGGATTGCCAATCAGGGTCCGTTTCGTTGGCCAGCTCGCTCTCCTGATTTTGCTCCTCTAGATTTTGGTATTTGGGGTTACATTAAAAATCAGGTATTTTCCAAACCTGTTACGACAAAGGAAGATATGATGCAGAGAGTCTTACTTGCTTTTAATTCTCTAACACCTGACCACATTTCCAGAATCACAAGACATAACTTAATGAAAAGGATTCATAAATGTTTAGAAATAGATGGTGCTAATTTTGAACACTTATTATAAAACTTTATTTGTTTAATATTAGATTTAGTTATTTTTGTTTGTAAGTTATCTAATTAAATTAATACAAAATACCTAGTCAACGTTTTTAATGGCATCCAGAATTAATAATCCTTTCAGGTTATTGGTTACTTTTCAGAATTAATAACTTATGAAAAATAACAAAATATCACCTTAAATAATGGAAATCATGGCCTACCCTTTACTAATGTTGAAATAATTAACGGTTGTTATGTTTTAACTAAGATAATGAAATATCTCAAAATTGGTTGGATTTAGGTATAGGGAATACTGATACCAAAGGAATCGGCTTAAAAAAATACAGCGGAAAATGTAATAAAATACAGGGTGTTCTATTTAAAGTAAGCAACTTATAAATGATTTAAATTGTGCATGTTGGCGGCTAAGTTTAAAACACCCTCTATGAAATATCAATGAGATGGATATATGGAGTTAACGGACAAGCGCTTTTTGTTTATTGGTTACAATTTCACGTTACTAGCTTCGTTATTAATAGAGATATCGTGAATGTGGACTAGGATTTTTACAAAATTTAAAAAAAAATCGAAATACCTCATTTTTGGTATAGGACATTGTGCACAAATTTTATCTAGAATTTCATGTAGAATTCGAAAATAAAATAAAAAATATTAGGTTCCATTTAAAACAACAAAGTTGACGTCTACTTCCGGTATAACCGGAAGTGCCACATTCAGGACAATATTATATTTGAACTCAGCGTTATCCAAAACCCACAGATTCGTAATTTCAGGTTTTTAACATAACTGTATCCGCCATTACTTTTAATCAAAGCTCTTCCACAATATATATATATATATATATATATATATATATATATATATATATATATATATATATATATATATATATATATATATATATATATATATATATATATATATATATATATATATATATATATATATATATATATATATATATGTTAAAACTAATTTATTTTCTAATGAAATTAGTGTATTAATCAATGATCATTGGAACCAAATAATGACTAACATCATAAAATAACAAAATTTCGCGTTACGTGTAAATCAGTAAAAGAGTTCATTAAGAAATGATTTATGTGGATACAACTTGGAGAATGCCTGGCATACAAAGTAATTGTTTCCATTTTGTAGGACAATTACCTGAGAAGTTCAAAACAAAAAAATAAGGATACAGTCAGACAGACAGAAGACCAAAAGGGAAGCAATACTAGATTTTATTCGTTTAAGCCTAATTACAGATTCTGTTTTTTAGTTGTGTCCATGACATCGACAAAACATATGTACCGAATATCTCAGTTTTAATTGTATCTTCACTCCCATTTTTGTACTTTTTATTTGTTGCAAGATGTAATTTAATTTATTAATTAATTGCATTCATGATTGTTTTCTGACGCTTTATAGCATACCTTTACAACTAGATTATTATTTCTTCCAATAAAAAACATATTTCAACTTCTTAACGTTTTAATTTAGTGCAGCAATACTGAGCTATAATAAATTTATATTTATTTCGAATTTACAAGGTTGTAATCAATTTCTACTAATACGATTTGAATTGTACGTACATAACCAGTTTTGTTTTAATTATGGACCTATTCAAACTTTTTAATAAACCAGAAGTATTTATAGTGTATACGAAAAAGTATGCCCTCACATAAGCATCAATAAAATCCGGAAATAATAAATAACGTTACACCTTTGCCTCCAGATTTTCAAAATAAAATAAATATAAACCAGTCACTGAGCACAATTACGCAACTAAGTTACTCCTTTTTTTTCTAAGTTTAAAACCGTTGATAAATATTACCAAGTATTTGAAAATTAGAAATCTCATTGTAATTCAAGAAGTTAGCGCATTTATTATATCACTACCATATTATTTATTAGTGCAAAAACAATCAACAATAACCAAGTTATGAAACTTAATTTCTGTCCTATTAATTTACAAACTGTAATCAAATAAGTTAGTTGAGTAATGTAATTTATAAAAATGGTTGATACCTGCGGTATTATTATCTTTCAATATGCAGTTTATATTATAACATTTATTAAAGCGTGAGGTTTAATTTTAAATATTTTTTAAATGCTTAGGTGTTATTTAGCTTTGTTGTACTATTTACCTTTAGTTACAAGTGTACCATACCACATAAACTTCATCAAAAGTTTAATGGGTCGATACGATTATCAACGCACATATTAGTTTTAGGACAAAACAAAACACTTACATAAGCTCTAGATATTAAATTAATTACTTCTAATTGTGAACATTAGGTAAATAGTTAGTTTTGTCTTTTTAAAAATCTTGGCCTTTTATAGGTGCAGTTAAAAAATGGTTTTTCACATGGTACTGAATACGTATTACCTTCAAGTGAATTTACTATTGGAATCGCGTTACGGATAATGTGTCCCCGGATAATTCGTCTCCAAACAATTTGTACCGGACCATTTGTAACGGGGACATTTCCGACCCCGAAAATTCACACCCATGAAAGTACACTCCAAATGTTATCATTTAATTTAATTACTGTAATTAAACATTCTTGTCATATAAGAGTGTATTATACAACGAGCATATAAGAGAGGCTATTAATCACAAAAAAAATGTTTGCAGAACGAGCCGCAGGCGTGTGGAGCAAATCGTTCGAGTGATTAATAGCCCTTATATGCGAGTTGTATACTATGCTTTGTCCACGACTACAAGTATTTTTAATTTAATTGAAATATTTATTTGGTTTAAAATTAACACGCACATGTTGATCTGTCCAATAATGAAAATGTAAATGATGTGTTTTCAGTTGTTTGATAAAAAGCTAATTAATCTAGTTATCGTCAAAAACACACCAGTTTAAGAGGAATTTATAATATTAAGCATAAATGATACGGAAATTTTATTTATTAAGATTTATATTAATTGTAAATTTAGAACAATTTTTTATATTTAATGCTGGCACTTCATTTAGTTTAATATCCTGTAATTCACCTATATTTGCTTCAGTAATAACATTACTGCTGCTAATATTTGTAATTGCATTACAAGTTTTGTTAGCAGTATTCTCTTTATTTTGTTTGGAGTCATTAATGTAACCTTCTGCTACCGTTGTGGACCCAGCCCCCATGCCTTTTGAAGATAATAATATCACCATCTGCATCAATTACAATCGTAGCGGAAGTCCAGAGTAGGTTTCTGGGTTTGGTAGTTTCAAAAAATAAGCAATATCTCTACCCATTTTTATAAAGGAATTAATGGCAAATTTTTGTTTTGTTAATTTTGCGTTTCTCATCTGGAGAAAAAATGTCATTTTTCATTCTTGCTCTTTACACATTTCGTAAAACTCGCCAGTTATTGTAAATTTACGTATAATTTTTATTTTTGTATTAGGGACTGTAACAAGTAGCGTTGTTCCTGAATCTTCAATTTCGCTAATTTTTATGTTATATAATTCAATTGAGCGGCAAGCACCCATTATTCCCATTAATAGTGAGATCTAGAAATACGGTTGGTTCACATTAGTCAAAATATTTAACACTTACTTCTGTTGGAAAAAAAGAGGAAAGGTCACGTATTTCATTCCCTCCCCAAGGGCGAGGGCGGGCTGTTTGAACTTTTCAAGCTCCTTCATCCACAATCATGGATTCCCAGGATACACACATACATTACGTATATATATGCATGGTGGGATTAAGGATGGGTGTGGTCAGGATAGGATCGGAAAGAACGGACTTAGGGTTCTGAGGGGGAAAATACTACCCCAGCATTCGCGTAACTAGCCGCGCATGGTTTGCAGTGCCCATGCCGCTACATGTATATGAGGAAAACCCCCTGAAAAACCTCATACAAGGTGGACGGTAACCGGTATCGAACCCATTACCTCCCGAATGCTAAGCAGACCGTGTCATCACTGCTCTACCAGCTCGGTTGGAAGATATTTATCAGTTGGCGCAGAATTCAAAAATTTGTTAATATCCTCTGGAGTGAAAGTATTTGCTTTTTTTGGAACATATCGCTCGGACTGCCGTTTAGCATATTTAGAAATATTTACATTTTCGTTTAGGCTTACTGTACTTTTGAGCATTGAATATTGCTGCCACAATATAGAACATTGGTATTTTATATTTAGCTCCGAAAAGTAAGCAAGGATTGCAGATTCAGATGTAGATTCTACTTTTTTGTCCACTTTCCATTTACAAAACGTCTCGTATGCGTTCAAGTAAAGTTTTCTAGACTTACTTGGTAATAAGTCGAGGGATGATATTTCAGCTGCTTGCCGAACATCTGGTGGCGTTAATGTTAACTCCTCTTTAGAAGTAGACGCATTATCCATTTTACTTTAGTTTTTTTAGTTAATTTAGTATAGATTTACGAGTGAACTAAATTTAATTAAAAATTACATAAAAAGGATGCATGATTGTTACATCGACGTTTACATGGTAACAAATAAATGATCATCGCCAAGTCTCTTTGATTTATTCAAACGTTAGTATTATTCGGAAATGCGTGAACGTCTAAGAGAGTATAATTCTCTTCTACAAACCGACACTCTTGATTGAATGTATTTGACGGATACCATGAAAATATATAAAATAACACTGATTTATTTTTATTACTCCCGTTGCTAATGGCAATAACATTGATTAATGAAAATTAGTGTGTAATATATGCTATTAGTATTGTCTACCGAGAAGGGTCTAGGACGTTTCGCCGCGGCCGATTCGCCGCCGCCAATCGTTTCGCCGCTAACCGTTTCGCCCCCGGGCCAGTTAGCCTCTAGAACAATTTTAATATTCGGAATAAGATATACACCTATTACGACGCTTTCTCTGTGCGTCTTAAAAACAGCATGTCTATTGCGTCTTACATTATTTTTTATGCTTTTAGAAAATTATATTTTTAACACTCGCTTTGAATGCTTTTAGCAAAGTATTTTTCTAGCACTTATTTGTAATGATTTAACAAAATTATTTTAAACACTTATTTTGAATACTATTTTGTTTATGTTATTTTATGTTGTTGCTTGTTTGTAAACTTTTTTCACAAGATATCAAGCTTTTTAAGAACTTATTTTACAATTTTCGTGCTTATTGATCCAGTCTCCAGTAATGGGTAATAATAAAATTTCCAATAAGAATTTATATACTAGTAATATATTTTTATTTATTATATTACACTGCATTAATAGTAATAGTAAAGTAATACTAGATAACCGTAAGATAACTTAATTATATTCTTTGTTACCATCTGAGGCTATCTTTGCGAGAAACACTCGGTTCGCTCATTCACATCATCAGTATGCAGTACAAATCTCCACTTGCCGTACCAAACGGGCCCAATCCACATTTTTCTACACGGCTTCTAAACTCTGGAATGATCTCCCTAGTTCCTGCTTTCCTCTCACTTATGATATGAGAAAATGTAAGGTAGCTATTCATAGGCTTCTATTGGTAATTCATTATCCCTCTATCCATCTTCCCAAGTGTTCCTGAGTGCCTTAGCACGATAGACCAAATTTAGCCTGTTCAGATCCACAATCATAAAAAAAAGATAAACTGAGCAGCCGAGAAAATTGTTACTTCAGAAAGTACCGATTTCGAAGTACTAAAGATGAAGGAACTTGAAATATTAAGGGAACTAATAGATATCCAAAGCAATCCTAGGAATACCCAGAAAGAAGAAGAAATTATTCAGGAAATTCATAGCGCCAGCGGAGATCCTCGGATGATATATACTAGAATTGATTTCCAAATATGTAAATAATAGAATAGCAAACGATAATTGTAAAAGCTCTAAACCAATTTCTAGTATAGTGAATATATTAGAAGGTTTCGATTAGGTGGATTAGGAAATGATAACTGAGCAAAGCTCATGTAAATTAGCTTCTATGGGACATGAAAGCTATTTTCAACTCTTCGCATGACGTCTTTAACGTCTTGAAAAAAAAAAACTTAATGAAACAAAATACCTGTATCAGGAGACGAAACAGCAACTCAAAGATAGGACTTAAAAAGTCTACATACTGAGATTTAAGTGCAAAGCTGATTTAACCAGTAAATACGTAAATGAGACTCCTAGGATATTTGGTCTAAAGCTAATGGAAGGTGTAAATGGTCATAGAAAAATAATTGGAAGTTTTCAGCTTACAGAAGTTGTAATAAAAAAGGTGTAACGTATAATAAATTTTGAATAATAATAAGTAAGTTATCCAAAATAATGAAATAATAAATTCTCCAAAAAATACTAACCTTACACCACTTATAATTGTGCCTTTGGCTCATGTCGGTTGATTAATAGGGAGGGTTCAAATAAAATGATTTGCTTAATTACCACTTACCATCAATAATAAAGAATGTAAAAAATGAGTGAAGTTATCTCGAGCGCCAAATTGTTTTTTCTAAAATATCGGAACAATTAAACCGACTTTACAAAAATGTAAAAAATAACAATATACAGACTATGTTTATTGAATATTAAATGTAATGATGAAATAATGAAGGTCTTAAAATTATGCTTAAAATACTAAATAAAACACTACATAAATACCTTAGAAATTTTTGTACACAAGCTTTTCTTTTTGACAACCTCTGGTATCTAAATATGATTACGGAGAGGTTAACAAGATGAAGTTATTCTTACGTCATCATGGTGCAATCTTGACATAATGTTATCAACCACACCCCAAACTGAATTTATCTTTAAAAAATCCGTATAAATTTCTTCTTAAAACTGCTAAATCCACTTCTTATTGCATTAATTGGAAGTATCCATTCAAAAAAATTGCAATCATAAAACGAAAAATGTACGCAACAATAAAATCAAATGCGTACTTAAGATTCAATTACGTTGTAAATTGAATTAATGATAAACGTATAATTAAAGTAAAAATGGTATAAATACGTAAAGAAAAACGTAAAGAAAACGCCTAAAAAGAACAAAATGCTTTAATTTTATGTAAATGTATTAAAAATATCTCTTACCACCAAATTGATGGTGCTTTTACATAAACTTAGATAATATCAAAAGAAGTAGCTTCATGCTTCGACATTAAAACAGGAAGTGAAAATGGAGGATTTCGAAGTAGATGATGCTGTTCTGCGCACAAGATATGAGCAGAATACTTAACGCAGCCGCGTTATGTATCAGATAAGAAATGAATAAAAATTGAAAGGATTATAAATCTTTACGAAAGTATGCACTATGTAGATATGCAAATTAAGTTACCTACCTCATACCAATATCTCGTTAATTAAAATTTTCTTGTATTTAGAACTAAATGAAGGAAAGATCCTAATAAATTGAGGTATATTTTTTATACAACACAAGAAAGGGTTGTTACAAAGTTTATGTTTATCACATACGAGGTCCAAAGGTCCAAATCGAGCTCCATCAGACTGAGGCAGTCATTTTAAGAAATGGCGGAGTTGATTTCTAGTGGCATTCACCTTTCCACGTACATATTATTACAGGCGAAAATGGCAGTAGAATCTTGCGTAACAGATAGAACTTCTGGTCCTGAAGCTCCGATGTACGCGCGGAGTTGCAAAGTTTAATTTTTGCGATTTGGGTGTTCTATAAAGGCAAACCCGTGTAGGGTTGCTAGTCCTCCATCGGGAACGAAAACCAAATATGGTGCGTACCGGGGAAATAAAATACCCCGGGCGGACTAAAATTAGCAGCAGCGTCTGACCCAGAGTGGGCGGCTGCAGATATGGCAATCTTTTGCGTTTAGATTGACAACGGTCCTAAAGACGGAGGAACTACGTCAACAGCATAAGTATACAGAAGGCAACGGGATACCAGTGTATTAAAGGCCCATTGGGCGTTCCTAGTAAAATCGATATGGCTGAATTCAGATCCAAATGTACAGGAGTTTCTAGTTCCCCGATCGGATCTCTGAGGGGAACGATTTTGAATAAAGCTAAAAGAAAGAACAAACAGACGAAGACAGCTACATGGAATATCCAATCTATATATGAATCGGGAAAAATCCACAATGTGCATCAAGAACTGCAACGTCTTAAGGTTAACATAATGGGACTGAGTGAAACCAGGTGGCCAAATTAAGGAGAATTGCAAATTAAGGAAGCTAAGATATACTACTCAGGTAACAACGACGCATACCACTGGAACGCAGTAGCAATAGTAGTAGACAAATCCCTGTGTAAGTCAGTAATTATTTTCATGCCTATCTCAGATAGGGTAATCATGATAACAACCCAAACCATCCAAGGAATAATGAATAACAGATAAGAATAGCAGATAAGGCTGAGGAAGAATTAGAACACAAGCTATAGATATTACAAAAGCAGGGAAATCACGGTTGACATGGGGGATTTCAACTCAAAAATAGGAAAGGGAGTCGTAGAAAATATTATAGCTAATTACGGACTGGGCATAAGAAATGAAATGGGAGACTAGAACAGTTCTGCCAGCAACAGGAAATGATAACCTCAAATACGTTCTTTAAATTGTCAGAAAGAAGGCTTTATGCGTGGAGAGCACCACCAGATATCACAATTAAAAGACCATACAACAAAAGAACAATTAACGTTAAAAATTAATAAAGAGTAAGAAAAAATAGATAGAAATTCAAAGGAAGGCAGCCCAAATAACAAATGGGAAACATTCAAAAAAGCAATAATGACTCCAAGTAGGGAAGTATTATGAGTATCAAAGGGCAATTACACAAATAAAACATGAATGACAGAAGATATACTGGAACTGATGGAAAACAGAAGACAACGTAGGGATAGATACAATGAAATGTATAAAACCTTACATGGGGAAATAAGAAGGAAAATTAGAGAAGCCAAGGAAACATGGTACACAAATAAATGTGCAGAAATAGAAGAATTGCAAGCAAAACATGATGATCTTAACTTACACAAGAAAATAAAGGAAATAGAAGAAACTACAGAGCGTGAGAGTGGACCATAAGTAACAGAAAAAGAGGTAATACATGGAGTAAAGTTGACAAATACAATAAAGCTCCTGCTCGTGATGAAATTTCAGCTGAGATAAAACTAATGATGGATGAACAAATAGGCGTGTTTTGGTGGATTTGTATAATATAGTATACAATACAGGTATAATTCCCACAGAATGGCTAAAATCGACATTCATCACCTTACCCAAAAAAGCCAACGCAAGGGAATGCAATGATCATAGGACAATTAGTTTAATGAACACCCTCAAAATATTTCTAAAAATATTGCATCAAAGAATTTTCAGGAAACTAGGACGAGATCTTAGGGAATCCCAATTTGGTTTTAGGAAAGCAATAGAGAAGCCCTGATCGCAGTGAATGTATTAATTCAGAGATGTATGGATATCAATCAACCAATATATGTCCGTTTCCCCGATTACAACAATGCATTTGATAAAGTACGTCATAACTACCTTATTCGACTATATTTCAACAAGACTGCTAAAGTAAAAATGGATAATGAGGTAACCGAAGATGTACAGATACAAAGAGGGATAAGGCAGGGATATGTGCCCTAGTCTTATTTTCGCTTATTTTCAGAGGAAATAATAAAGAAAGCACTGGAACAAATATCAATTGGGATTAAAGTCGATGGGAAATGCAAAAATACTATTAGATACGCGGACGACACTATCCTCATTGCGGAGTCATCAGAAGATTTGCAGATAATATTAGGTTTACTAGTTGAAAGTAGTGAAGAAAAGGGTTTGTTACTAAATATCAAAAAGGCTAAATTTATGACAATCACAAAGTCACAACAACGACAAGAAAATACGGTGTCCAAGTAGAGAAGGAACAAAAATATAAATATCTGGTAACAATTGTCAATGAAAACAATGAATACACAGAGGAGATTAGATCAAGAATAGGGCAGGCCAGGACCATATTTAATAAAATGTAAAATGTACTATACAACAGAGGCTTATGTATACATCTGAGAACCAGAACGTTGAGATGCTACGTGTTTTCGGTAGTGTTTTATCGAATGAAGACTTGGACGAAAGAAAAAATCAGTAATAGACTAGAAGCATTCGAGATATGGACCTACCGAAGAATATTGAAAATCAGATCGATGGACAGGGTAATGAATGGTGAAAAGCTCAAAAGAAATAGTAGGTAAAGAAGAAGTATTAAACATAATTAAGATAAGGAAATTACAGTACCTGGGACAAGTGATGAGAGGAGACAAATATGAAACCCAACAAAATATCATGCAAGGGAAGATACGGGGTAGTAGGAGTAGAGGTAGAAGACGGATCTTCTGGTTGAGTAACCTGAGACAATAGTATAATTGCAGTTCCATTAAACGGTCCAGACCAGCAATGTCGAGAATACAAACCGCCATAATGATAGCCAATTTTCTGAGAGAAGACGGTACTTAAGAAGAAGATAAAGACAAATTCGAAACAGATCTATTGGACTAATTAAAGAGCGCTGGGTTATTGGGGTAGTGCGGCGGGTAGTGCAGCAATAACACTTCAAACCCCAAAGAGAAAACAAACAAAAATAATAATACTCGTATACGAGACTGCTTTTTTGCGTCGAGAGGTATCTCTGAACTTTAACTTAATTGGTCTAAAACAACGGTTCACTCGCGTTCAGTCAATATCCAATATTAAAATGAAGATATCGTAGCTTTCAAATACGTTTTAAACTCAAAATAAAAACAATAAATCAAGAAATTAGGTTAACTTGCTATACTAAACTCTATTCTAGCAACCACAACAAACCAAAACAGGTATATATATATATATATATATATATATATATATATATATATATATATATATATATACATTAGTTTTGTCACTTCTTCATATATCACACGTACAACACGTAAAAGAACACGAGTAATTAAGGTTAATTATTCTTAAGAATGTGCTCTTTACATTACCTTCAAACAAATAAACAACTAAACCAGCTTTATAACACATTTATTGAAAAAATGATCAACAAATAAAATTCTCGTAATTTTAATTGAACGATTTGAATAAGCAATAAAAAAAAGATAAAATACGTGAACAGGATTCTCAAACTATACTAATTATATATTAAACTAATCAATTTTATTTTCCGTATTCATCAAAACAAAAAAAATTAAAGTAATTAAACATATGTAAATAGCAAAGTAATAAGCTTACACCTTATGATATATGTTGGGTTAGTCTAGAAACGGAATTACCTTATTATCAAAATTGTTGACCCTGGAAAGTTCTACTTTTGAATTAATCAAAACATGAATATCACAACTTTGCCCACTAGGGCTCCATTGAATACCATAGTAACCTGGACTGCACCGTAATACAATATACAAGAATTTCCATCTCAATACAATCAAATGAGAGAATTGCTTATTTTCAACTGTTTCTTAAATTAACTACACAATATCTAAGGATAATTGTATATTACCTTAAATTGGCAATACGTTATGTTACAAATTCTGCTTTATGATCAGTATGCATTTCCAATTCATACGAATCCAGAATATTTTAGATGTATCTCAGCAAGCAGGAAAGTGTCCCTTATTCCAATACGCCGCCAATGAATAGTAAATCGTTTTATTGAACGATGGTGAAACAGCGAAAATGTCAATCCGAAAACTTTACTTGTTTAAATGCGAAGGAATTTACACAATGCAGAAAGTTATGTATATATATATATATATATATATATATATATATACATATATATATATATATATATATATATATATATGCGAGTGTGTGTGTGTGTGTGTCTGTGCGTCTGTCTGTCTATGTGTCTGTGTGTCTGTGTGTCTGTGCTGTGTGTCTGTGTGCCTGTGTGTCTGTGTGCCTGTGTGTCTGTGTGTCTTTGTGTCTGTGTGCCTGTGTGTCTGTGTGTCTGTGTGTCTGTGTGTCTGTGTGTCTGTGTGTCTGTGTGTCTGTGTCTGTGTGTCTGTGTGTCTGTGTGCCTGTGTGTCTGTGTGTCTGTGTGTCTGTGTGTCTGTGTGTCGGTGTGTCTGTGTGTCTGTGTGTCTGTGTGTCTGTGTGTCTGTGTGTCTGTGTGTCTGTGTGTCTGTGTGTCTGTGTGTCTGTGTGTCTGTGTGTCTGTGTGTCTGTGTCTGTGTGTCTGTGTGTCTGTGTCCGTGCGCGTGCGCGTGCGTGTGCGTGTACGTGTGCGGGTGTGCGTGTGTGTGCGCGTGTGCGTGTGTGTGTGCAGGGTGGCAAAAATCTCACTACGTTGTATGGGTAAGTTTGTGCAAAGTTGGGCAGAATTACAGGAATCTTCAGAACCCGGTAAGAAAATTGACCATTGTTGCTAAGTTTCCGATTTATTTGAGAAAAATCGTTAAAATGTTCAATCAACGTTGGCTCGATAGTTATTAAAAATATAGTAAAATCTTAACGAGGTTTTGAATAGATAATATTAAGATTTTAAGATGTACTACTCAAAAAAAATTTTAATCACTGCGTTTTGAGTACAACCCTAACTTACCTTTTTTTAAATGGTAACAACCATAAGTTTATTAAATTCCTTATTTTTTCTGATTTCAATGATATAGTGTTTTGTATGTCTAATTTTAATCATAATCCGTAAAAATAAAAAAAAATCATTTAATTAAATACATCGTTATAGCTACGATAAAACAGTTGAACATCGTTAAAAATAAAACACGAAAAATTCTAATTTTAAAGTAATTCTACAATTATTAATGTTTAAAGTGACCGCTGTTACGTTGTACGCAAAATTGATAACGTTTAATAATGTTGTTTTCGACTTTTCCCAACGTGGCTTTTCTACAGAATTAATAGCAATAGCAATCTTTTCTTTTAAATTATTTATATCAGGTGGTCTTTCTTTATACACCTTGTCTTTCATTATTCCCCACAAAAAGAAATCTAACGGTGTAAGATCCGGTGATCTCGGAGGCCAAAAAATTGTACCACGTGTTGCAATTGTATTTGGAAATCTTTCATTCATTCATTCATTCATTACCATTTCTTCCAAATTGGTAATTAAAAATCTTTCGTAGACTTCTGCGTTCAAATTTTCGTTGTAGAAATAAGGTCCCAAGATTTTTGTACCAAGAATTATACACCAAACATTTACAAAAACACTTGT
The DNA here is from genome assembly GCA_036346205.1 of Vesta saturnalis. Taxonomy (NCBI): domain Eukaryota; kingdom Metazoa; phylum Arthropoda; class Insecta; order Coleoptera; family Lampyridae; genus Vesta; species Vesta saturnalis. Next base: position 338,789 of record JARFJB010001637.1, on the reverse strand, counting down.
TAATCCCGGCTTTCTACTGTGAGATATGGATTTTCTGACCAGACCAAAACACGTGGTTTTTTCTATTAAAAATTCCATCGTTAGTGAATTTTGCTTCATCGGTAAAAAGGATTTTATACGAAAAATTTTGATCTATCTCAAAATTTCGAATAAACCAATTAGCACATTCTAGACTTCTATATAAATCAGTTGGATATAAAGTATCTCCTACGTGGTGGCGATATAGCTTTCGTTCATATTTCTTTAAAATTAATCTTGATTCTTCATCAGAAACACCACACTACATATCTATTTCCCTAATAGACGCAGTTGGTTTGAAATCTAAATATGCGCAAACATTGGTTTCAGTTTCAACGTTAAAATTTTTTGGCGCATACATGCTTTGGTAAAGGATTCATACATTTTTACATTTTCTTCCATTTTACCAAAAATACGCTTATTCGGTTGACGTCATTCCATATAAGGTTGAAAGTATAACTCGGAAGCTCTGTTTGAATCACGTTCCCATGAACAGTAGCAAAACAACGTGTCGTTTCTTTCTTCAGTGGAATACATTTCAGAAACTCTTCTAAACGTACTTCTATTTTCAGTTGTTTTGTCATAGCCATAGCAATCTATTTAATTAAATGATTTTTTTTAATTGTTGAAGAAAAAATAAGGAATTTAATAAGCTAACTTTCGCTTATGGTTACTATTTAAAAAAAGGTAAGTTAGGGTTCCAACTCAAAAAAAATGATTAAAAAAATTGTTTGAGTAGGGCATCTAATTAATCTTAAAATTATCTGTCATAAACCTCTTTAAGATTTTATTGTATTTTTAATAACTAACGAGCCAACTCAAATAAATCGGAATCTTGGCAACAATGGTCAATTTTCTTGCTGAGTTCTAAACCTTCATGTAATTCTGGCCAACTTTGTGTCTCTTATAATAACAAAGTTACCCATACAAGTTAGTAAGATTTTTGCCACCCTGTATATATACAGTATGTCCCCGGATCGACTTTAAAAGAGGGAAAATTCTCTTATTTTTGATTTGCCCTGCTTGTTTTCAAACCCCCGAAACACAAATTACTTGCTATTTAACTCAAACGGTTCTCGAAATAATATCGTTTTTCTTGAAAAATTCGAGCTTTTCGTAATTTTTTGAAGTAAATTGATTTGTTTCAAAGGAAAAATCAAATTGGTCTCACAAGTTTTAATTAATACATTTAACAATTGATGGTAAAATGAAATGAAATTCTCAAAAAACTGGACTATAAATTTTCTATTCGAATAATGCTCCTCCTTTTCCGCACAGATTTGAATGCGAGCTCTGAATTCATTGAAACTGCGCCTTATTTCTTCGATTGAAAGAGACTGGACAGCATTCCGTATCCTATTTTTCAATTGCTCTTCATCATTGTCTAATGGCTCACTGTACACAATTTGTTTTAAACGACCCCACAGATAAAAGTCCAATATTGTGAGATCAGGACTTCTCGGCGGCCATAAAATGGGACCATCTCTTCCTATCCAGTTATCATGGGACTCTGTATTGAGCCACTGGCGAACAGTACCGGCATAATGAGCAGGGCACCCATCGTGCTGGAAGAACATTTCAATTTGGAAGTTCAATGGCAATTCATCCAGTTTTTTTTTCAGTTCTTTTCATTTATCTTCAAAACTATTTAAAATAATAAATCCAAATTTAGTACACATATTACACTTCTTAAACTCAATATTAAGAGTAGGTTAACGTTTATCAATATCTACAGGGTAGTACATTTTCTGGGGTGGTACAACCTTTATCCCCCCCGAACTTTTTCATGCGAAGATTTGAAAATGGCAGATGAGATTATGCCGAAACGTCGTCATTTCAACATAGGTTCTTTTAAGAACCATGGAGGAGAATCTACGCGAGATCAAGCCCGGAAGAACATCAACTTCATATCCACCACTCGCGGAAACCTGAAAATTAACATATATATATATATATATATATATATATATATATATAATGTTGAGGAACTGTACAAACTGAAATGGTATGTTCCTTGGGTCAATTTAAGTAAAAAGTCCCATAAACATAGGTCTGATTCGCAATAGTTACCCAGATACAAGCGTTTAAAGTTTATAAATGATCACATATTTTTCAAAAGTAATTATTATTAGTCAACTGGAAAAACAAAACCGAAACAATCTGTCATTTATTCGTTTGTGTTCTAATAATGACAAAGTGGATTGTAGTAAATTAAGTGTAATTTAAATTTAAAATGCCTTTTCAATTTTCTAACGAAGAGTATGCTGACATCATTTACATTTATGGATTTTGTGATGGAAATGCGAGAGCTGCCGTTAGAATATGAACGAAGATTTCCCAACAGGAGGATTCCAAATCACCAAACCTTTTCTTCTGTGTTTCAACTAAATAAAATGAATGGAACTAGTTGTGGATTTTCTTGTAACCACTGGCGAAATTCAACCGCAAAGCAAATCTCCAGATTCAAGGTGCTGAACGTTTTGTGTATGATAGGGATACAAAATGCTCATCATGTAATGTTTGCCATACTGACATAGTCCCGTTCGAGAAGAAATTCCTAACACTCAACTGGACTCGATCAACCATCTGTAGAATTTTTCTTGCTCATTACATTTAACTCCACAGGACGATCAGATCTTATTGAAACTGATGGAAATGAACCATGAGTTCGAACGTGTTGACAGAAGAAAAGGTTTGGTGATTTGGAATCCTCCTGTTAAATCTTCGTTCATATTCTAACCAGCTCTGACATTTCATCAAAATCCATAAATGTAAATGATGTCAGCATATCTCGTTAGAAATTGAATAAGGCTTTTAAATTTAAATTACACTAATTATCAATTCATATTGACAAGTGAATTTGTTTCATTATACAAATATTATATATCATTATACTTAAAGTTATTATGAATCATTATAATTATATTTATATATATATATATATATATATAATTATAAACAAAAACTGGCCGTATTTTTTAGAATTAAAATAAGGTTACTGGGTATCGACAGGAAATCAAGTTTCATCAGGACTCAGCTAATAACAATTTTTTCTTAAATTACAAACAAGGCTTAATTAAAACTTAAGTGTACTTACATCTTAGAGTTAATTTTGCTAAAAGTTGTAAAATATAATTAAGACGTGAAACAACCGGTTATTAAAAACAATATGTCTATTAGAATGTAATCACAGTTAACTAAATTATATTATAAAGGACAATTCTAAATCAAGTATCTACTAATACTCATTCAAGCGTGCAACTAAATGAAAGGCTGTTCCTATTTATTTTGATAAAGTGAATTATTGAATTTTAAGTTCTTGTAAATTTAAAACAGACCTGCATGACTAGTGCTTAAATTGTTAGTGTCTAATTGCTTCATTATTATTAATATGGAACATTTCAAGGCAAACCCTCTGATTATAGTTTTTTGCTTTGTCAATGATTTTTATTTCGCTAAATTTAATAGTCTAAATCTAAACTGTGAACTGCTAGAGTACAGCTTTTCTTTTGCAATCACTTTTATGTAATGCTATTCTTTTAAGCGAGTTAGTTGTGTGCCCTATTGTAACAAATAAAAAAATAAAAAAAAAGGTGTTGTTATATTAGATAGGTAAATTGCACCACGGTCTAGCTCAGTGAGGTACAAACTTATAAAACTTACTGAAATTGAGAACTCGTTCATCAGGTGTGAGGAAAGCAGAGATATTTTCATAGATATAATCAGTTTAATTGGGCACCACTCAATTTCTACGTTTAATAATTAAAATACAACAAAAATTGAGAAAGGTGGTATCTCAAAACATAATAGGTAATCTGAATAAGCACTAGACAACTGTATTTATATGTATATTTAATAAAGCAAAATGTCTGATTAATATCAGAATAAAATAACTAAAACGATACTTCTTGTACGGCCTTACAATCTTCAAATTACTAAATTAAACACTGTAGATAAGCTTACAATCTATGTTTACTTAGAATTCAAAATGCAATCTATTCAACATGTATTCAATAATGAAACGTGTATTGACCTATGTCAACAAATTACAGTTGCGATAGGTTATGAACTTAAATGTTATTATTTCAGGAGCAGGACTCAGCTTTTCCTTTTTTTAACCGTTATCAAAATAACACCAACTGATCTGTTATTTAGTTAAACTGCACCAAAAGGATAAGTACTTACTTGTACAAAATAAATATTTTAATCTCGTCTTAAACGAACTGTAGCTTGAGAACTTTCATTTCCAATTCCAAGACAAATATACGATAATGTAAAGGTAATTTCCATTTGTAATTAACGAACAAATAAACGAAACAGAGACGTATAGGTAAGCACTACAAGTTTCATCTGTCTTCAACATAAAAATTAGATGAACATTCGATAATTGGCACCAAATGTTGACCCTACAATAATTAAAAGATGCACCCAACAATGGATATTAGAACCATTTTGATAAATCCAGGTTTCGTCTAGATGCACAATCCTTTGATTTTAAAAATTCTAAATAATGTCGTTCGACCCCCATCAAAATCAATTATATGATATATCATATATCCGACACAATTACGAAAAGTTCCCCATTAATTTCGTTGCACTATTATTAAGGTACCTAAAGCACCTTAAAATTTGCACCTTTGTACTGTTTGCGATGACTTTTGGCATTTGCAATTAATTCAATACGAAATCTGAACATCATATGCAATACAGCACAATTACTTTTGTCACTGCTTCGTAAATTAATTTTGGCGGATAACTTAAACTCGACCAAAATCCTAATTATTTGTGATATAAATGCAACAACTTCACTTTGTTTAATTTCAATATACACAATGTGTCCCGGTTAGTTCTTTACAACGCTCTTCCACATTTTAGTCCAAAAGGCGATAATAATCGAGCTACAGGGTGTCGCAGTGGAACAAATAGATCACATTTTCTTTAATATCTATCGACTAATCCGCGCTAATTTCACGAAATATGGTATACAGGGGTTTCTTGGGATGAGAAATTCAAATTTGTGAACGATTTTGTTGTATCACTTAAAGGGCGTCACAAGTGACGACTAAGGAGCCTTGAAATCACGATAAGTTTTTTGTGCCACGGTATATGTCATTTTGGACATCTTTTCCAGTTAAGAAAGGTGTGCTTTATTGAAGCCGCTAAAGCAACTCTTCCCGAGGGAAAACGCATCTGAAGCTGATGACGCATGTAAATTGTCAAAGTGAGTCGAAAGCTATTACAATTTTTTTGAAGACTTAGGCAAACGTAAAAAATTTCTTCTTGTTTGACACATTGTGAACCCTGACACACTCTCGGTATTTCCTTGACAATATCCAAAGCCAATAACATATCGGTATGTTCTACATTGGTATATTGCCATAGTTTCAACTAAATAAAACTACTGTCACATTTAAGTAACTTTTACTACTAAATTTTCTTAATAATTAATAACTTAAAAAACTGAAATTTTGTATCTAAATTTTCATCATGGCCGGGCAATATATCAATGCAGGATATACCGATATGTTATTGGTGTTTGGATATTGTCAAGGCAATATACAATGCAGGATTACTCAAACGTTTCAAATCGTTATCATCAAGTCATCCAACGTTTGCTGAAGTGAAGAGACGTCTTCAAGAAACTGGTCATAGCTCGAAATCGCTGATTATGGAAGGTTTAACAAATCTAAAAAATCAGTAAACTAATCAATTATTCGCACAGTTCTGTAGGAATTCCTGAACGTTTGGAAGACATTTTAGAGTACCGCAGAAGATCTGGAACAAGATGACTGGTCACAGAAATAAGAGTGTATAAAACTACCATTAATGGAACACCTAGAGAACAGCTGTTACATCCATACCACTAGCAGCCAGTTCAAGACATCTTACCCCATGATCCTGAAGTGCAATTAGTTTTTTTGTCGATTTATCAATATGCAAAGAGAAATTGATTTTAACTTTCCACAGAACATTTTGTTCACCGACAAAGCGTATTTCACAAGAAGAGGGCTAACTAATTTTTATAACGAGCACGTTTCTGCAGACGAAAATCCTCATACAATCAAAGTGAGATATTTTCAACATGAATTTAAAATTAATGTATGGGCAGTCTTAATAGGAAACATTATTGTTGGTCCTATCATTTTACCGCAAAGATTAACAGGTGAAATTTACTTGCAATATCTTCAAAATACGCTGCCAAGTATACTGGAGGATTTGTACCTCTACAAGTTCGGAGAGATGAACAATGGGGCCCCAACACATTTTTCATTACCTATTCGAAATTACTTAAATGAACAGTACTGAAACAAATGGATAGGTAGACGTAACGAAGCTCCTGTGAACTGGACACCATGTTCTCCAGACTTAAATCCATTGGATTTTTTGTATGGGGACATATTAAATCCGTGGTTTACACGACTCCAGTAGAAATTGAAAACCAACTGTGGCAGCGTATTCAGGAAGCAGCAAATAATTTTCGTGATGATGAAGAAATTTTGAAAAGGGTTAATTTTAGTTTTCTGCGTCGTCTAAATCTCTGCATGTGTGAAAACGGCCGCCATTTTGAACTGTTTTTATGACATATCTTTGTATTTGCTTTAAGTTTTCAGTTTAATTTTTGTGTTAAAATTGCTTTTATATAATTTTTTATCCTTAAAAACAAGGAAGTAAAACCATACAAACAAGGAAAAATCATTTACGTTTCAATACCTTGTAATTGCTTTCGACTCACTTTGACAATTTACATGCGTCATAAGCTTCAGATCCGTTTTTTTCGAAAAAGGTTGCTTCTAGCGACTTTAGTATGGTATGCTAACTGGAAAAGATAGATAAAAAGAGTTATTAAGCCCACAATGACATACACCGTGGTACAAAAAAGTTATAATGATTTTATAGTCTCCTAATCGTCGCTTGTGGCGCCCTCTACGAGATACAACAAAATCGTTCACAAATTTGAATTTCTTACCCCAAGAAACCTCTGTATAGCAAATTTCATGAAATTAGCTCGAATTTGTCGAAAGATATTAAAGAAAATGTGATTTATTTGCTCGACTTTGACACCTCGTAGCTCGCTTGTTATCAACTTTAGGACTAAGGTAAGTTTAGTTAAATCGGCTTATTTTATGTGGAAGAGCGAGACATTTACGGGTGACTTTGTATATATAGGCTGGTCCTTTTAAATGGTATGATTTCTGAAATCGTTAAGACCTTTCCGCGTGACCTCATATATACAGGCTGATCCTTCTAAATAGTATGATTTCTGAAACCGTAAGAGATAAGAGATAGGTTAAATGATAAAAAAGTTGCAGTTTTAGTGAACCTGTAACAAACCTTTTTATGTATGTTTAAAGTTTACGTTCATATTGGCAACTTAAGTGCATTTCGTGTAGCGTTAGTTGCATATTTTATTGGCGTAAAATCTCTATTTAGCTCTTTTACTAAATGATTATTCACTGCACATCCTTTCCGCGCTTCGAGTCATTTTCGATCATTGCGCAGGGTTACTTTGAGCGCCCCTTCATTCATTGCTTGAACTACGTGTTTAAGTAGAAGCCATTTTTGCTTTGTTAAATTTGTTATTTAGAGTGCCACATTTATATGGCAACTAAACTAAACTCAATTTTATTTATACTGTTACCACTTATATTACTTTGGGTTTAATTTTATTTTAACGTTAACTTTGTAAAATGATGCAATAGCTTTGCTAATACGAAGTGGGAATTTAATTACCAAATTTTACTTTGAACCATACAAAATCAATTCAGTTTGGAGGTTTATACAGAAATTGTTATATATTTGGAATTAAGAGCATATCAATCTGATGTTTACTTCAACTTCTATTGAAATGGCGCAATAAAATTTAAAATGATGAGTCGATAGCATTTTCTTATCTGATAAAGTTCCAGTGACACCCAAAATGTAAAGAAATTACTCCAGGTATTTCATATTGTTAATTAATTCACATTATAGTTTAAGGAAATTAATTCAGAATCACTAACATTAGTTTTTAAGAGATCATCCATTATAATCAAATTAATTATCGTAATAAAACTCATTGTTGTCATTACTTTTTTACTTGTTATTTTCATGAGTTTTTTGTGACTTTACTATTTTTAAGGTTTATTTGTTCCTTAAAAACAAATTGGCGTCCGAGATTACATTATTTATTTTCAGGTTTGAAGCAATATCTTTTTCTTGTAAAGCGAAAATATCCAAGCAATTCTATTTTTGTTAATAAGCAAAGCAAATCTTATTGAACCTGGACCTATTAATCTACTGATGAGCAAAGTGGCATAAAATCTTCTAGTTATCCATTATTTTCCATAGCTAATTATAGCTCTGGGCTAGTATTTAATCATAAGTGGGTGAATTATTTATACGACCGCGTTTAAAAATTACAAACCAATGCACTTGAATCAAAACATGGTTCAAATGTTTTTCCGTTTTAAGAGTTATACGAGAAAAAACAAAAAGTTTAATTTTCGATTTTTGCCAGTAATAAGTTTATTTCTGAAAATACAAGAGAATGATAAAGGAAAATTTTAATTGATTCAACATTAGCTATCTCAAGAAGAAGCTCTCTACGACGTTTCGTATCTTTGAGGATATCATCAACTTTTTTTTCAAATACGGATCTGTATCTTTTATTAATTTTTTTTTTACAGAATTTGTAAATCCTAATACAACTATGTAGCACAATTGACCATTTTACGACGTTTTGTTTATCAAATAACCATCATCAATAAAAGTTTCGAGAAAATGTTATATTAAATTTGTAGAAACAACTGAATTATACACTAATATCAATTGACCTCCATTGTTTTTAATGCACAGCTTACATCTACTAAAATTAGATTTATAACAATAATTATTATTTAATCCAATGAATTCTATCGAATTGTTCGCGTCCGATATTTTCTCAATTTAGTCTAATACCTTTTTTAATGGTACCCTGCAACAAAAAGTCTATTACTTATTAGGTAAAAACGTTGACTGATAAATTGAACTCAATGGTAAAAATGTATCTGATATTGCATTATTTACTAATGCAAAATACGGAGGAACAGTTCTCTATTCACTGCGATTGTTGGTAATTTGTCATTTCTAACAACCGTTTCTATAATAGAACAATCAAATTGGAAAATGTCCAAACTTCATCCACTCGTGACAATCTCGTAAACCGAAGAACAAACAAACATGCAACCTCTTAAAGTAAATATTCCTTATAAAACTTTCGTTAGTTTATTCGAGTACATACGAGTACAACCTCGACAATTTTAAAAAATGGTGGACTCCGATTATTGTCTTTTTCCTACTAGCTATAAAACGCGTACAAACATATCGTAAATGGAGTGAGTGAATTCGTCTTGTACTTGCACCTGCCCAGACACTTCTTTCTGCAGCTACACTTCATGAGTTCTCGGAATGACGGCGGATGCAATCTATTCTATCCTTATAATCAAGCTTCATCTACGCATATTCTGTGCGTGCGTTTATTGTGTGATGGCGCTCAGATGCTTGCTTGATACACTGTTCTCTTGGATTATTTCATTTCCTTTGACGTTTTATGCTTTAAGCTCGGTCTCCGTAAAGGCTTCTAAGAATGAGTTCTAATGTCTAGAACTGACTAGAGCCCCAATCAAGTGTAGAAATGAATTGTGTCATTGTAGTAGCGACGTCAAGGGAAATTTTTGTTTCATGTTTGGAAATAAGCAACTTTTGATCTCCCCCTGAAAGACGACGTAGAGTCACAGCCTGTGAAAACTAACAAATGAAGCCGTTAACTTTGCTTATGACCAAGACTGTAAAATACACCGATATCGAAGATCCTAACAGTTTGTTCTGTTCTAAAGCTAGATAAGGACGTTACAGTCTGGAACGATGAATCAAAATCGCCACCACCTCGCAATAAACCGATCGCAGTATAATCTTCTTAACCCCTTCCTGCAGCACATACAGATCATGCCAAACATATTTCTTCCCTCTTCTCAGTGAACAAACATGTTCCTCAGTTTACTCCAGGATTCACAGTTTCACACCTGCCTTCAGTCGGTTGCCAAAACCCTGATTTTTTCTCTCCTTTAATTGAAAAGAAAGTTTCAAAGTTATCAAAAAAGCGCGTGGAGGTACACAAAAATGTGTTACTATCGTGAAAGAAGTAACCGTCCTGTGCTTTTGTCAGCATGGCTTGCCTTATTGAATTCTGGGAACAGCTTGATTAATTCAGGTCCGCATACCGACATGAAAGAAATGCGATCCATTGTCAGTTCTACTACACTCACGCTAGTCACAAGCGCTTTATGTAAGTGCTCATAACTGGTCATCTGTAATAGCAGAGAATCGTGTATTAAGTCTCTTAAGTAAAAATTTTCCACCACTAAACTCGCTGAGGAGCGGTCTTAGCAATCGCTTCAGATTTGCGACGTGAATTGAGACCTATCTTGCACAATTATACTGAGCAAAGGAAAACAGTACTCCAACTCTACGTAGGCTCACTGCGTAAAGGTCAAAGTGTCCTTGTCGATGAGTCCGTCCTGAAAGCTTTGCGGTGTAATTACTGCTTTCACTACTTAGGAAGATCAACTTTGTTAGCGTTCATTTACTTCTTCGGGTTGATAATTTAAATCCCCTATAATTATCAAACGTTTTTTGAAATGTAGAGACAATATTTACATACTTCTTTATCTGTTATCATGAGTGCTTCTTCCCAATCGGCTGATGATTATTTTCATACATGGGTTACAATTTGTGATTTGTCTTTTACAACCTTATGTTTGTTAAGCTAGCGACTAAAAATTAAACTGCAAAATAAAGTGCTATTTAAGTGCTAATTTATTGCCCTAGCCCAAAGCTTAATCGTTGCGGTGTTATCTCGTCGCAAGAGTAAAGTATGCTAATAGTATATTAGGTACCTAGGGACCACCAAAGTACAGCTTTTATTCCTGAATTGTCATAGCGTCACATTTTCGTATTAATTGCTTCTAATGTTCATAGCGTGGAATTTATTGTTAGAGTATCAACAAATAACGATATTCGTACTTAACTCGTTATAAAAAATTTAGGTTATTTAATTATTGTGATATTTATCCATGATATTATTAATGTGATTTCATCTAACCAACCTCAATGTTCAGACAATCATAAACTTTAACGCGAAGTTACATAAGATGATTTTATCTCCAAGACCAGTTAAATGCGATACATGATTGATGTAAACTCAATCAACTTAATCTTAACATTAGTGTTATATCTTGGTAAATGTAATGTAGTGGTTTTTAGTTATACAATTGATTCCAATTCGTCGAATCGCGCGGACAATATTCAGAATTTGGGTATTGCGACTGAGAGTAGGTTTAATTTTACTAAACCAGTCCATACACGCTACTACTCGTACTTTAGTGTTTGTCATAAATAACAGTAAATTATTTACTAACACACAAATTATTCTTAGTGAGCCCCAAACTAGAGTACTTCGGTACGATTTGGTATGTCATTTACGCCAATCAGTCTAATTTAGTTGACAATGTTAAAAAAAGGTTTCATAAATATGTTGTATTTAAACTAGGATTTTGTTTACTCTGCTAAAGTTTATCCTCAAGAATCAATGTTACAATAGATTATTATCGGTATTTCCACAGACATATCTCCAAAACTTTAAAGTTCTTTCTTCTAAATGATAGAATAGGTTACCATATTTTGCTTCTTATGTCCCTATCCCAAAAACAATTTTTCCGCTTCCGTCTATCGAAAGTACACACTTTCCTGCCTCATATTAGGGAAGAAAGTCATACTTTTCCTCCCTAGGGAGGAAAAGTAGTAACGTCAGTATGTACATTGTGAATAATGAATAACTTATAAGCATTGACCTACCCTACCTTTTTGTTTTATGTTGAACAACCTCTCGCAAAAAAGAGAAAAATTTCTAATCAAATAATGGGAATCAATGAACAAGTTCAAATTGATTATAATCAACCCAGTACTTCTAGAGGTTATCAAGTTTGCAACAATGTGCTCAGCGAGAATACTACCAATACTGCTTTGGATCTGGCTCCATCACCATCTTCCAGTGGTACTTATATTACAACTGCCCAGAACTGTACGTTCAATATTAACATTACAAACGCCTCACACATAAACCAAAAATAATGCAGTTCTTAGTTTTAATAGTTATGCCAATGTTGATAATTTTGTTATTTAATTACAGACATCATAAATAAATTTTCAAATAAATGAGTCGTTATTTGAGGTAGGCGCAAAAATCGTATGTATTACATGAGAGTACAATGACTTTTCCTCCCTTGAATATTTACTGTCCTCCGCTCCGCGTCGGGCAGTAAACTTCATTCTCGGGGGATAAAGTGACACTTTCTTTCCTAGTAATACAAATAGCTATTACTTTCTAAGGCCCCCAGTTTCATTATGTATCGTAATTTCAGTGGTATATGTATTACTGTGATGTGACCTTTTCTTGATTTAATGACGAATTAAGGTATCTACTAGAGTAACAGTTAAATTTTCTTAGCAAGTTTAACCAACAATTGCTTCTAAATTCTTTTCTAATGTAGTATATCGTTAGCTATACATGAACAAAAAGTATACAAATTAATTTGTTTAATAATTGAATAATTTTGTTGAAAAATAGTTATTTTTGCAACAATCTATATTAAAGCAAACGTCCTTTCAATTAAGCAACAGTGCTTTTCTTATTTAGTTACAGAAATACAGCATTTGCAAGTACAGGATGTCCCGTTTTCATGTGTTTTATGGGGGTTTTCGCTTATGAGTGGAGATAAACAGTTGCAGTTTTCGCAATAGTTGGCAACTTTTTGATGAAACAAAAGATGCCATGATTACATTTGTCACAGACCTCATACTTTCTGAACTACCGGGTGATTTTGAAAAATTGTTGTTTTCAAGTATCTTGGTTATTTGAAACGTTATTGTAAACGTGAAATCGGGCTTTTATAGAATTTTCAACGTAGAATCAAGTGGTGTTATTGGGTTTTTTAATAAACATAACTGTTTTTTAGTTATCGACCAAAGTTATATTTTTTTATATTACCAGAGAACTAGGCTATACTAGACCACACTACAGCAAACCTCCGCATCTGTACCACCTACCAAAGATCTATAAGCAAGGAACTCCTCTGAGACCAATTGTAAGCTCAAGAAATTCACCCTGTCACCCAACCTTATCGGAAAAAACCGATTCTATGGTCAAGAATACGCAGCACTTCGTGGAATCCATCAGAAACTTCCAACCAAACCACGAAGAAATACTGGTAAGCTTCGACATAGTGAGCCTATTCACAAATGTGCCCACCGATAAGGCACTAACTATCATAAGGGACAGGCTGGAAAAGCATGAAACGTTAGACAAACGCATGCAACTCTCGGTAAACACAATAACGGAACTTCATATGTATACAGGAAACCTACCCACACGGTGAGCTACCTACACTACAAATCCAATCACCACAAAAACGTGAATTTTGTCAAGGTTTATTAAGTCACCATATAATTCAAACCCCTTAACGACAATAAAAACTAAAGAGTACTTGAAAATTGCATCAACAGATGTAGATATCATATGCAAAGCATGTGAAAAGCATTATAGATGTAACGAAATGAACTTAAAAAATTCTGGCATTAATCAGTTTAAAAACCAAGAATTTCAAATAATGAATGAAATAGTGCATTGCAGACGAAGACATGTTTTTTTAATCACGAAGTCGAATTGATATCAAGTTAATAACAAACCAGTTTTTGAAAGTTACAATCATACAAACAAAAAATATACTCAAAAGGAAAGTTATATAAGAAGAAAATTTACCAAATTAATAACATTTCGTAAGGAGTAATATGTATGAACCGTTATTATTTATTTATTTGTATAATTTTGCGCTTTATTTAATGAAATGATACCGTTCGTTCAATGACTTTCTTTTCGCTTTTATTTCATATTAATATATTTCGTAAATCTTTTAGACATCGCTGAAAATTATAGCTTAAGGTCTATTTTAATTATGTAACCTTATCTTGAAACAGTTTAATGGAAAATCATTCGTATTCTAATTAATTTTGAAGATAAAACAAAACGTTTTTGAGGTTAGGCTTAAGTTAAATATTTAAAAGTGAAAATGTGGACATGTGCACTCAAATCTTGGATGAATAATATTTCTATCTCTCTCAATCTTTTTTGGGGCGCAACTTAAGACACATTACTCCCTCCATAACATTATACAGGGTATCCCAATAGTGCGGTAAAGTTATTTTATTTTATTTTGCCACGATAAGTTCTTTATACGCCCCCAAATGCGGGCGTAATGTGGTCTTTATAGCACGGAAATGTCATTGTTGCTAAGCAGCATGATTAACAGCAAACACATGACATGATATGACACGTAAGTTGAAAGAATTATTGAAACAACAACCTTACCATACAACCTTTATTAATAAAAATATCACAGTATCTTAGTAACAACAAATTAGCCTACTGTCGACTTTATTTCACTGCATTTGCATTTAAAAACTTGCCGAAAATACTGAATCTTTTTAAAATTTTGTTCCAGTTTCATGGTGCAAAATAAAATAAAACATTATATGTACCACGGGCATAATTGTAGATTACGGCTCTCAGGAATATAGAAGCCCTCCGCTTCGCGTCGGGCTTTTAACATTCCCTTGAGCCATAATCTTTTGATTATGCCCTTAATACATAAATATCTATTATAGCGTTATTATAACAGATACGAAAAAATTCTAATAGCATGTAAAGGTGCATAATCCAAAATTATTTATAAATATACAGGGTACTCTATAACTTCAAACCTATCGAAACATACCTTTTTTTTTAAATGGCATCATATATTTTTTATTTTATATTTGAACTCAGCTCGTTTTTACAAATCTTCTGATATGACGTTTGATTGGAGTATACCGAGGATTTTAAAAGTTATGGTCACTTTAAGATTAAAATCGTCATGAATTCAGGACGCTGTATCTTTTCTAATGTAATACATTTTCTGTATTTTATGACAAAGATTATTTTTTGTAAGTAAATGACGTTTACCACATCAATTATGTTTCGCAATTATTATACTTTGTATACAGTGCGAGTCAAAACGCAAATCTGTACTTTTCTCACTTAACTTAAATAGAACACCCTATATTTGTTGTGCTCTCTAGGAAGCCACTAAATAACCATTTCATTTTAATTAACATTTTCCTATACCTAACTTCGACGGTTTCTGAGATATTTTCCTTTTATTAACGGAATCCAGTTTTTTTTAATTAATTTTCGATTTTATCAAGTTAGCTATGAATTTCACGAACTTTCTTACGATCTGTATTGGTAAAAATGAATAAATTGTTCTTTTTATATTTCCCTATTTTACTTTAAAAAAATTAAATTAAAATTGTAAGAATATAAATAGTATAAATACTTTTATAAAAAAAAAAACTAAAATGGATTGTGATTTCATCATAATTGGAATCATTATTTAATAAGTGCTCATTTTTGTTATGTGTGACTAGTAACAATAAACATATTATAAAATTAAATTTAATTTAAATAGAACTAGTACTAACAGAAACTCATTAACAAATAATATAAAAAATTAAAAAAAACCAAATGAAAACGTTAGCACAAATGTTCAAAATGACCTCTATTGACATCAATACAATGTTGTAGTTCAAAAGATCGTTGCACATTTTGAAGCATATGAACATTAACACTTTTAAACACGTCTCGTATTCTTGCTTCATGTCTTGCTGCGTTGTCGGTGGAATTTTATACGCTTCATTTTTAATGCAACCCCACATAAAAAAATCAATTTTAGAAAGACCCGGTGATCTAGGAAACCAGTTAAACGGTCCGCCCCTTCTTATGCATCTGTTCGGAAACACGTTGTTCAGGTAGTTGTGAATTGGACCAGTATGATGTTATCATGTAAAAACCACATTTGATTGCGTATATTATGAGGAACATGTTGCAAAAGTTAGGGTAAGAAATTATGTAAAAAATCTACCATGGAAGAAATGTGGTCCCACTACATAGTCGCCTATAATACCGCCCCAAACATTTATTGACCATCGTGTTTGAGAATTCTAAGCACAGGACTTTTACTTACATCAAACTTCATTCCTATTTGACGGCCACTGATATGAGGATCTTCTGTAACTTTCAAAAGCACATTACCTTCATTTGTTTGATTTAATGCAGAGTTTTCTCTTTTCCTTTTTTCATAAACAGCATTACCTGTACAATCGTACAATTAATTTTTCGAACGATTTTTTTGTCGGTTGTCTGCAATCAGGAAATCGTTTTTTATACATTCTCGTTGCAAGTAGAATATTTTCGTCACTTGCACCAAATACCAGGAGCATACTAAACATTTCATTTATTGAAAAATTAATTGTGAAACTAAACAGTTCAGAGCAACACAACACAACTTCAGATCGACAATAATTCTGTCACCTAATTGTCTACATTTTTTTTAGTCAAAGTGATCTAGATTTTGTGATAAAAATTACTGAGAAGGTTTAAATCCTTGCAATTTTACATTAATAATTTTAAAATAAAATAGGCAAAGATAAAAAGAATAATTTATTGATTTTTACCAAAACAGACCGTAAAAAAGTTCGTGTAAGTCATAGCTAACTTGATAAAATCAAAAATGGATAGGATGGATAGGACAGAGCGGACCGTTTAGCTGGCCTCCTACATCACCAGGACTTTCTAAAATTTCTTTTGATGTGGAGTTACATTAAAAATGAAGTGTATAAAATCCCACCAACAACGCACCAAGACATGAAGCAAAGAATACGGAAGGTGTTTCAAACTATTAATGTTAATATGCTTCAAAATGTGCAACGATCTTTTGAAGAAAGACTACAACATTGTATTGATGTCAATGGAGGTCATTTTGAACATTTGTGCTAAAAGTTTTCATTTGGTTTTTTTTATTTTTTGATATTATTTGTTAATGAGTTTCTGTTAGTACTAGTTCTGTTTAAATTAAATTTAATTTTATAATGTGTTTATTATTATTAAAGCCACACATACAAAAAGAGCACTTATTAAATAATGATTCCAATTATGATGAAATCACAATCCATTTTAGTTTTTTTTGTTTATTCGTTTGTGGAAAAAGATGAAAAGTACAGTGACCGATAGTTTCGAAGAAGTAGGTCTCACCAGATATTAGTTCTTAGGGTGTCTTCTTTTGAGATCATTTGAAATCGTAGTGAATCAAGGTGCCCGTGCAAAGTATTCGAAATAGAAAAGTTGATTTTGATACAAGTTTTATATAACCATTAGAAAATACTTATTCGATGTTTGAATAATTTTTTTATTACAACTTGAAGGAAATCTGTATTAATAAAGAAAACTAGCGGTATTCACAGATTTATTTAATGTTTAATATAATTTCTCGGTGTTTGATAAGTACAAAACGGGCTAATTCTATCCTTTTTAAAGCTGTTGCTTTCCTTTTGGATTATGGAGTAATCCAAATAATAATTATATTTGTTTATTGTATACGCGATTATAACTAATGATTCTCATTTATAATAAAAAAACTTTTGACTGTTAAAAGATTATTCACGCACTTGATATATAACGACAAATAAATTACACGCAAGTAGAAGGGAGACACCTTCCGCCATCTTGGATTTTGTGACGTCATTTGACCTTGGGGATTTCCGATGATGTAACTAGGTGTAGGAATTTCCGATGACGTACTTCAGCTTGGGGATTTCCGATGACGTAATTAGGTCTGGGGATTTCCGATGACTACGCCTTTCACTTTTGACTTTGAGAAAGATGTTTACCTTGAGAAACTGGTTTGTTTTTGGGGCTAGCCTTGGGCTCGGACCTGCGCGAGAAATCTGAAATTTGAATGAGGCCCCTAATACTATCTCATAAGACAAGTGTAGGCCTGCGCCCTCTTGATTGGAAATAGTATGGACCCCTAATGCTACCTCATAAGACCGGGTCTTGTGTTAGGCCTGTGCCCCTTGATGGGGAAATAGTACGGGGACTCTAATGCTAACTTGTAGGACAGAGCTTGTTTGTGGAGCCATCTAGTGGTGTATAGACTAATGAACATTTTCTGTAATAGAAGCTGATCATGCCTACAATTTTTCTCTAGGAAACGTAAATGATATCCTTGCGGTGCTCGTCCAATGGAGTCAAAATATTCCCGTTACCATTATCGTCTATGTAGATAGTGGTCCAATGCTAAGCTGGTTTGTTTGCAGGACCCGTGTTTATAATAATTGTACATGGTCTAGGTGCGTGTCTGGGCAGATGATTAGATGCACATACAAGTCGGATCACATTCTTGCGGCTAGGGATCGATTTCAAGCATCTCAACACTTGTGCCGCATACATCTTTGGAATTGGTATGTGTCCAGTTTTGCAGTAGTAAGGCGTTTTCCAATGTATACATAGGCTCAACGATATGGTTTAAACAGCTATATGCTTTTGCTCCCTTTTTCATTTTTTTAAGCGGCTGGCAGCCAGACCCGTCCAAGTTTACTACTGGTTTGTTAAGAAACATTAAAAACTGTTGTTTTTTACTGCCCCTAACGTGAATTTTGTTAAAGGGCTACTCTTATCAGTTCCTCACGGAAATCGTTGTAGTGCGCATACCCCGACCACCATCTCAGACCGCGTCATTTTTTCCACAAAAATCGTATCTGACTTGACATGGGTTTTGATATAAAATAATTACGAGGTGGTTCTATCAGTATCAGTAATAAAGCTCCATGATCTGTAACCACTGCAATCTCTTCCGGTATGAATTCATTGTTAACACGTCTAAACCCTTGTACGTCCAAGTATGCGTCCATCCTCTTTCGTTTGCTACTGGATACTGAAGCTTGATCAATTTCCAAAACAGCTACCTTAGCGTTAAAGATTAATTGATGAGCTGTAGAGCAACTTTCGAGGAACGGTATGCGGTTTCTATCTGTTATTTACAGAATGGAAAAATTAAACAGGTGTAGGTCTGCGCAACTTGCTTTCGGGGCTTTACCCCTTGCCGATACCCCATTGGCGGAAAATTTGAATTTGTATTTAAGTCTCTGCAGGTTATGGCTGGAAATATGAATTTGTATTGTAATAAGGGGTATAATGCTAACTTGTAATACAGATGTAGGGCTTAACAACTTACTCTCAGGCCCACGCCCCTCGACCAAAAATCTGAATTTGTTTGCGGTGAGGGGAAATTTGAACTTGTATTATAATAAGGGGGCCTAATGCTAACTTATAAGGCAGACATAGGGCTTCGCAACTTGTTTTCAGGTCTTAGCCCCTGGTCCCTTGGCGGGAAATTTGAATTTGTATTTAAGTGTTTACATTATGATTACTTATTGTGAGAAATTTGAACTTGTATTCTAATAAGAGGCCTACTGCTAACTTATAAGATAGACATAGGGCTTCGCAACTTGCTGTCGGGCCTTCACACAACTGCCTTGGTCCCCATGTCTGGCTGGAAATAGTATTCTAATAAGAGGCCCTAATGCTAACTTACAAGACAAATATAGGAACTTGTGTTAGGTCTGTGCCCTCCTGTCGTGGCCCCCTTGTTGCAAAATTTGAATTTGTGTAGCCATCTAGTTGTGTATGGACTAATGAATATTTTCTGTAGTAAAGGTGGCACCACCTAGCGTTATATTTCTAGAGCTAATTAGGGTTTCGTTTGTGGCACCATCTAGTGATATATTTTTAAACTAGCGAATGTTTTCTGTAATAGAGACGGCGGCGCCTAGCGGTATATTTCTAGGACTAATTAGGGTTGTTTGCGGTGCCATCTAGTGGTGTAAAGACTAATGAATGTTTGTGCAATAGAGGTTGATCGTGTTCGTCTCTCACTCATCTCTATCGTCTCTCTCTCAAACATACAAATCAATTAATTAAATCAAATCAATTAAGCAGATCAAACCCAAACTAATCACGTTCGATCAAATCAAACAATCAGATCAATCTCAAATAATCAATCAATCAACCAAATCAATCTCAATCAATCAAATCATAACTTACAGCCGGCGAAAACTAGCTTACAGCTCAAAAATACTGATTGGCCTAACTTACCCTTTTCTAAAATCAACCAACCAACCAACCACAATTCAAAAATACCAAACTGATTTAACTTAATCATACAAAATCAGCTCTCAATTCAAAAAGTAGCAGAATGATTTAACTTACAGAGTGTAAAAGAAAGCCAATCTCACACTTATTGTAGTTACCCATCTAACCGCCCTTCGCATTAACTGCAGCATTGTTAGTGCAGGTTCAAACACCGTTTATTAATAAAAATTGAAGGAAAGCTTAGCGTTTGAAAATATATTATTATTATTATTATAAGCAACAATACATCATTTATTTAATCACATTCTTTATCGGTCTTCTTCTTCTTCTTGAACAGTGATTCGTCGCTATCATCATCATGGTTTTGAGACTCGTCCCTCTCCTCTACCTCATCGCTCTTTTCCCTCTTGTGTGAATCATCACCGTCACCTTGGATGTCAGATACATTTACGTCATCGTTTCCATTATCATCTTGAACGGTTATGTTGTAACAGTTTATTAACAAGTCAGTAAAATCTCTAATGTCCGCTGATGTTGGTTCATAAACAGAAGAATACATTATAATAATGCTCACTCGATGACGGCTACACTTTAAAGAGCGCAACGCGCGATAAACGTGAATGCTGCTGGCCTAGGGTCTTGTGCGTGGGCGCACTCGTCAATGTTCGGGTAGAATCGGTTATGTTCGGGGGAAGTTTGGAGTAGGGGTTGTCGACACGGTCTTCGCAGCCGTCTTAGGAGAAAATACCTCAGCCAAAAAAGGTGTTTAGATTTACAAAGATGATTAGGTCAATACTCGCGCGAGTATTGACCTAATCACACTCTAATATCTTCCCTAGATTGCAGTGGTTACAGAGATCATTGAGCTTTATTACTGATACTGATAAAACCACCTCGTAATTATTTTACATCAAAACCCATGTCAAATCAGATACGATTTTTGTGGAAAAAATATCGCGGTTTGAGATGGTGGTCGGGGTATGCACACTACAACGATTTCCGTGAGGAGCTGATAAGAGTGCTGCACAGCCTCTTAACAAAATTCACGTTAATGGCAATGAAAACAACAGTTTTTAGTGTTTATTAACAAACCAATAGTAAACTTGGACGAGTCTGGCTGCCCGCAGCTTAAAAAATTGAAAAAGGGAGCAAAAGCATATAGCTGTTTAAACCATAACATCGTTGAACCTGTGTATGCATTGGAAAACGCCTTACTACTGCAAAACATATAGCTGTTTAAACCATAACATCGTTGAACCTGTGTATGCATTGGAAAACGCCTTACTACTGCAAAACTGGACACATACCAATTTCCAATATGTATGCGCTACAAGTGTTGAGATGCCTGAAATCGATCCCTAGCCGCAAGAATGTGATCCGACTTGTATGTGCATCCAATTATCTGCCCAGACACGCACCTAGACCGTGTACAATTATTGTAAACACGGATCCTGCAAACAAGCCAACTCAGCATTGGACCACTATCTACATAGACGACAATGGTAACGGGGACGAGCACTGCTACGATATCATTTACGTTTCCTAGAGAAAAATTGTAGATGGTTCCGCTACAACAAAACGACGCTACAGGATTACTATTCGAATGTGTGTGGACTTTATACGATAATGTTCTTGTATTTTAGATTAAATAATAATTTACCAATGCTTGATTTTGTAAATAAGTTTTTACTATACGCTTAATTCTAAATGATGAGATAATCAGGTTTTTGTATAATGTTTTGTTTTTCAACCATTCTATTCTGATAAATAAAAAGGAGAGTTTAGTACTTTATTTGTTTTAATCAAGAGTTCCGTGACAAGAGAGACACGTGTGCATGATCAGCTTCTATTACAGAAAATGTTCATTAGTCTATACACAACTAGATGGCTCCAAAAACAAGCTCTGTGTTACAAGTTAGCATTAAAGTCCCCGTACTATTTCCCCATCAAGGGGCGCAGGCCTAACACAAGACCCTGTCTTATGAGGTAGCATTGGGGGTCCATACTATTTCCAATCAGGAGGGCGCAGGCCTACACTTGTCTTATGAGATAGCATTAGGGGCCTTATTCAAATTTCAGATTTCCCGCGCAGGTCCGGGCCCAAGGCCAGCCCCAAAAGCAAACCAGTTTCTCACGGTAAACATCTTTCTCAAAGTCAAAAGTGAAAGGCGTAGTCATTGGAAATCCCCAGACCTAATTACGTCATCGTAAATTCCCAGACCTAATCACGTCATCGGAAATCCCCAAGCTGAATTACATCATCGGAAATCCCAGGCCTAATTACGTCATCGGAAATTCCCAAGCTGGATTACGTCATCAGAAATTCGCAGATCTAATTACGTCATCGGAAAACCCCGAGCTGGATTACGTCATCGGAAATCCCAGGCCTAATTACTTCATCGGAAATTACTAAGCTGGATTACGTCATCGGAAATTCCGAAGGCCAAATGACGTCACAAAATCTAAAATGGCGGAATGTGTCTCCCTTCAGGAGGCGCTAAACAGAGGACAGAATAGGATGTGTGCCGATGTGTGACGTCACAATATGTGATAAATGGTTTAAATATCACTTTCAATGTCAAACTTCTAGAGCGCTGGTGGTATAGAGGTAGGAATCGTCTTCCACGTTGTTGGTGCGGGTTCGAATCCCGTCCCATGCAATTTTTTTTTGGGTTACTGTAGTTTTGTTTATCTAATTTACTTTTGTTAGGTTACAGTAGTTTTGTTTATCTAATCTAATTATGTTAGGTTATAGTAATTTTGTTTATCCGTAGTACTCAATGGTAGGAGCAATGATGACGTCACATATTGTGACGTCACACATCCTATTCTGTCCTCTGTTTAGCGCCTCCTCTCCCTTCTGCTCACGCACTGTCTGTGAGTTGTAATTATTTACTTTAAATTAATATATTACATTTATTAATAATAATTACCCTTCATAAAACACTATTACATGAACATTTGAATTTGTAATTATTACGCTGGAAATTTGACATTACTTGAAGTTCGAATGATTTCGAATAATTCCTTTATCTACGCATTAACGGTTAATGAAAGATTACACCAAATACGAACACTGCAGACTAGTTTATTTGAAATTAAACAGCATATTGCATTATTACGATACGAATGCTTGTCATAGATGTTTTAGACACGACACCGATTTGAAACCTCGAGGTATCCAGTTAAAGCTGTAATGAAGGTGGAATGCACGTGTGACTGCGCATAAGTGTCATACACTATTTTTTTGTTTCTTTCGAAAAACGTTAACTTTCTGCAAAATTTTAAATCAATTATGCATATAAATTGTAACATAAAACTTACGTTTTTGTTTCAATATCTCATTCATTTTTATATACCCTTAGAAGCCAACGCTGTGTGTTAATTCAATTAATGTAGCCACGTACCCTACATAAAAATACCTAATGAATAATTTACAAATGTTAAATGAATGAAAATGAGTGTTCTACTAAAAACTAATATAATAAACCGTTTTAAGTCGTGTGTTAATGTGCTGCAAACCTCCAGGTGACATGTCAACCATATTAGTAGCCGTAGTAGCACATTAAAAAAATGTTTTCCATTTTAGAAAATATTAATCAATTTATCAACATTTTAATATTAAATTTCATATGAAACAAAACATTGAAGTGAAACTAAATTACTTCAGTGTTACCAAGCTAAGAAACTGTTATGTAATGTCACAACGTTCCTGTTCTGGTTTCCGATCAGAGCAGGTCGTTAAATTAGAGCTAATTACTCTGTAATTAACTAGTAATTAAATTAAAATTCGATTCTATCGGCCGGTATCAACTTAACGATGCCGCGCCATAGACCGGGCCGAGAGGTCTACGACGACGACGACGGGTGCCTCTGGGTCGACACCGCGGATTTCAAGGGGGACGCCAGCGACACCAACGAGGTATGGTACGGTTACAAGCCGAGTAACCTACCATCAACGAGTACCGCCAGCCCGATACCGTCGCTTCT
Organism: Vesta saturnalis; assembly: GCA_036346205.1. NCBI lineage: Eukaryota > Metazoa > Arthropoda > Insecta > Coleoptera > Lampyridae > Vesta > Vesta saturnalis. Next base: position 314,683 of record JARFJB010001637.1, on the reverse strand, counting down.
GTCCCTTCCGTGGAAGGGCGCCAGAAGCGACGCGCCACCAGCCGCCACCGCTCAGAAGAGGAGAAGGCCGAAGAAGACAGCTCCGCCCGCAGAAGACGTCGCCCCGCCAGCCGAGGCAACAACAAGAGCAGCACCGCCGCCGCAAGCCGCCGCCGCCGTAGCCGCCGAAGAGAGAAGAAGCGAAGACCCCCGTCCTGGATCCACCAGCCCCGATGACTTCGTGGCGCAGAAGAAGAGGCCGAAGAAGATGACCGTCCGCCCGCCTACGCCGCCACCGACGAGCAACGTGTACCACGCCCTGGAGCAGTACACGGACACCGCCACAGCGATGGAGCAGACTGCCGCAGCAGAGACCAGGAGAAAGTACCCCGGTAATCCTTCGTCAGAGGGAGAACTGGGTTGCTTTCTCCCGCGAACTCGACCGGAAGAAGATCGCCTTCACCAGGGCCAAGGCGACCTTCGAGGGAATCCGGATACAGCCTGCCTCACTCCAGGACCGAGACAGGCTGATGAGGTATCTCGATAAGTGTGGTACGCAGTACCACACCTATCAGGCAAGGAGCGAGCGTCTTGCCAAGGTAGTAATACGTGGCGTGCCCGTAGAGCTATCCGAAGCGGATGTAAGCTCCGATTTGACGACGCAAGGGATTAATACAGTTTCTTGTTTTAGGATGAAGCAGCGAGGCCGAGCGATCCCCTTGGTTTTGGTACACCTACCGAGCGAGGAGGACAAGAAGAGGATCCGGGAGGTGAAGCACGTCGCCCCCCTCCGAGTCACCGTCGAGGACCTGAGGCGGAAATCCGACATCGGCAGTGTCACCGGTGTCAAGGTTTCCGCCACGCACAGCGTTGCTGCAGGGCGGCAGCACGCTGTGTGAAGTGCGCCGGTGATCACCACAGCAGTCAATGCACTTTACCCCGTACCGACCGGGCTAAGTGCGTTAACTGCGGTGGGGACCACCCCGCAAGCTACCGTGGATGCCCGAAGTTCCCTCGACCTCCGCAACGGAAGAAGATGGAAGCACCGCAGCGACCGCCGAAGAGGACACCGCCGGCGCCCTCCTCGACTCGGACCGGAGTCAGCTACGCCCGTGCGACGGCAGGCAAGGCTGAGAAGGCGGAAGTACCGAGAGTGGCTTCCGCCGCTCCCGTTACTCCGCCCGATCAATCTGCCTTAGGGTTCGACTCCCTATTGACCTTCCTCGGAGGGCTCAATATGAAGAAGGCCCTACCTGTCATCCGTAAGGTGGCAGAGGCACTCGCTAAGGTGGAATCTACGACTGACTTGTGGGGGGTTTTCCTCTCACACAGTCAGGAGGTGGCTACCCTTTTAGGGTAAACACACGACGGTCCGGATCGAAGTCTGGCGCCCGAGATAAGTATTTAGTATCGATTTTTTAATTACATAATCTCTGTTCTGTAAATATCGACAGTGTTACACTTTACTAACACATATTTCTTTTTATTCCAGATAAGCAACCTAGCGACAACAGGACAGCCCACACAAGGAAACACCAATCCAAACGCAACACCACACAACACCCGCTTTTTTTTTTTTTTGAACAACCATCAACAACGAACCCAACACCGCCATCAGGCGTTCCAAACACACACAAAAACCAACAATCCACGCACTTCCACGCGCTGAAGAGGAGGAAGACTCCTGAGCAGCGCACCACCAACACATACACGTTTTATATTTAGTATTTTATATTGTATATAGTATTAAGTGTAAAATGTAATATCCATAAATTGTTAAATATCTAAATTCTTTAATAAACGAGTTAAAAAAAAAAAAAAAAAACGAATAAGCTTCATGACTTGTTTATTATTAGAGATAGACCTTTCCTTGTTAGATTATAGCTGCGTTTCTGCTGCACATTTTAATAATATTGCAGTTTATACGCAGGGTGTCCCAACATTAAAAAATTCTAAATTTATGTTTTTTAAATGGAATCTACCCAGTTTGATTTTATTTTTAATTCTATGCTAAATTACGAATCACTTACATAGGACGTTTTTATCTGTCTGTCATCAAGTTTGATTTGTGGCGCTTTTTGCCACAATTTTTAAATGACGGGGTTTGTTAAAAAATTCGTACCTTCCAAATCCTTGCAGATAAGTTAATGTAATTAACGCGTGTTTGCCGCATCTTTTAAGTGTTTACGCAACAACATGCTCAGTTGCATGTGACTACCGCGATTTTTTTAAACATGACAAATTAAAAATATCAAAAACTCATTTTTCCAAATGGCACCCCCTATTCATTATTGTACTGGTCAAAATCTTTTTTGACAAGCTTTCCATCAATATAAGATTTGTATAGTGCAATGTAGAAATCCAGGTTGCTATCCTAAAATAACTAAATTTCAAGAAACCTTTGCTTTTGCAGGTTCTTGAGTAAATACTTAAAATATGCGGCAAACATTCAGGAATCAAACGGCGTTAGTTACTTTGACTTATCTACAAGGAGTTGGAAGGTACGCATTTTTGAACAGACCCCCGCATTTCGAAATTCCGGCAAAAAAAGCGGAACCAATCAAAATGTATGTAGTATGTAAATAAAAGTGACCTCTATAAAAGTGATTCATAATCTAGCATAGAATCCAAAAATAAAATCAAACTGGGTAGATTTCCTTAATAAAAACCATAACTTTAGTGTTTTTTGAATATTGGGACACCCTGTATATAAACTGCAATATTTTTAAAACATGCAGCAGACATGCAGCTATAATCTAAAAAATCATTATCTTTAATAATAAACAAGTTATGAAGATTTTCATATATATATATATATATATATATATATATATACAGTAACGTGTCAATTCTTGTCTATCGTTACCTTAATTTAAGTTTTGAGTTTGTGTTATTATTGGGAAATATATTTACATTATGTTGGTATCTTTTTTGTTAAAATAATTAAATTTTGGTATATATCGATGTTTTCTCTTTAGTGTACGTAATTACGAACGTCCCTGTGCTTATTTTATGATCTATAATGGCTATGTTGGCCACATTAATTTTGTTCTTTGCGCAAATGCGAACTGAATACGCTTGATTCATTTCCGTTTCTTCTACCGTCCGGTTTAGTACGTTATGTTTCTTCAAGTTCTTGCTTCCCTTGTATAAGGTATGTAAGGCTTTTAATTACATTTTTGTATATATTATATTTAATAGGGAACAAAGATAAGCCCCTATATTAAGGAGGACCGCTTGTGTTCAGAAAAAGCGGTTATGTTAATGAAGTTCGTATCGTTGCAAAAGCGCGGTTGATGACGTCACATGCATAAAATAGCGTAGGTGTTAATGCAATCTCCTCTTCAAAAATTATAAATGGAGATACCTTTGGTTTGCATCAATAACGCGTGCTGTACATATATCTGCTTTCGTCGTCTAATACCGCTTTCGTTGTCCGAAGCCTGTTTTTGTTGCTTGATCTAAATTTCCTTTATTTGTATGTGGAAAAGAAATGAAAATTATCTTACCTTACCGTATGTTTATGATATTAATGTTAATACCTTATATTTGTTTTGAGTACAACAGTATGTTAGTACGTATCCTTTTAATGCAAAATACGTTTATAGTGGAGTCAACGTAGAGGAAAAGGTTGTTTATTAGGAGTCATGTATTTAAATAAAACCTTTTCAAATATACTTGTATTTTAAAGTCCGCAGGTTGAAAAAGTGCGCTTTTTTAACTCAAAAAACTGAATTTCCACCGACATTTTTCAAAAATCATCCACAATTAATTGGAGAATCATTATTTTTCAATGAAAATCTGTATTTGTATGTTTTTTGAGATACTGATTACGAATATGAAGTTAAAAAAGTGAAAACAAAATGGCGTCCAGTAAAAATGAAGTTGAATTCAAGCTGTGCTCCAAAGCAGCAAAGCAACATCTGCCGACTACCTGCCGACTAACACGCGCACACACAAATACACATACAAACGCATGTTCTTAGTGGATCGAAAAAGAGGACTATAGTATTATACAAACATGTATGAAGTATTTACAAGAAAGAAAACGGAAATTATTATATTTATTAGAGAATTCGTATTATTGTATGGACGCTGAGTTTTTATTCCAAAAGCAGATAAACACAAGCGGAAATTATGTAAAAAAATCTTTTGACTAGGAATCGGAAGTTTAAAACGTTTACAGTCACTTAAGATTGATCTGATCCCTGTAAGAAACCGCATTCAGCTTAATTTTTGGATTTAAAAATAAGAAAAGTTGAGTTGTACATTTCGGGAGATTACTTATAACGCGGTTTACTGTAAAAATCAGCTGCAAATAAGAGAAATATATGAAAATAAGTTATTCTATCAAGAATTATACGTTTTAGCTTCATCAAAGTCACTTATTGAGTTTCAATATCTAATTTATACCGATATTATGAGCGTTTGAAATAAATAATGAATATACGAGAGCAAGAATCTCTATGTTCAAAGTGAAATTAAAAAAAAATGAGGTTTGATATTTTAATCTTACCTTGCTTTTTCAAGATTACATACATTTATTAGAAACGTTTTGTAATATCGCTAAAAAATATTGCAAATTGACTCTGTAACGTTAATTATTGTAAAAATGCGTGAAATTTTGATCGAAGCCAACTTTACGATAATATGACAGGCGTATCCCTTCATGGAAATTAATGCCACAAGATTTTTTTAAGTGACTTAGGGTGTCACTTTTCAATAAACTTTGTTACATATGAATTAGTTGTGTGTATCAAAAGTTATCACTGTTTAACTGTTTCACGCGCCGCGCTCAATTTCGGCTGCCTCTTGAAGACAAGGAAGCATGAAAACGTATGATCTTAAAGAATTCTCATGCATTACCTAATTATTTTACAAAGAATATGTAAACTTATTAAAAGCTTATTAAATAAATTATTAACAAAAAACCTATATTTTTAACAACTATTGTTAAATAAAAAAAATTGCGCACTATTTTGAGCTGCGGACTCTTTGGCTTTTGTTTTCAGATATCAAAACGAAGACATTACAACAAAATCTAAAACTCCCGGAATTTGTTTGAAGTTATTTTCCTGGTTGACTCCATTATTAAGGAAATAACAAATCAGTATAGTGTTGTCTGATACGGTTATAATGAAAAAAGAAACAGCTGACTTCTGTTTCTAAGATAAAAATATTTGAGTGCATAACCTATATTAACTTTAATGTTGTTGACATAGGTCAAGTATACATTTTATTATTAAATACAGTGTAGGCCATACTCCATTTTGAATTTTAAGTAACGATAGAATATATGCTAGTATACTTGTGTTGATTTAGTAATTATTTAATATCGTAAAGCTTTACGAGAAATATCGTTTTAATAAATACAGCTGCTTAGTGTTATTCAGATTAGCTATAATATTAAAGTGCAACTTTCAATTTTTGTTGTTGTGTGTGTGTGTATATATATATATATATATATATATATATATATATATATATATATATAATATATATATATATATATATATATATATATATATATATATATATATATATATATATATACATACATATATACATATGTATGCCGGGTGTCTAGAATCTACCCACGTTCTATGGCTATCTTTGTTATTATAAGAGATACAGAGTCGGTTAAATTAGCAAAGTTGGACAGAATTACATGATATTTGAAATGGCGATAAGAAAATTCAACATTGTTGCCACCGTTCCGAAAATAACTAAAAATCTTCTAAATTTTTAATCGGTTATATAAAATACGAAGCTTGATAGCTATTTTTAGGAAAATGCGAATAAAAAATTTTTTTAGTAATTATTTTTCGAGCTACAACCCAAACATACATTTTTTAAATGGCAACTATAGGTGGCTATGGGCTCATTCGGTGGCTTATTTTTTTCTGATTTCAAAAATGTATAGCTTTGTATGGATCTAGGAAAATTCACCGCCAACAATTCACCGACAGCAATTCGCCGACAACAATTCACCGAAAGTAAATTCACCGCCACAACAATTCACCGAAACCAACATTCACCGGAAAAAAAATTATTATTTAACTAATTAGTGAAAAGTAACTTATCTATAACCACCAGATAGTACTTGGGTAAATATGCCTAACTTTAATGGTAGCCCACTTTCATTGTGTAATAATAAATATAATAATAAAGAAAATATTAGTGTATAAAAATATAATTTATTAATAAAAATCATCGTCAAAAGTAAGGCAAATATATATGTTTGACATAATATTATTAAAACATCGACAAAATAAAAAACATAATATAAGCAAACATTAATAAGATATGTTATGGGCTATCCCTCTAATGTAGTCAAGTATGTTGCCAGCATTATACTGATCAACAAGAGACTTGACACGCTGAGCATAATCCCTATATTTCCTTGGTTGTGGTTCGATTCCGCTTACATACTGCTCTATTCGGACTTCATTAAGGTTTTGTTCTTTTTTTAGACAATCTAAGAACTTCAAAATATTCGGATGCATCGCCCGATCTGTTTTGGAATCCTCGATGCCAACCTTCAACAGAGTTGTTTGTTTTGGGCAAATTCGCCAAGATTGTCTCATAAACAGTCCACATTTCATGAGGGTATTGTGGTGGTCGGCGCTGTCTCCTAGTGGGGCGCCCAACCCACGTATCCTCGAAGTAGTCGACAACTTCTTGGGCCCCTGGCGGAAACATCTCATTGTCAACCAATGTTTCAAACACGTCAACAACAGATTGTGGCGGGACGAACGCTATTGCCGACAACATTCGCACATGTAACGCGAAATTTGCGTCTGTCTCATACCTCTGCTTTAACCCACAGTTTTGAATTTTCCGAAAAATGCACTGGGTGAAGTGAAAAAAGCACCCCTTTAACGTTGAATTCGGAAATTCTGCCCTGAACGCATTATTCATAGTCTGTGGTTACTGTTCTTGGTGACAATAATGGCTCTAAGTTCTTCAATTCTTGTAGAAGGCGTGCATATGTCTCTTGTGATTTATTCGGCAACAACGCGTAAACCAAAGGCATTGATGCGTTTTCTTTTAACCCATGTATAGTATATAATTGATGGAACAACAGTGGCACGATTTTAAAGGTGCCATCCGCATACCAATGGTCACTCCCTGCCAGTAACTGCATATTTCTACGGGTGGAAAATATCACTATTCTATCTTCTTGTGGACCGGAATCGTACAGCAGAAAATCTTCACCTTTGAGGGTTTTTGTGTATTCCTTTGGAAATTGAATCTCTTCGCGATTACTGGGCAGAGCTGGACTAGCCCTTTGCTGTTGACGGATATGACGGATCGTTCTCTTCATCACGTCTACAAATGGAAGTTTGGGAGCTGCTGCTTGACTGCACTGTCTTATTGCAACGGTAATTATCGCCTGCGGGGCATCGTTGGTTGTTTTGGCAGTTCTTTTCATAGCTTGGTAAATTTTGACAGCTTCCACGCCAGCTGCGTCACCAACATGATTGTGTTCACCCCGAACAATAACATCATCATTGATGGTTTTCACTCTTGCTTTACGCACAGTTTTCTGGTAATTTGCACACTTCCAAAATATTTTATCACCGCGCTGTTTTTCTTTAAAGAAGAAGTGCTCATCAAGGAGCACTTTCCGCTTTCCTTTTTCGGACAACACGAACTCGAGAGCCATTTTCAGAGGTACTGACTATATAACGGTTTGCTTTGCAATGAAAACTTGAATTACATATCCCCTATTTATAATATTTTTCACTAATATTAAACAAAATTAATGACTTACGGTGGTTTGCTATTTTCTATAGTAATAAAGCTTTATTTAACTTTAAGTATGGCTTAAGAATTACGGTGCAAACGGCCATTATTGTAATGTTCTTTTAATAGGTATCTATTAAAGGTAATTATTTGACTAATTAGTGAACAAAACTAAATGAGTTATGATAATGTACTTTTCATATAAATTAATTAAAGGTAAATCAATACGAATAACAGGAGGTAAGTTATTTTTAACTAATTAGAAAATAAAATTAGTGTGTTACTGTAATATATTTTTGTTAAGATTCTATTGAAGATAATTAAAATATCTAATAATTATTCTTATTATGAGTGATGAATTTTTTTTTCGGTGAATGTTGATTTCGGTTAATTGTTGTTTCGGTGAATTGTTGTGGCGGTGAATTTACTTTCGGTGATTTGTTGTCGGTGAATTGCTGTCGGTGAATTGTTGGCGGTGAATTTTCCGGAACCCGCTTTGTATGTTGAATATTATTAGTTAACTCACAATTTTAAAAAAAAGGTAATTATAATATTTATTGAACAAATTAAAGTGAGCCGTGAACATTTAAACAACAAAATAAGCTCATATTCTACTACTAAATTTGTGGAAACAAGAAATAATGTACTACATTATCAAAATAAAACAATTCTAAATAAATTTAACTTACAACGAAGAGTAACAGCAAAAAATATAAACAGATAACACAATTATAGAAGTGCTTCAAAATGCCCTCCATTATTTTGAACACAGATTTGACATCGTTTTAAAATTTTCTTTTGAACTTTTAATTTTGGGTTCTAATTTCTTGTATAGCAACACGAATTTTATTTTTTAAATCGTCTAGATTACCAGGTTTTACTCTGTACGCTTTGTCTTTAATTGCACCCCACAAGAAAAAGTCCAGGGGGGTTAAGTCTGGAGATCGCGGCGGCCAAGCTGTTGGACCTCGATTTCCTATCCAATTATTAAAACGTTCCTGTAAATGGTTACACATAAGTAATCTATTGTATGCTGGTGCCCAGTCGTGTTGAAAATAATTTAAATTTTGAATTATGTTCAACGGAAGGTGGTCCAAAATTTCTTCAAATTCGTTTCGTAAAAAATTTAGATATCTTTCGTAATTTAAATTGTATTCATTAAAAACGGCCCAAGGATATTGGTACCAATAAAACCGCACCAAACGTTTACTTCAAACCATATTGATCTCTCCTCTCAACAGTAATATGAGGATTTTCTTGGCACCATTGGATATGACTGTTTCTATTGAAAATGCCGTTGTTTGTAAATTTTGATTCATCGGTAAAAAGACTGGTTTTCGAGAATTGATTGTTTGCTCGACTTTTATTAATCAACCATGTAGCAAAATGTAATCTTTTCTGATAAATGACATGGCTTAAAATTATTTTGTTTCAAAATAACGTGGGCTTCATCTTTGGAAGTGTTGCACTCGTTCGCAATTTCACGAAGAGATGTAGTAGGTTTAAATTCGACGTAAGCTAAAACACGTTCTTCTGTTTCTGTGTTAATATTAATTTTAAAATTTTGAGGTTTAGTAAAAGCCTCATATTTTTTAAATTCGATTCGAGTTTGGCAAGTAATCCCACATCGGGTTGTCTTCTTTCCATATAAGTTTTAAGATATAATTCCGAAGCGGTATTCGCATCTCTGTTAGACATGTAATAGCAAAAAAAGCATATCATTTCTTTCTTCAGAAGAATAAGCCATTAATGAATTAATATTCACTATTTAAGTACGAACTACAATTGGTTACAGCAAGTAATTCAATATCTACTATTTGAAAATCAATCAATGCAGAGTTTTGTTTTTAATTGTCACATCACCCTACGGCAAACTGCATTTGTTTAGTAAATACTATAATTACAATTTTTTGAAAATGGTGGGTTAACTAATAATACTAAACATACAAAGCTATACATTTTTCAAATCAGAAAAAATAAGCCATCGAATAAGTCCATAACCACCTATAGTTGCCATTTAAAAAAAAAATGTATGTTTGGGTTGTAGCTCGAAGAATAATTAAAAAATTTTTTATTCGCATTTTTCCATTTCGCGCAAACATAGCTATCAAAAGTCTCTCTTATAACTTTTTCGTATTTGAATATTAAAAAAGATATAGCCGATTGAAAATTTGGACGATTTTTAGTTATTTTCAGATATCTTAGAAAGTTGACAACAATGTTCGATTTTCTTATTGGTATTTGAATTATCATGTAATTCTGCCCAACTTTGCTAATTTAACTGACTCTGTATCTCTTATAATAACAAAGATAGACACAGAACGTGGGTAGATTCTAGACATATATATATATATATATATATATATATATATATATATATATATATATATATATATATATATATATATATATATATATATATAATATTATATATATATATATATATATATATATCTATATATCAAATACACTTTTATGTTATTTAACCTTTATAAAGCTAAAATGAACGTGATGTAGAGCTTTGCAAATTATAATTTGTTAATTATCTGACTTTGTTTAGAAAATTATCATATTATTTATTTATAAATTAAATATAAAATATTTATATATATATATATATATATATATATATATATATATATAATATTATATATTATATATATATATATATATATATATATATATATATATATATATATATATATATATATATATATATATATATATATATATATATATATATATCAAATACACTTTTATGTTATTTAACCTTTATAAAGCTAAAATGAACGGTGATGTAGACTTTGCAAATTATAATTTGTTAATTATCGACTTTTGTTTAGAAAATTTCATTATTATTTTATATAAAATTATTGATAATATATATATATATATATATATATATATATATATATATATATATATATATATATATATATATATATATATATATATATATATATATATATATATATATATATATATATATCAAATACACTTTTATGTTATTTAACCTTTTATAAAGCTAAAATGAACGGTGATGTAGAGCTTTGCTTCTAAACAAAAGTCAGATAATTAACAAATTATAATTTGTAGTGTAAAAAAACATTCAGTCCAACCCGGAGTTATTCGAAAAAGACACGTTTTTCAATGAAAAAACGGTGTAGAACGTGCTTGCAAGTAAACGGCCAAAAGTTTGAACAACTATTGTAATCTTGTTAATTTTATTACTGTTGCAATGCATTTGTTTGAATTTAATTTTGATAGCTTTTGAGTTATTTTGAGTTTTATTGTTATTTAATTAAATTGCAACAACTGGTCTCAGAAATTAAACCTAAGTAACATGGATTTCTTTTTCTACTATTTACGGTTAATCATTTTTCAAAATCGAATCAATAATATGCATTAAATCAAATAAATATTGCTTGTTTAGTAAAACGCCGATAGGCAAATTACACTACAAATCATAGTTTGTGAATTATCTGAGAACTTGCAAACTTTTATTTAGAAGCAAATCTCTACCGTTCATTTTAGCTTCATAAAAGGTTATTACTTTTTTAACTAAAAATTAATGGAGAGTTTAGTAAGTAAAAAAAAATATTTTCTCCAGTGGCATCAAAAATAGGGGATACAAGTTTCTACTAACCCTGATAGCGTCATACTGGTTAAATTTTTCAAACACCGTTTAAATGACCATACTATATTGCATTTCTAATTATACCTTTTTCCATTTAAATAATTAAACTTAGCGAAAAAACATTTCCAGCATAATTGTTTGGTCATTAATTATGCTAATTACGAGCAGCTTAACGTTTATTTTAGTAACACTACGGTCTATGAATTATTTAAATAATAAATTTTACCTTTATTATCTGCAAAATAAAATGAATGGTCTGTAGATACTTGCCACATTGTAAATGTAGAAAATTTAAGACTTTTACGAGATTAATAGTATGATTTTATGATTATGCAGTTGTTACCGTATTATATAATTATATAATTTTTTAATAACGGTGTTAATATTTGTCAAATTAAGAGTTTATGTTACCACATAACATTTTCGTATAATAAGTCTATAAGTAGCGTACTTGATTTAAGTCGCGAGTGTAATTAGCATCATAATGGTGATAAACAACCATAAAAATGATAACAACAATAAAATAAGCTATAAAAGACATTAAGGAACGCTTTTAGGAACCCATAAGAGGTTAAAGGTTAAATAAATTTGTGACACGTTTGCAAAAAAATGCATTCTAATAGTTACAACATTTTTATAGTTTATAGAGTGCTTAGCTAAATCCTGAATGCACTAAATGGAAAAGACATCTGAATTTAATTATTTCATACACGTTAACCGGTGAAGTGTTGGTAGAATGTTGGATAATTAAGCAATTGATTATTATGTAACTAATGTCTAATAAACTATAAACTTATTAAAACAGTTTTGAGGAATTACGTTTGTAAGTTAATAGTTCTTTTTTCAAGGTTGACTTCAATTGGAGACGTACGCCATCAAATGCGGGATGTTAAGCCATTTCTACATTATTTCTATATCATTGGGGTTAAGTAATGTGCTCATCAATTAGGTTTCCAGTTTTTTTTTTTTTTGATAAAAGACGAATACTGATGGCTCCTTTCAAAAGACGTTGGCATTAACTCTGGCGTGCCACAGGGTTTAGTGGTAACCCCTACTCTTTCTGCTATATATTTTTCAGCAACCAACCCAATCCATTATTTTATTTCATCGCAGTCTACTCATAATACTAATCCACCTTCTACCTCAAATATAAATATTAAATCTAAAACGAACATTTCTATCAACAGACACATTCAACGTATCCTTGAATGTAGAAGTAATAATCAAGTTAAATTTAATGCTAACAAATCTTAGTGTTGCCTTGTATATGCCAAAAATAATGGATCATTTTCTGTAACTTAAGTTTCCAGGATCTATTACTATATTAGGAATGACTGTATCTTCAAATCCATGATGGGTTGGCCATCTTCTGTCAGATATCAAATCAGCTGCACATAAAATGGCGTTTTCTACAGATCTACTTTATCTTCCGACGAAGCTTCCTGTTTTGACCTCATCTAGAATATAGTTCTCTCCTCTGGTGGCGTTACACAATATGCTCTCAATATTATTGACCTCAGTCCCTTGAGCATAAAAAACTCTTTCTGTTTACTATCGTAATTACAATGGATATTGTGCTGCTGAATTACATTTTTTGATACCATCTCGAGCTACCTTTGCTCAGGATACGCGGTTCGTTCCTTCATCAATATGCAGAACAAATTTGAAATGATGGTACCAAACGGTACCATTCACATTCTCCTACACAGCTTTTATCAACAATAAAACACCAAAACACGTCTATTAATAATTACTTTATACTTATAATGTACTTATATGAACTCAAAAACCCATGCCTAATCAACATTTAATACTCGGTAAACATTCAAATTCATATTATTATGTAGTAGTTTACACACACAAAACCTTTAAACTTGCTAAAAATCTATTTGTGCAATATACGGATGTTATGCAGATGTTGTGCATCTATGTGATGTAATGGTTATATGGGAATCAGTAGCTTACGGAATACGGAATATATATATATATATATATATATATATATATATATATATATATGACATCTCCTTCCTTTGAAATATATAAACATAAAGTCTATTACAACTTAAAACAATCATCATTTTGTTGGTCACAACAATGCATTTTAGTTGCGCCTACAGTCCGCGCGGCCAAAGAATGCCTGAACGTTGGATGCGCATTCGTCCAACTATAAGTCTCTTAAGCGCGGCATGTCAGTGGCGTCGCCACCAAAAGCGTGTTCCGTTTATTATCATGTATTACACTAATTAATTATTTATTTCTGTTATTAATTTACATACGTACTTGTTAATTTAACTTTATTACAATTATTGCAACAAAAGGACAGTGAACCATTTTGTGTCCTATGTGAATTTTAAAGCTCATAATACTCAAATTTATTACACAAATATGTATAAACAACAAATACTTTCACAATACATAGTAAAATAAATAAGTAGTTTTGCGGCGCATGTAATGCTAATGGCATTTGCTTAAATTCTCATTTAGTAGTATTTAATACTATTATAGTAGGTAATTATCGCCGTTTGAGTAACTTTTCCCGAAATTGTATGGAAATATAAAAATTGATTACCTAAGAAATATCATAATTTTTTTAAATCTTGAATAATACTCTTAAAATACAGCCTATTCTGTTTCTATAATTAAAAATCGAACTTATACTTTTTTGATTTTCATAATCGATTAAACTGTTGTGTTCATTTGTAATTCAAATATTCAAAAATTTATTACTTGGTAACATGGTTATTTTTTTATTTTATAAATGTATAAACTATTACTGTTCATATGTAATTCAAATAAATAAAATATTTTAAAATTTCTTGTGGTTTGGTGACGAATAATTGAAAACGCGACCCCGACGTCACTGGTAGTGCTTTCAGTCGCTATTGCTTTAACGAGTGTGGCCGAATGCACGAACATCCATGCGCGACACGAGGCATTCTTTGGCCGCACGGACTGTACATTTCAACTAACTAATATTGACAGTCTTTAAGATAATATGGTCTAGCACTACGAGTTACTATATCTGATTCAAAAGGATTTTGAATTGATAACGAAGGGGGTTTAGGAGAATTTAATATAGGAGGAACACCTTTATTGATACGATCTGGTGTGATTCAGGTAAGATGTTCTGGTAAGTATTTTGGGAATCAGTAGATTACGGAGTGTGTCTCTTGGCCTGTTGGCTGTGTCTCACATAGGTGGTATATGACAACGAGAATACACGAAAGGCTCTCTGCGTATAATAACCTTAATAAAATTTTAAAAAAATAGGCAATTGAGTGCCAGAAGTTCATGAAATACTACAAATTGCACAAGCCGTAAAATGTTGAAAAGTTACCTAAAAGTCATAACGATTATGTAAATTAATTTGTATTAAATTAACAAACCTTGGAGTCAATTAATAAATTAGTTACCTTAAAGATCTAAATGTGTAATCAAATTAATTAACCGCGACAACGCTACAAAGATAATCTAGCTTGAATCGTTAATAAAATACAACAAAATCGTATAGGAATTACACAGACCATTACAATCAACATTTTAAATATTTCCATATATTTATGTGGGCAAAAAACGGCCATAGCTGAAATTCTGAAAATCCATCGATCTCCTAATAATAAATTGTAATCTTTTTTATTTGCGCTTAAGACGCTTTTAGCACTTCTCAAATCAAAAGCTCAAGGTAGTTGTATCGGGTGTCCCAATGATGGGAACAGTTGTTTTGAGACTAGTTTTAAAACAGCAATGAATGTCAGAGGAGAGCTATTAAAAGTTTATATTTGATTTATAACACATTTAAGTTGAACTATACCCTTTCGGATCACAAAACAAAGCTTTTGACTCATCAAGATTTTAAAAAGTGCAGGTTTTTGTACTAGATTTATACCAATATCTCCTTTCGTTTTTGCAGGAAATGCCTCAAACTTGATAGGATAATAAACCATTATTGGCTGGATCTGCAAAAGTATCAAATGCAATTACTTTTATATGTAAAAATTCTAAATTAATTAAGAAGTAACTCATCGCGCGTCAGCTGCTGGATGTATCGAGTAGGTTCCAAGCCCGGGTAAAGGAAAAGCGGACCTTAGGTAAGGCTATCAACCTGTCTAAGGGAAATATTTTGCTCACAGAACCGGTAAAGAAGCCTCGGATGATGGACAGCCCTAACTGATGACGACCACCGCGAGAATAAGGAAAAAGCGAGAATGGAAAGAGAAAACCATAAGAATTGCGTGCTGGAATCATGGAATAAAAGGGACCAAGAAATAATCCTAGAATTTAACGAACACAAGATAGACATCTGTGCACTGTCTAGAACAAAATAAAAGGACAAGGCACATCAAGGTATCAAAATTACACTTTGGTATACAGCGGCAAGAGAAAAGAAAACAGGGCCCATTCAGGAGTAGGATTATTAATCCATGAGAAATTCGTACCAAATATAAACCAAATCAAATATGTCAATGACAAAATATTAAAAGTCACACTGAAGTTCGGAAACCAACTAATACACATTGTCTCAATATATGCTCCAGACACAAATTGATGACATAGGAAGCAAGAATAAAATTATAATAATGGGAGATACGAATACCAAAGTTGGAAATGAAACAGTGGATGGAGTAATGCAACGATTCAATGAGGAAGTCATAAATGAACATGGAGAAAGGCTGATTGAATTCTGTGCCCACAATCAGTTACGACTAAATGATACCTTCTACCAACACAAATGGCAACATAAGTATACCTGGTCGAACACAAGAAACCAGAGATCAGCAATTGACTATATAATAACCAATAGAGCAATACAGCCAACACAGATCATCGATGTCAGGGCATTATCACCTAATGTGGGCTTTGATCACAACATCGTATTATGCAAATTGCGCATGAAGCTCAAACCGACAAAGAAGAAGACGTCACAAATTGTGAGAAAACTAAACATTGATTTGTTAACGGACGACAGCACCAATTATATACTTGTATAAGAGTCGATTAACACAAAAAATATTAAATACACCAACGAATCAGACACAGTAGAACAATGCTGGAAAAAAATTAAATCTAATATTCACGAAGCAGCAGAAGAAGCCCTTGGAATTAGAGAAGTAAACGTAAATGCAACCCATAACATAAAACCCTGGTTCACGGCGAAGTTAAAGAACTACCAGAGGAATAAACGAAGAGCATGTTTACGATACAGAAGCAACAAAACCGAAAATTAATGCAAAACTTATGTTGAGACTAGAAACAGGGTCAATGCAAGAATCAATGGAATACAGAATGACTACTGGCAACGTTTTATAAAAGAAATGGAAAGCGACCTATACGGCGCACAAAAAGATTATCAAATTACTACGGGCACGAAAAAAAACACGTTAATGGATATAAGGAATTAACTATAATAACCAAATAATAGTGGATGAAACATTTCAATAAGCTGTTTAAGAATAATGAAACAATTAACAGTATGAATGAACGAAGTAGAGAAGAAGATAATGCACTAATAATAGACGAAGTACAAGTAATATACAGTATAAGAATATTAAAGAACAGAAAAGCAACAAGTGACGATAAAATATTTAATGAACTAGTAAAATACGGGGGAAATCATCTAATCACGGAAATAACAACCCTCTTTCAAAAAATCACAGTCTGCGGTACAATACCACAGGATTGGAAAAACAGCATCCCCATCTTTAAAAGAGGCAATAGAAGAGATCCCAGAAATGATAGAGGAATAAAGATTTTAGGATCTATACTAAAGTTGTATACTAGCATCATTAAAAATAAGTTAAATGAAATAATCCCGATCATTGAAGTGCAGCAAGGATTCATGCAGAATCATTTAACCACATACACGATATACATCATTCGACAGATTAGAGAAATGGCGCTTGAGTACAATAAACCAGCTTTCTTATGCTTCATCAGACATTGTAAATATTCTTAACAAAGGGCAAGTTACATATAAAATAAGACACATAAAGGAGCTTAACACAGACAACTTAACAAAAATAAGGGTAAACAACGAACTTACCCAAGAAATACCGCTAACAACAGAGTGTGTCAAGGAGATAGTGTAAGCCCCCTCTTGTTCAATTTGATAATGGACAAAATAATTAAGGACGTTAAAACAGTCAGTAGGGGATACAGAATGGACACTGTAGAAATTAAAATAATATGTTACGCCGATGATGCAGTGTTACTGGCGGAAAATGAAAACGACCTACAGCGTGTTTTACACAAATTCCTTTTCACAGCAGCAAAATACTGTATGGAAATCAATATAGCAAAAACGAAATGTATCACCCTATCAAAGGAACCGTTAAGATGCAAACTGACTGTCAATGAGGAACGCATAGACCAAGTAATGCAATTCAATTACCTAGGCATAGAATTATCAAGTCATGGTGATATATATATATATATATATATATATATATATATATATATAGTATTTAAACAACTATTTCGGCTGTATGAAGGGCATAATATGGAGAAATAAAAATATAGACACGGACAACAAGGTCAGAATATACAAGGTCTGTATAAGAGCGATCATGAACTATACGACCGAAACAAGGGCGGATACAACTAAAACCAAACAAAATTAAAGTATTAAGACAAATATCGGGAAATTCATTGAGGGATAGAATAAGAAATGAGACAATCAAAGATACGGCAAAACTTAAAGTTATCGTACGCTGGAGAAGACAATGTAGAGAACAAGTACAGAGAATGGACGATGAATCGCCAAGGTAGCATGAACCAAAAGCCACATGGACCAAGGCTGCCGGGCAGACCGCCAAAGAGATGGTTCGATAGTTAGACTTCAACGTCACAAGATCAAGACTAAACGATTGAAAACCGGAAAGAAACGGGTCTTAGACCTAAAGTAATAATAAGAAGAAGAATTATGGAAGTATAGGGTTTTCCAATAAAAGGTGTTATTTTGATATTCAATGAAAAATGGAATTTTTCTAGATAATTGATCGGATGTTTATTTCATTATAAAGAGGAAGGTATGCCGTTAATAATGGAAAACAATATCAGCCAAATGGCTACCACGACCACGCTTACAGGACCATATCCTTTTCATGAAATTTTCCATAACCAAATCGCAAAGTGGCTGCCCTATGTCATCGATAGCCTCACGAATTCCATCTTTGAGGTCGTGAATCAACGCTGGGCTGTTGGCGTAGACCTTATCTTTCACGTGGCCCCAAAGGAAGAAGTCGAAAGGTGTTAAATCACAAGATCTCGGTGGCTAATTGTGATCACCTCTTCGAGAGATAACACGGTCCGGAAACTTTTCCCGTAAAAGATCAATGGTTTCGTTGCTTGTGTGGCACGTAGCGCCGTCTTGTTGAAAGTAAACGTTGTCCAGATCAATACCATCCAATTCCGGACATAAAAAATCATTAATCATCTCTCGATAGCGCAATCCATTCACCGTAACTGTTGCTCCAGCCTCATTTTCGAAAAAGTAAGGTCCAATGACCCCGCCAGACCATAAACCGCACCAAACAGTCACACGTTGAGGATGGAGAGGCTTTTCAACAATAACTCTTGGGTTTTCCGAGCCCCAGATGCGACAATTTTGCCTGTTAACGTACCCACCGAGGTGGAAATGGGCCTCATCAGTCAAGATGATATTTCGATGGAATTCCGGATCATTTTCATGCATTTCAACGACCCAATCTGCAAAGACACGACGTTGTTGATGATCGGCCGGCTTGAGTTCTTGTGTTAACTGAACTTTATAAGCCGTAAGACCCAAGTCTTTATGCAAAATACGGTGTAATGGCGTTTGTGGATGCCCAATTCCAAAGAACGACAAGGAATGGGCAAACCTGGGTTTTCTTCAACACTTTGGGCTACAGCAGCAATATTCTCAGTTGTTCTCGAGCGACGTGCACGGGTTTTATTCTTCACATCATTAACTTGTCCCAACAGCTCGAATTTGTTCACCAATTTCTGTATTGCGGTCCGACAAGGTGCTTCACGACGATCCAAAAATGTTTTAGTTTTACGAACCGTCTCTGCCAAATTTTCACCATTTTTATAGTGAATTTTAATAATTTCAATGCGTTGTTGAAGCGTGTATCGTTCCATTTTTATTAATCGCGTAGTTTTTACTTATCAAATGTCAATAAATGACAGCTTCAAAAGTGACATCTACCGAAATAGCGGGCTATTCAAAATAACACCTCTTATTGGAAAACCCTTTACTAACATCATCAAGATTTCAAAATGTTTGGACCGGCCAGTACTTTTTTCGTCTATTTAACAAAGTGTCGTTCTAATGGTAATAAAATGATTTATTTATATTGAAAAGTGCGGAAATACCAGTCTTTATTAACTATGTAAACATTTATTCAACAGGTGGGCTCCAATACTTCTGGAACTCTAAATCTAAATCAGGGGGTTACAGTTGCTCCATATATCCACCCCCAGGGGTGAAGCCACCCCTAACTTTTTTTTCAAATGTAAGGGTAGGTCAACTGATACACCGTGTGAAAGCTTGTATTAAGAGGAATGCAACGCAGCATTTATTTTCTGGGGCATTTGAAAAATAAAGTGAAAAAATCTAAATGAACAACTTTCACTGGCTCAATGGTATTTAATTTCGGTAGGTAAAAATGTATCGTAGTGTTAACATGCATTTATTATCACAACAAGCCTGATCTTATCGTTGAAGAAAAAATCCTTATGTTCTGTGTTTCTTACACTCACTAAATGTTTTTTAATTTCGACAATGCTTGAATGGTCGGTAGATAAAAATGTGCCGTATTGATAACCTGCATTTATTATCTCAGCAAGCCAGGTCTAAACGTTGATGGAAAACGCTATTAATCTTCTGTGTTTTAGTCACGATTTTAGTTACCTGCTTGATTTGTTAGCGTCCACATTAGTAAATTACAATATTGTCTGTTCTTTGTATTTTTCTTTGCCCGTTTATTTAAGTAAACAATTCCTCTAGTCTAGTTTTCACATTTTCACGTTGTAGTAAATCATTTAGCATGGCTTATTTAACGGAAGCTCTTCGCATTGAGATATTAATGATGATCGGATATGGTGACCGAAGTCGCACTCAAGCTGAGGTAACTGAATTATTTCAAGCAAATTATCCCCATTTACCACCGCTTTCTCAAGGCACAATTAGCAAAATATAAAGGCGCTATAGAGAATTGGGTCATGTCAGGAATCTGCCAAGACAAAGAAGAGAGGCAGTTGATGAAAATACAAAGCTGAACGTGTTGTTGGCTATTCAAGAAAACCCCATCATTTCGGCACGGCAATTAGCGCACGATAATGAGGTCAGTCATAGAACTGTTTTAAAGGTTTTAAAAGCTGCAAAGATGCACTCTTACAAGATGCAAATGCTAAAAGAATTGGCTGATGAAGATCTAGACCGACGAATTGAGTTTTGTGAACGAATGATGAACTTCATTGACCATGGTCACATATAGTTGGAATGGATTCTCTTTTCGAATGAATGTACTTTCTCTGCATGGTGAAGTGAATCATCACAATTGTCGTTATTGGTCTGACTATAACCCCCATTGGATGCGGGAAACTCACACGCAACATCCACAAAAATTAAACGTATGGGCTGAGATTATTCGATAGCGTGTGGTAGGGCCATTTTTTCTGAATGGTAATCTTGGTGGGTAGCTATATCTTTCTATGCTCACGGATGACCGGATCCCAAATTTAAGGGGTCTATTTCAAAATAACAATCCAAATGACTTGGATGAGAGAATTTGGTTTCAGCAAGATGGCGCTCCACCGCACTATGCATTACCAGTACCGAACTATTTAAATCAAATTTTCCAAATAGATGGATTAGTCGAAGAAATCCAAATGACTTGGATGGGAGAATTTGGTTTCAGCAAGATGGCGTTCCACCGCACTATGCATTGCCAGTACCGAACTATTTAAATCAAATTTTTCCAAATAGATGGATTGGTCGAAGAGGTGCACTTGAATGGCTAACACGATCCCCGGATCTTAATCCCCTTGAATTTTTTTATGAGGGTATTTGAAGAGTAAGGTTTATGCTACATTACCGACCGACCTTCAGGATCTGAAGGACATAATTACTGCAGAAATCAGAAATATTCCACAAGACATGTTTCAAAACGTGAGAAATGGTTTTTATCACTGATTGGGTCTTTGTCAAGAAACAAATGGACACCATTTTGAGCATCTTTAAAGTTATGAGTAAGATTATAAGAAAAGATTTTTTTGCAGATAAGTCGTTAAATCGTAATTTAGTTTAAGAAAGTTCTCAAATGAAACTTCCTTTGCTAAGAGAGTGCGTTTATTTGTTTATTATTTTTAGTATTGATTTTTTGTTCAACAAAATAATGCTTAATATTTTGAGAAAATAAATACTGCCTTGTATTCCTCTTAATACAAGCTTACACACGGTGTATCACTTGACCTACCCTTACATTTGAAAAAAAAAGTTAGGGGTGGTTTCACCCCCAGGGTGGATATATGGAGAAACTGTAACCCCTCAGATTGAGGGCTGGAAACAATTATAAAGAATGCCTATTATGATTTTTGTCCCGAACTTCACCTCTTTGAGTTACATAATTTATTCCACTAAGAGTATCCACCCATATATCCCCATCAATGAAAATCTAAAGGGTAAGGTCAGAGAACGAGAAGGTCACTCAATAAAATAACTATAACCCCACCATTTTAGCGGGGGCACTTCTTTAAGGTGTTAACATACTCCACGAAAAAATGAGGTAGGACATCCTCGTGTTGAATGATGTTGTTTGTTCTTTGAGTTAATGCCATATTCTTAATAAGTATTGGTAGTAAAAATACACCACATCAAACATTAGTAGACTAGGTTCTGATTCTCTATTTCTGGTACCTGCAAGGAAGAGTAGCATAGTACCGTATACTATCCTAATTACGCAACCAATACTTATATTAATATATTCATAAAAAATTCGTTTGTTTTTCAAAATCGCTGTCGAAGTTGCAGATGCAGTTCATGTCATAGAGGTAGAGCTTTGTCACACGAATTACTGCTGAATTGGAAAAATCTCAAATAGCAATTTGGCGCATGATCATTGGCGGATTTTGCTCAACTTCCATGTTAGTTTAGTTGATCTGCCTATTTCCATAGTTTTTGCTTTTTGAGCGCGACGTTTCGGAAGCGGACTATGCTTCCGAAACGTCGCGCTCAAAAAGCAACCTAATGACGGAAGCAGTGTCCGCTTCCGAAATATCGCGCTCAAAAAGCAGCCTGATGACGGAATCAGAGTCCGGTTGCGAAATGTCGCGCTCAAAAAGCAATCTTGACACTACCTGTAGACCAAACCTTGTCTGTAATTTTTGAAATTATAACGGCATGTTTTTCAATCCCGTAAAACAATTGTGGCTACAGCACTTCGAATACGTGGTCAGAATACATAAGTCTTTTATTAATGTTCGAAAATAAAATACTAAAACTTCAATAAGGGTTAAGGAGAAGGGAAAGCTGAAAGAGATCTTAATTAGCATACTATATACACACAGAAAATGATACATCAGACACAAAATTAAGTAAAGCAGATAAGGAATCAAATCTTTCAATTTGTACTTCCAATAAATAAAAAAAAATAAAAGTAGATTGAAAAGAGAATATTAATTTAGAAAATGAACAATGAAAAGAAAATAGTTAAATTATTAATTATAATCAAATAAAGCAATTTAAGACTACTAAATCAGTTACACACAAATATCCAACAGATACAAATGTAGATAAGTATCTAAAATAGGAACGTTGGCCCAAATTTGTATATTTTGGAAAACGTGCACCAAGCACGAACAACACCAGATAGTTTAATAGAAGCAAATAAATGCACTATATGTTCTACACAATTTTACTGGCTTAAACGGCAGCAATTTGATGTTATACAGTAGTATAGCTGTGTCACGTCTGGCCCATATAGGCACATGTAAGAGACAGATAGGGAATTACAGTAAACGTGAGAGAGAAAGAATATGTCAAGGTCGAATCCCGTGCATTTGGGCAGGAAAATCAAGGTTATAACTTATAAGTGATTTTTGAAGGTCAAAAATTGCTGCTGAGGTCGTTTCATGTAGAGAATAGAGATATGGAAGGCAAATAGTATTACTTCTTAAAATTATTTGAATAGTTTTAAGATATTTAGATACATATACAGGTCGTCATTCTATTTTGGTTACTCAGAAAATTCATTTTATCGCTATGGTATCCCGGTAGGAAATTGGAATGCGCTACAAGCTCGATTATTCCCGTAAATGAAGTTTAAAGTCACGTGTAACGGCCTTTGGTCTATTTTCAATGAGGGAAGATTATGGCCAAAAATCCCTAATGAGGCTTGGAAATAACCATGATCAGCAAATTGCCTTATAAATAAACCAATTAGGCATATTTCCTCTTTAAGCCATTCAATCCGTATTGAAAATCGTTTTTTGGCGCCTTTTTTTATAGGTATACGAGCTTGTCATAAAATCGTCTCATTGATCGAATTTAATTAATATACTACAAGACCCCGTAGTGAAATTTTCATCTATTTTCGTAAAGGTACTTTTAAAATAAAGGTTTTGATGCCAATCATTTTCTTGCAAAGTAATAATTTTGAGTTTGTATACTTAAGCATATACACCGTGAAACTAATATTACAAAAACTAGTAAACTAGTTTTACGTGCACACGCCATTTTAAATTAATTACGATAACACTAATTTTCAATTATGGTTTTATGAAAATAAAACTTGAGGCTCTATGATACAGCCGTGCATGGTGGAAGCCAGGAGCTTGAAATTTTTATTTACTGTTTTGTAATAAAATAAACAGTTAATTTTCATTATTAATTATGTACACAGTGCCCGTGTAAACTCCCCCGCATATTATGGAAACCAAAAAATTGTAATTAATAAAATTTTGGGAAACCGAGCTAAGTATTCAGGTATTCAATGACGTAGTTATTAAAAATGGCGGACAGCCGCCATTTCGTAAAATAATTTTAAATGTAATCATATGGCAAGTAACACCTTGTCTAAAAGCTCCTTTCGACGACAACAACATAAAAATATTACTACTGATTTATGAGTTTCAACCCAAAAACCTGAAAACATTAATTGGCGTTTTTGGGTTGAAACTCATGAACCACTACTAATATTTTAACACTAAAAAGGTCTTAGAACGAGCTTTCAAATGAGGTATTACTTGCCATATGATTCCTATTAAAAATATTTTACAAAATGGCGGCTGGCCGCCTTTTAGTTATTACGTCACTAAATACCAACGATTTCCCAAAATTTTATTAATTTCAAATATATGGTTCATATAATAGGTTGCGCGGGGGGATTTAGACGGGCACCACACAGTTGTAAATAATGTACATATTAAGGCCTTACCAAATTGCTACAGATATAGACCTTAAACATATCGATTAATTAAGTTCTATGCAATTTTTTGATACGACGCGTAATTTACGGCAAAAAAACACCTAAGGTAGAATTTAAGTGTTAGTTCAACGTTTTTCAATATCTGCATAACGATTAATTTTTCTTTACTTAATAATAATATTTAATATAACGCACGGTAAGTCCAAAAATTAATTAAATATAATATGAATGAAAAGGTTAAACTGTATTATTGATATTTTAGAGTAGCGGGCTTTGGAATTAAGTTAACATATTTATGTCTAACACGTGTATATTAATGATTGAAGCTGACGTCATGTCAAATCTAGGAAATTTCTCTGCTTAGTATTTGGAACACTGAGAATTATATTGTACAATCAATCGGTTTCTACCTTTTTTGCCATAGTCGCACGTGCCTGTTTTTCATTAGCTTTTATTATAATTTTTCCGTTCATTCTTCATTCCTGTATTAATTTTTCGTTATGTTCACAATCAGTTATTTTCATAACTTGGAAAGATTAAAGACAATATTTATAGAAATAGATTAATGGAATTAATGGAAGCAGTTGAACACGCGATTCAGGCTATTACACGGAAGAACTTCAGCATGTTTTTGAAAACATCAAGCGGAGAATTCGTTTATGTCTAAGCATCAGGGTCATCATTTTCAACATTTTTTTTTTATAATTATATTAATTTAATGAAGAATGTGGTGTTTGTATTTTTGTCATAACAATAATTTTAACATTTATTTTGTTAAATAAACTGTAATTAGCAAATATTGGCAATAATCATTTGCAAAAGTAGGGGTATTCTGTTTAATTTTAACAATGTTTATAATTACATCAAATGTGATTACCCCATGGGACGTTAATGTCAATCGTTGCGACCGAAACTTAGAATATAAAATACCAGGAAGGAACGTTGAGCTATATATTGAACACCCAAGTATGATTCATTTTTGGTGGTTTGATCGAAGAAAGTGCTGTTTGTAAAAGTGTTTAGAATATCTTGAACTGTATTAAAGTATCTTGTATAACAATTACTGGTAATAATCAAGTGTTTATAATAACGTTGTGCACCTTAAGTGGTGTTGTATTGAATATTCCATAATACAAGATTCAATTTAGGTTATGGTTTTAATTCATAGGCGCAACCATTATTAAATATAAAATGTCATCATTTATATTTTCCACTTTATTGTATCAGGAAGTGTAAATATTTTTTTAAATAAATGCATGACTAGTTATATCGTAGCTTAAAAATATATTCTAAATCTTAAATAATTTAAAATATGTACGTATATATTCATTATTATGTATTATTACCTGGAAACTTATTTTCCGCCATATGCAACACCCATCCCGGACGCACATACAATTGACAAAAACTCCTTCCTGGTATTTTATATACTAAGGACCGAAATGAAGTGTAGTGGTACCAACCTAACCAAAATTTGCTACATGACGTCAGCTTCAATCATTAATAGACACCCGATATTAATCTTTTTGCCGATTTACAGGCTTTAAAGACATGTATCAACGAAGAATGCTCGAAAATAACGTCACAGATTCTTGCCAATGCTAGAACAGAATTTTATAACAGATTAGATTATTGTTTAGCGCAAAATGGTGGCTTATTTGAGCATTTGCTATAATTTTTGTAATTTGTAATTGTTAATTACTAGGATTCTCAACAACTGCAGTTAATACATTTGTAGTATTTTCATTTTTAAACATATTTTTGTCACAATTACACAAAGGAAGCAACGTTCCACTATTATCGAATTTGATAGTAATTCTTCCAATAAATAGTTTTGATTAATTTTTTACACAACTAAATCTACTTTATTTATTAACCTGCTTTTTCATTGATTATTTAGATGGTTTCACATTTGAAAGATTGTCATTTTGACATTTCATTGCTGTCCTGATGCTGTGCAGGAACGGTACATAATTTTTGCAATATTTGAAATTAGCGTAAGCTCAAAGCTATAAAATATTTTGAATACTTTCATATGATAGAGAATTCAATTCTTTGAAGAAAAGTTCCTGTGGAGTTTTTACCTAAAATAATTAGGGAAGCAGGAATTCGAGAGATTCTGATTTCCCATTTTTCCTCTGGTGCATCCGACCATTCACCACCCGGTATATAATATACCATATATATATATATATATATATATATATATATATATATATATTTCTATATTTTTAAGAGGAATCTAAAAATGTAATAATACACATGGTGATCTATTTAAAATTTTAAAGTTGAACATTGGCCTGGCATCTTGGGATACCCTGTATAACAGAAAATAAAAAATTCACAATGACAAAAAACAAAATCTAAAGGCCCGAGCGATAACCTTTCGTGCGTAGAATTTATACTAAATATTTTTTGTTCTGGAAGATTTTATCAAAACATTAATATTTACGGAGAAAAGAAGGAAAAAGAGAAAAAAAGTGTAGGAAAGCGACCGCTATTTTGTTTTATGGGCGTATGTTCAAACTGTACGATTTACCAAGAAGGCACTATAGTAATATGTGTTCCCCTACTCTGAGTGAAGAGATTGACACCTCTGTCACACTTGTATCACAAATTTTCCAAAAGATGTACACTTTTTTGGTACATGCTTAAAAAGTTAAAAGTAAACTCAGCTCGTGAGCCACAGTGCGGGTTCATTTCCTAAATTGGAAATTTGTTTATAGTGTGGAATATCAAGAACACGTAATAATACGATTATGTAACAATTTAAGTGACCAAAATCTGTTTGTACAAAAGCTACATATCTCTGTAATGCTAAAATTATAATGATCTACTATAATTACGTAATTTCCGCAATTTTTGATTTTCTGACGATGCCTCCAGATTAGTCATACGTATCTAGGATTTTGCGCTATTTGACCATTTAGGTATTAAAACATATTGGGAAATAGTGGTTTGGTTTCCCAATTTAGTTAATTTAATAATTATTTGCAAAATTTGCGCTTATCACATCTTAATTTCTTAGAAAGATACATAAATTATGTGATTAACAATAATTATAATTACGTAATTAAAATAATTTTTAAATACATAAAGAAAAAGATTACCTTGAGTGGGATTTGAACCTACGGCATGTACTTTGCTAAAGCACCGCTTACCACCCGAGCTATCGAGATACAAGTAAAGTACATGTCATAGCTTTCAAATCCCACTTGAGGTAATCTTGTTCTCTTAAGTATTTAAAAAATATTTTAATGACAAAATTTACATATGACTTATAATTTTAAAAATTATAAATTTTAAATTTCCCAGATAACCTAAATGCTTAGCAGGCATCTATTTGCAAAGGTAAAAGCAGAACTAATTACACTCTTAAATAATATAATGTTTAATTAAAGTGATTAGATTGTGATAAACGTAAACAAATAACTTAATTGCTGAATATGTTGAATAAATCCTTGTTTAACAAAATGTTATTACAAATTATTCATTTTAATCCATTTTTGCAAAACTTGCCTAAACCAATCACAATAACTTATTTAAAACTTTCTCTATCAGACAACCAAACACAAACAAACCCAAATAATTCCCACTATGAAATGTATTCATTGTTTAATAAAATAGTGTGATTAATTTTTTTGCAATCATTAAAATTGTATTATTACTTGTGAATGTTGCCGTAATTATTCCGTGTAATCTTAAGCATAATGTCTTTCATTGGTGTTTATTATTTATTATGTAAAACTCGCTTTCAATTACAATTGTAAAATAAAACAATTTTGCTCTCGATGTGGTTTATAAATGGTCTAACTTTAAAAAAATATCATCGAGGTTATGAGCGTATTCTAAGTGCTTTTTTGAAACCATACTTCAGTAAATTTAGGCTTAATAGCCACAAAAGGCAGAAGTTATTATTCAAATTATAATCAATTAGAAATCTTACCTGTATTTAATATAAAATACAATAATTGGTACATTAACATTAATCTAATGGTAAAAAAAATGTTTCCTTTTCCTTTTCACGCTGTCGGACGGCAACTGCTGTCTCTACTAAAAAATGCAAGCATTTGTATTTATCTTTATCTGATTCTTGAGGAGGTGTTACAGCACGGGATTGTGACAATAATGGATCAACTTGATTTACAGACAAAACTTCAACTTTATGATCTTTCAAGTATGGCTGGGATGATTGAGAGAGGTTCAACAACTGTTGATGTGGTGAGTTCCATTGTGGTTCGTCAACTGTTTCTTTTTCCATACTTAAAAAAAAGTAATTCGAACATTAGAACAAAATAATTTATTACTAATAACTAATTCAGAATGAGAGAAATCTTACAACTGACATTGGAACTTTAGCACATGTACAAGTCTAAATACGGTTAAAATTAAATTTTGTAAACATGAAGTGTTTTATATGAAGAGAAGCGATAGTAAGTAACGATGTAATTAAGTAAACAAAACTATTGCAGAATATTTAAAGTGTAATATTTGCATTACAGTATACAGAGTGTTTCAGTGGTATTGGGCCAAACTTAAAGGGGTAGTTCCTCTCTTAAACATAAGTTGAAAAAATAAATTTCAGCTCAAAATGACTTTTCATTTAAAATATACAGCGTGTCAAAGTTTAAAGAAATATAACAGTTTTGATTATAACTCGTGTAAATTTAAACCCATTTTGATGAAACTTGCACGATCAAAAACAAAGAAGGATCTTTGATTTGGGTAATTGTGATTTTCTAGATGTCTCCCAGAAGGGTAGATATTCAGGGTTACTCCCCTTTTTATATCCATATCTTTTACGCCACTGCATTTTTTTCAAATCTAAAAGGCTTTATTAATTTTAATTTAATTTTGATTAGAAGCTAATTTACAGAGGTGTTCAATCAATTATAGGTTTTTATAGTCATATTTATTTACTGTTGTCAAAACATTTTGATTTGTGCATCAGTTTCGTGTTTTTGGCGTTTTTTATTACGGAAAACTACACACCTGCAGAATTAGCAGATATGGTGCTGCAAATTGGAACAGTAGAGAAACCGCTCGTGTTATTTAAATAATTTCGGACTTGGGCCGAAAAATGAGGCGGTGCTCCATCATGCTCGAATATCAGCCTATTCCAAATATCTAGGGGAATATACTCCAGCAATTCCAAAAGAGAATTTGTTATGAATTCAAGATAAACTTGACCGGTAATGTTGGGAGGTAAAATAAAAGGTCTAGTCAAAAATGATCGCTCCCCAGATATTGACTGAGAACCGTTGCTGCTGATCACATACGACGGTAGCGTGAGGGTTCCTGTGACTCCAGATATAGCTGTTGCGTGTGTTGAACATCCCTTGTGGAACAAGCCTCATCCGAAAACATTATTTTACGGTTTGGATGCCACCGTTGTCGATATAAACGAGCGGCTTCACTAATGTTTTCGTTTGCAGCACAACAAATAAAATGCGTATTTGTTAATTCAGCAGGTTCCATAAGGATATAAAACGCGAAAAACACGAAACTGATGCACAACAAGCCCAAATCTCTTGACAACAGTAAATAAATATGCCTATAAAAAACTATGTATCAATTTTAACAATGATAGACTGACTTTGTTAAAATAATTTTAAATAATTCAAATGTGAGACCGTAAAATATCTAAAATATCTCTGTAAATAAGCTTCTAATAAAGATTTTTCCAGAGCCATTTATTTTTATAAATTAAATTTACAATTAAAAAAGTATTTTAGATTTGAAAAAAATTCAGTGGCGTAAAGATAGGGAAGGAAGAGTGAGAATTTGAAAGAAAACTCGAGATTATAATGAAGGCAAAGACGGACGCCGTAATGCCATTTCGTGAGCACCACAAACAAACCGACAGAAAAAGATGTTACTGACGCTTACCAAACACTCTTTAAGTTCGAACTTCGCCAAATGGCCGGTAAAAGGGGGTTCCATTGATTATTTCAAGTACAATTTTCGGGCATTGGCCATAACATATACTTTACGTCTACAAAGATTTAACTACTAAAGCAAAATGAGTAATTATCTTACGCCACTTCCTTCTTCCACTGTTTCTAAAAGTTTCATTATTCGATACCTGCCATTTGTTGACGAAAATTACAATTTGAGTAAGCGATAAGAAAAATTAGATTTAAAATTTTTCGTATTATTGATTGACGTTTCGACTAAAATTACTAAATCCTTTTGCATATTTAGTTGATTTTATATTTGCAAAACACCATTACAATAAATCAATTATTATTAACAAAATTACAAAAGTAAAACACGTTTTTCTATAGTAAACCCGTTAAACTGTACGAGAAAGTATATGGTACCGCCAATATCAGAAATCCGGAATATGCAAAATATCTAGACTTATTAGGAATTTAGGAATTATGCATAAACAATACACGTTAATTATACATAATTACTGAAACCATTAGGAATAATGCGTTGTTACAAAAATCTTTAGGCATTACGCGCTTTGACTGTACGCATTAGAAATATATATATATATATATATATATATATATATATATATATATATATATATATATATCAAATTAAGGATCTTTACTTATTGGAACACTGGTAGCACTTGCTATTGCATAATCTATTATATTGTTTCCAACGACAGGTACCGTTTCTGCAAAATTTCGTGAAATTACACCTTTGATAACCTTGAGTAGTACCGCAAGCATTTGTAGAAATTGCTTTTGCATTGGAAGCATCATTAATATGCAAAAGGTCCGAACTTAAACAAGGCTTAAATTGACAGCGCTATAATAGTTCCTTTGTTACCAGTCTATATTTGGAATTGCCTTCATCTATTTCATAACAATAGTACCTACTAAACAAGCCGGTATATGTTATGTCTGAAGATTTTATGAAGCTTCAGTTCTGATTTATAAAATCTGTGTACTTCGATTTTCTAGCACATGGCTTTATGTATGTAGAACTGATGTAAATTCTAAATATAAGGAGATTACAATCAAATTACTTATATTAATGGAATGTGAGCCTGTAATACCGCAAGGATTCACATATACCAAAGCAACATGTTTAATTTTAAATTAATCAAATAAAGACAAAATTTACATCGATTGGGGCTTGTATCTCGATGGCGCAGATGGTTAGCACGGTACTCTAGCAAAGTACAGGTCGTAGGTTCAAATCCTACTCGAGGTAAACGTTTTATTTATGTATTTAATAAAATTAATAATAATTTTTAATTATATATTTACTTCGTTCATAACAAAAACTTATAATAATATATAAAATTAAGATAACTATTACCTATCGGAACATTAAAAATACAAAAAATGTCTGACACGTTTGCATACTTCGAAAGTATGTAGGATGACCAGTTTAGTAAGCCATTCCTGATATACAGCATAAACTTGATCTCGCCATCTGCATATCGATCGAATCAATTTGGGCGAAACTAGGACATTCCTTGAGAACGTTCAGTTTTACAATAATGTTTTTTCCTTTTTGGATCTTTTTAAATCTGGCAATGTGATAAATAGAAAAAATTTCTGACGCAATTCTTGTCAATTGTTTCGATTCTTCGGCTTCTTACAATCTCTTCCTCATTTGTTCAACAGGAACAGTATAGGGCACATCTTAAATTTCAATTACAATATTTTTAGAGGGTTTATTAATTTGTTATCTCGTTTCCCGTGTTTCTTGTTTTTTTAACACTACCACCTTCAACTATTTCAAATCTTTTTAGGTTGTAAGATCTATTTTTTGTATTTCCCCCCTAGATTTGGGGGAAATTATTATTACACCAAAAGTATGCGGGTATTAGACGGTTTTCACTAACCTCAAATCTGATTATGTCAAAATTAATTTAACAGTTGCCACTACTGAACTGTACTTACACTGGAACGTGCGCTCCATCCGTCAGTCCGATCCGAGAGAGAGTGCCGCAAGGGACACCTCTGTCCTTTTCCAGCGTACGCGCATGCGTAGAGCAGTCGATTGTCAGGTCGCAACGTTTGAAAAGGATTTGATATGTTTTGAATACTTTAATGATGCATTTTTCAATGATTATTTGTTAATAACATGGGCATTTACAAATATCCATTGAAACTCATTTTACCTACTGTTATACTCTGTCATTTTACAAAAGTAATGAACTATAAAAACAATTTCAATGTATTTCAATGGTATGTGTTAAACTTCGGATTTTTATTTTCCATAAAAGATGCACATTTTATAAGTTAAACGCAGTTACACATATTCGCATAATACATTCTACATTATCGGTATGTATAAAAATCATAAACAATTTGTATAAAAAATATAATCGTAAAAAGCAAACGTGATGACAATTATATAAGTCTGTGTATAAACGTAACAACCAATAAGTATATTATTATAAGTTTTGTTATGAACGAATAAGTTCAAAAGTAAATATGTAATTAAAAATTATTAATTTTATTAAATACATAAATAAAAAGTTTACCTCGAGTAGGATTTGAACCTACGACCTGTACTTTGCTAGAGTACCGCGCTAACCATCTGCGACATCGAGATACAAGCCCCAATCGATGTAAATGTTGTCTCTATGTATTGTATACTGTATTATATAGATCCACTAAAACACGAATTTACATCATTTCTACATTCATAAAGACAAAGTTTACATCGATTGGGGCTTGAATCCCGATAGTGCAGTTGGTTAGCGCGGTACTCTAGCAAAGTACAGGTCGTAGGTTTAAATCCTACTCGAGGTAAACTTTTTATTTATGTATATAATAAAATTAATAATTTTTAATTACATAAGCAGTATAGTTAAAATCAATAATTAATAAGTAAATGATAATTGCCGATTGATAATTGCCGATTTGATGTTACATTTTGGTTAGTTTGTTTTGGAGTGACGTGCTTTGACGCCGTCTGCTCTCTCGCGCAGAGCATGCGCAAAGCCTTAGAAAAGGACAGAAGTGACCCTTGCGCGCGACCTCTCTCGCCTTGCGGCTTTTCTATGGCAGAAACCGCCAATGCGCGTTCCAGTATAAGTACAGTTCAGTGGTTGCCACATTTAATTGAAATGAATAGTAACCACGGATCACTGTAGTTGAGTGAAGAAGTAGGGTTTCGCCGTATTATAACTTACCCATAAATTTATTCTGAGGTGTCTTTCAATTGAAATAAAAGATTTTCATTACATTTCACAAAATAATTTGATACAACTAAAAAACATTTATTTACAACAATATTAAAAACTAAACACAAATAAATAAAGGAACCACACTGCTTAGTCGTTTACCGTCCTTCAAATTTGACGTTAGTGAAAAATATTATACCAACTTTGTAAAGCTAACTCCAAAATCTAGGGGGCGAATAAAAATAGTATATTAAAGTATAAGTGGATAAAAAGGTCTTTAAAACATGCGCTCAAAATAGAGTAAGTGTTTTAAAGACCAGTTATCTACGAATACTTTTAGCTATTTTTTTTTATTGGTGCACCTTGAAATCATAAATACTAGTATTATTACTGTAAAAAATGGAAATAAGAACTAATAATGTAAAATATGTAAATAAAAATTAATTATCTAACAATATTAACTGTACTTTCTATTTTTATTTATAAAATTAAAAGGTAAAAGGTTTGAATTTGTTAGTAATATTTTATTTGAAGTTACAAGGTGCTCCTGTCAGATCAATAATCAAAAAATTGTCAGTTAGACTTCAAGTTTCTTGAGTTTTTGATGTTGCCATGGTAACTTTAAAAAACGCGCGTTTTTGAAAGTTCGATTTAAACACGCTAAGGCGTGTTTTAAATAGGTAAAATGAGGCACCAATAAAAAAAAATAGATTATAACTTGCATCGATAAAGTTAAACGTACCATCGGCACTGATTATGGATCAGAAACTCAACGCTCAATAAACATAACCTAAACTATACTTTAAGGTTAGAAAATGTGACACAGTTATTGTTTTAGGTATTATTATAATTTTTGTTCTTCTATTAATGATTATCGATATTACCTAAATGTTTACAGTTTACATTTTTATTTCTTCACAGTGTAAACAAAGCCTTAATTTAAATTTCAACCGCATCCAAACAATGCATTATGTTTAATATACGATACCTGTTTCTTATCGCGGGCACTTGCTCAAATTTCATACGCGCCGCACCTTGAAGTCGAACCGTTCTTTGGTTATTCGTGCAATTATACCAGTTTATTATTGTAATATTTGTAATAACGGAAACTACCGGACCAAACAATAATTAACAAATAAAAGTGATATGGATGACTACATAATTGCATAAACGTCCGTCACTTTTTTCCTTTTAAACGGATTGCTTGGTAAATCGCCATATCCAAGAACGTATGTAAAATAATTATTTTTCATTAATATCACTTAACAATATTCTAATGCTTGTAGGGTTTTTTTATTTGGTTTCTCCTCTTATTGGCCTTTCTATTAGGGGCTGCGTCTGCACCTTATTTTTGGTTTCTGGGTGACTACAGTGGATTCATTAAATAATCAAATAAATTAAAATTCCTGCGCCGTATCATTGTTTCTTCATCTGCAACGTCAAGGACAGTGGCCGCTAAGACATAATTTTCAACTCTAATATTTGCGATACACCTGGTGCGTCTATGTCACGTGGACTTATCACCATTTCACGCAGATAAGTGATGCTAATAACTGTTTTTTTTTGTGCTTTACACCGCCGCTAAAATTAACTTTTACAAGCTTTTTTATATTCAATGCTTTATTAATTACATGTTGCTACAATTGTTAAGGGGGGTTATTACGCTATGGCATATAATGTAAGATAAGAAAAGAATCGATTTGTGTAAGATTTTTTTTTTGCGATCGCTCTAAAACGACCTGTTCGATATCTAACGTCAGTTCATTAAATTTTTCCCTTTATGCGGATTGCCCGCAGCTATGATAACTCGCTTTAATTGATAAATAACTTAGTAATTTAATTGATAAATTATAACAAATGCTTTGTTGGTATCGATATTTTATTTTACTTGTAACATTTATATAGGTTTTAGCACAAAAGAATTTACGATACTAAATTTCAATATATATATATATATATATATATATATATATATATATATATATATATATTATATATATATATATATATATATATATATATATTGACCACGTTGAAGTTAGTCGTTTCAATACGAAGGTTGTAGATAAAAGGAGAGACAAAACGTAGTTCCATACAATTAAATTTACAAATATACAGGTTGTTCGTTAAAAGACGAGAGTGCTATTAATTTTTTTTCTTTGTTATTAAGTATACGTATTGTTCCAAAATTTAATCTAGGAATTGTATTCTTTAACACGCTTAACCGCTTAAGTTGCTTGTTTTAAAAAATATGTTATTGATGAACTTTTTCTTTGGGTGTTAATAGTTATGTTGGTGTAGAGACTAGTTTATGTGTAGGAACCTAAGGCCGACTCTGGATTCGCTCTTTACCAGAGTAGGTATCCAAATAATATTTTCAAAGAGAGTGGCGCATCCGGTTTTTTTTTTGAGGTAAGTTAATCCAGCGATTTTATCGAGAACTGGGCCCATCCCATGAGATTGAGCTAGCACTAAAATCGGAGATTTTACCAAGCCGGGTATAATCTTGCAGTTTCACTGTAAGAAGTATTATACACTTACGATGTTACGCATAATTCCTAATATCTGTAGTTGTTAACTCCTTCTATTATTGATGTCCTTAACTATTTGATGTAATTGCCTCACTATTTAACTTTAACATTTAAGTATTATTTAATCAATGACCGTAGCTTACCACCCATCTTTTTGATCATTACACCCAATGCAAATTTTGAAAAACAAAACAAAAATAAGGTATATATGATTTTTAACTTTCCCACGTAAAGTGAACGACAAATGGCTAGATCCCAGTGATATCTGGTAGTGGTGGTGGTGAACCTATGGGGTAACAAGAAGGGTGGATTTTATTTTCTTTTGTTGAATAATTCAAAAACCTAAAATTTGACATAAGTACTTGATTGAGAATCGACTCGAAAAATAGACAGTGGAAAAGTTTTTCAAGCCGTCAATTTTTTTCCTCATATTTTGCGCTGTACTACATCAAGTCAGCTCACCTTTCGGCTACAGTCTCTAAAAAGCGGCGGTGACACGACCAGCCACTGGCCGTGTTGGCTGTTAGCAGCGGTTTAAGCAGCACCGTGTGAATCCAAGTGTTCGCTAATACCAACAGCATCCGAATGATTTTTGCAGCGGCTGGTGAAGTTAGAGACCGTTCTACTTTACCAGCGCTGGTAGCCATAATGTGGTCTTGTCACGTGACCTTTCCGCTGCCACCAGCCTTGTGTGAACCCACTGTAAACACTCGCCAACGACTGTTAAGAGGTAACATGATTTTATTGGGTAAACTCAGTTGTTGTTTTACATTTATTACTTTGCTTTTTTTAGTATTACTTATACATACTAATAATAGTATAATTAAAATCAAAAATTAAAGATATTGAGGTGAAGTGGGATTCAATCAAATAATAACTTTTTTTGAAATATATCACAAACGTAACTGTTTGTGGGATCCTGATTCACCGTGTTATTTAAAAAGGGATATGAAGAATTCAGCTCTTGAAACTGTTGTTGATCAGTTAATAGCAGAGTGGATTAAAATAAATTTACTACAATTAAAAACTAAAATAAAAAGTTTAAGATACACATACAGGAACAAAGTGAACAAAATCAACGAAGAGTGGGGCCGGTGAACAAAAATTGCTTGGTTTCGTACAGCAGACGTCTTTCTTCACATATGTACACGTTCGCCGCTAGTTTTATAGTTATTTGAGCAATAAAAGTGGTCGACCGGACGCATCATACTTGATACTTTTCTACATTCTCCAGGGATAATCTCACCTGTACATTCATCTTCTTCATCTAGTGATCCGGGTGGCAAATATGTTCTGCAGATAGTCATCCTCAACCAATTGTGAAGTGCACATGCTGCGTTCACTAAGCTCTCTGTGGTGTCCACATTGAGAGGTACTACTACTAAAAATACGGAACCGAGAGACTAATATGCCTAATGCATTTTCGATCACCCGCCTCGCTCGCGACAACCAATAGTTGAAAATTCGTTGTTTAGTGGTTAATTTTTTGTTTTCAATTTGATATGGTTTCAACATACAAGTATTGAGTGGGAAGGTATCATCCCCACAAGTATTTTTTTCATTGCTATCTTTAACTTCGAATTGCGGTATATAACGCTGTCACCTGCACGACCGTCATTGCCCACATCAATATACTTGAAGTAGTAATCTGCATCGACCATAGCGAACAACATAATACTGTATGTCCTTTTGTAATTGAAGAAGGATGTACTGTTGGGTGGACGTTGAATGGCAATGTGTTTTCCGTCTAGTGATCCACAACAATTCGGGAAATTCATTTCAAAGCCCTTTTGAATTTTCGTCCATTCCTCGGTGGTGTTTGGAACCTGTAATTTGTTTTATTATTATATACTAAAGCATGTTTATCCACTACAGGACCTAAATACTACAGAGGAAAGTTGTGGTACGCATGACTGTGATAACGACGTCCCTGAACCACAAGTGCCGCAAAGTTTTGAAGAGATGGAAACGTCATCAACGTCCTCATGTTCTAGTACTCAAAAATTTTCTAGGACAGGGAAGGGCAAAGCTGTTCCAACTCGGTTGGAATCTGCTGTAAGTAAATTACATGAAGTGACAGAACTGGCCATGGATGAACCGCAAGATCAATATGATAAATTTGGGACACATATAGCTGCACTACGAGAGTTGCCTCTAAGGAGCTTTCTAATTAATTGCACAACAAAAAATACAAGAAATTCTAACTACAGAAAGATTAGCTTGTTTATATGAAAATTCGCGACCCCAATCTTACTTCAGGGATAGCTCTGAACACATACAAACGTCGACACCTACATCATCAATAAGTGTCACACAACCAATGGTTCTTCAATTATTACCTAATAATTACCACCAAATGTCGCCATCACGAGAAACTACCCACTTCCCGATTCAACATAATTTGGATATGTTTCACGGAGTACATGAATTATACGAACTTCCTTAAAATTTCATGAATATTTTTTAACTACGTATATTTAAATGTATAGTAATTCAGAAAATATTTTTTTTTCAAATAAACGTTTCTTACTTAAAAATTATTAACTTTATTAAATACATAAATAAAAAGTTTACCTCGAGTAGTATTTGAACCAACGACCTGTACTTTGCTAGTGTACCGCGCTAACCAACTGCACCATCGAGATTCAAGCCCCAATCGATGCAAATTTTGTCTTTATGTATATAGAACTGATGTAAATTTTAAATGTAATGAGATTACAGTCAAATTACTTATATTAATGGAATGTGCGCCCGCATAGGTTCAAATCCTACTCGAGGTAAACTTTTCATTTATGTATTTAATAAAATTAATAATATTTTTAATTACATATTTACTTTCGAACCTATTCGTTCATAACAAAAACTTATAATGAAAGTTTCTTACCTTTACATATTCATGCAACACTTTGTAAATTGCCCTAAATACTGTGGGTAAAAAACAGGAAATTGTGTTGTGTGGCACTCGGAATAAGTAAATCAAGGATTTTAAACTGTCTCCATTTGCTAGGTATCTCAAAGTTATTTCTAGTTTTGTTCTGCATGGAATAGCTTCCCTCATGTTGGTATCATTTTTCTTTTTAAATGTGAAACGAATTCTAGGAGCTCTTCAAATTTTTGTATAGACATTCTTAATATGTTGAAGAAAGAGGAAGGGTCCTCGGCAATTAACTCATTCATTAGCTTCAATGAAGCTCCAAGTTGGTTTCTTCTTTCGATCCAACCTCGAACCCATTTGCGTTTCTCTTTAGCATTTGAATTTAATAACATATGCTCAGCAACTTCAGCCACTTGCATTCTTAACAATTTCTTTAACATCCTAAGTAAAGACATTTTGTACACAGTTACCAAAATCAAACTGATTCAAAAGCGTGCAGACACCAGACTAGTCGCTGGGACTCTTGAGCTGGCGTTCGGACGAAGTACGCGTGCCTAGGGAGAAACCACTTAAGTATTTTCGCGCGCACGCTCTTCGGAGCGAATCCGTTTTAAAAGAACCTACGTGGCCGGTTTTTTGTACCGGGTTTGTGTAGTTCTCACCACACAAATCCGGTTACAAAAATGAGCGACAACGATTCGAGCTACGACGACGATGACCTCCTAACCACCCTCAATAAAGCGGGCCTGGAAGCAGCGCACATCAAAATAGAGTTGCTGGAATTGGATAAAAACCGTCTAGAAACAACAACAAAACTCCTCGAAGACAAGTTCATAAATCTAAAAAACACCATACAAGAACTAATACGGGAACTTAAGCACACGCTGCGGCGGCGACAGCGGCTCCGGCCCCGACTCCCGAAACACCTAACGAAAAACACGCTTCGCGGCGTAAAAAGAAAAAGCACGGACCGAAAACGGAACCCTCAAATGAACATTCGACAGATTCAAACACCATTCACATGGAAATAAACCCCGAACTCCACACAACAACACAAACAAACAACAATTCAGACGCCCTTTCTGACGACGACGGTTTCACAACCCAAACGAGAAAAGGCGGCGTAAAACGTCAACGTACAGAAGCGGAAGAACACCGTCCAAAAACTCCAACCAAACAAGAAAGAATACCGCCACTAATACTACATAACGAGGGTGAATACACACAGACCCTCGAAGTATGCTGGTTGCTGTTGCCGCTAACCAGCCGCTGCTGGCTAGTGGCTGGTAAACCAGCATCGTGTAACCGCCGCTTTAATACGGTCGGAAGAGAAGCAATTTTTCACTGTATCCTTAATTTTTTTGCAAAATCTATGACAATTAGCTTAGCTATCTTAATGATCTTCCTTTTTATGATTATACAGAAATTGATCAAGTTCGTAGTAAAAAACGGAACAAACTTGTTAAAAGATATTTTTCAAACAACTTGCCAGAAGTTAATTTTAACAAAGATGCATACTGAAGTAAAAAAGTAAAATAAAAACCCAATGAAGCGGTTTTCGATAATACTGGAAATTTTAATTTTTTCAGAGGTTATATCGAAGTACAGATTTAAATATATATGAAAAACCCGGAGAAGGTAGTAGCGGTTTTTTAGTAGACCTCAAAATTTTACACAGGTGCGTCGCAACTGTGATAATTTAGCCACAATTAAAAAACTTTCTTCTCGTGTTTTACACGTTTTTGCTCAAATTAAATATACGCAATTTTTTACATACTGCATTTATTCAATTTCTTGTAAAATAATTGCTTTAATTGATGCGTTAATAGATAAGCTTTTGGATTTTTATAAAGAGATCATTCCTTATTTGAGTTATAATTTAATGTATTCTTAAAGGAAATCAAATGAAGTGTAAGATATGTATTTTGTTGTACCGAAGGTAAATGCCCTCTTCATACGTATGAACTAGTAAACGCCCTTCACGTGCACTATTTACTAGATTTGTGCACGTACTACATAGGTTATAATCAATTATTAAACGACTGAATAATTAAGCAAACGAACATGCATGTTGCAAACCCTAAGTCTTTCAGTATCAGCGAAATTGTTCAAAGTTCAAACATAAAGCGATCTTCTATAGAATGCAAATTATTCGGTTTATTGAACTTTGCACATTCATAAATGCCTTACATGCTGCACACGTTAAAAGCTGTAGCTCATGCTTACTCGCAAGATATTCGCATTCACTGTATACAAAGAAATTACCTTTTGAATTACATCAAAGTTCAATTGAAATTCATACAATTTACATAGGCATATCGTAAGG
Organism: Vesta saturnalis; assembly: GCA_036346205.1. Taxonomy (NCBI): domain Eukaryota; kingdom Metazoa; phylum Arthropoda; class Insecta; order Coleoptera; family Lampyridae; genus Vesta; species Vesta saturnalis. The sequence goes on along the minus strand of JARFJB010001637.1, from coordinate 273,071 downwards.
TTTACACACGTATTTTAAGTTGGTAGAACTTTTTTTTTAGAAAATTTATGATTGGTAGACAAAAGTACTGAATTATGACGTTTCAATTTTTGTATGCTATTAACAATAGTTGAGATAATTACTAAATTTGTGGATGTTGTTTGCTTATAAAAGTTCTCACACAATCTTTGTTCGTTGGATTAGATACTTGTAAGTATGAAATATATCAAAATAGATAAACAAAACTTACTTGCAAACTGAAGAAAATTCTTCGTCATTAGGCATCAAACCATAACGAATAATGGTCTGCCATTGTGGAAATTTTTCCTCTTCGTTAGGACTTGAACTACCATAACCATTTAAACTTTCTTCTTCAGACCGGTACATTAACGTCAAATTTGAATCGAATTCAGGATCCAATTTAATTCGTTTATCTTCACCCCAACTAGTTCCAGCTGCACTACTGGTTCCAGAATTGTTTAACTTTTTACCTCTACGTGAAATAGTGTAATGTAAAGGATCATGACCTTCTCTTCTTATCATTTCTGGTAAAATTCTTCGCCTTGCATTAATAAACCAATTACATACTTGTAAAACTGTTAAATTTGCTTCTTGCGATAAAGTAAGTTTTTCGGCATCACTTGGATAAGCGTTGTATCTGTGTTCGTATAACCATCTTTTGAGTATTTTTACTGAATGTTTCGGAAGGTTGCCACGGCGCTTTCTGACTGCTGTTATTCCTTGAGACTGTACATTTGGTATTTGCACTCTTCGAATATTATCATCTTGTTCTGATCCTGAATCGTTTTCTTCTGAACTACTGCTAGATTGATAACGACCATCATCTAAATATTTTATGTAATTCTATGTAATTAACATAAGTATACAAACCTTCGTTTCTTAAATTATCGTTCATTTGATATATTTAGGTAACGTTTAAGATAGGATAAGAAATTTAGCTTAATTTAAAATAATTAAATTTTATTCACTTTTTTCAATGTTTGGAATTTCTATGGTAACTTAGAATGCTGAATAAATACACTGTAGGTCAGTTATTCTTTATTGTTACACAAATTATCAAATATGCGTTGATAAGGTCTAAAGAAATATGACAAAATTTCGTAAAATAGTTTGAATTAAGGACTATTAAACATCTCTCAATGCAAAAACGTCAAAATTTCCAATCGTTCTTGCGGTTTCAATGTTTTTTCTTCTTCAAAACTCGTGAAAGAATTTTTTTCTGTTTTTTTGTCGTAGATTCTAATTCTTTTTAGTCATTTAACATATACTTATTACACATATTTTCTTCTCTCAAATGGTCTTATTTTTATTTTAAAACCGAAATCAATGAAACTATAAAATCCAGAATTTCTCTAAACGAATTTAAACTGTCACGTGTCAAGTACTATTAATTGAAGGTTAAGAATGAAGTTAGTTACGTTTCATAACATGCACCATTATTTATCACGTTTGTCAATCCACTAATGTCAAGAAAATGATATAACGTGGAACACACTATATACTAAATCTGTATCTAAATTAAAAGTAAGTACACTTCCTTGCAAAAGTTTCGCGTACACTCTCAAAATCAAGTATCAACGATTTTTCAAAATTTTAGCTGTGTGGATGAGTAATTTTCAGAGGTTAAAGATGATATTGACAATATTAACAAAAATTATGATCTGTCCCTCAGGACAAATTATACTTTCATACATTATAATTAACGATAACATCCAACGACGTTTACAAATAATTTTGCGGAAATTAGTGATTGTTATAGAAGAGAGATTTATTGTTGCTGCAACTTGTTGAAATCTTTCATTTTGACTTTTCAAAATTTTAAATGTCTGAGTTGATTAATTACAACCCTGATTTAATACAACAAAAAAATGGGTGTACGCGAAACTTTTGAAAACAAGGGTTTTATGCGCATCTTGGTAATAGATATTTATGTATTAAGGGCATAATCTACAATTATGCCCGTGGTACATACAATGTTTTATTTTATTTTGCACCATGAAACTGGAACAAAATATTAAAAGATTCAGTATTTTCGGCAAGTTTTTAAATGCAAATGCAGTGAAATAAGGTCGACAGTAGGCTAATTTGTTGTTACTAAGATACTGTGATATTGCTATTATATATCATGTCATGTGTTTGCTGTCAATCATGCTGCTTAGCATCAATGACATTTCCGTGCTATAAAGACCACATTACGCCCGCATTTGGAGGCGTATAAAGAACATTATGGTGGCAAAATAAAATAAAAATAATTATGCAATCGTGGTGTAATTTATTATTATTTATTTGAATTTATTACTACAACCTTCAATAATAAAGTTCCATTGGGTTGCCTTCTCCCGAGAATTAGACCACCGAGGGATTGTCTTCACACGCGTGAAGGCAATCGCCGAGGGATACCGGATCCAGCCTGCCTCTGCCAAGGACCGTGACAGGCTAATGCGGTATATGGATAGGCAAGGTGCAACGTACCATACCTATCAGGCAAAGAGGAATCGTGCGTTCAAGGTGGTTCTAAGGGGAATACCCGTAGAAATCTCCGAGGCTGACGTTACATCAGCTCTTGTTTCTGAATGAAGAAACAAGGCAGACCGATCCCGCTTCTGCTGGTACAGGTACCAACTGAAGAGGACCGTAAGAAGATCCGGCTGGTGGAGTACGTGGCTTGCCTACGTGTCTCCATTGAAGACATGAGGCGGAGACCACACATCGGGCAGTGTCACCGGTGCCAGGGATTCCGCCACGCACAGCGTTGCTGTGGTGCGGCGGCACGCTGTGTCAAGTGTGCAGGACACTACCACTCCAGTGAGTGCACCAAATCCCGTACGGACCAGGCGTAAATTGTCGTGGTGATCATCCGCCCAACTTCAGGGGTTGCCCGAGGTACCTACGTCTCCCGCAGCGTAAGAAGCCAGAAGCTCCACCATCACGTCTCCCGCAGCGGAAGAAGTCCGAAGATCCACCTCAACAACGACAGAAGAGGACACCGCCCACAGCAGCACCCTCTCTAGTCCGCACCGGCGTTACTTACGCCAAAGCGATGGCGAACGGCAGCGAGATGGCTGAATTAGCGAATGCGGCGAGAGTCGCAGACGTAAAAATTCCCGCTTCACCCGCTTTAGGATTCGACGCTGTTCTAGGCCTCCTCGGAGGCTTGGATATGGCGAAGGTCTTACCTGCCATTCACCGGGTGGCAGCGGTGTTAGTTTCGGCGCAAACTCCGACTGACCTGTGGCGAGTAATCCTCACACACAGTCAGGAGGTGTTTACACTTTTCGTGCGAATTACCTCTGGAACGGCGATGAGTAGGGATGTCTGCCGGACTAAGTATAGCTATCAGTATCGACAATTTTCTTTTACACATACACAACTACCACACGATACACAAAATACTTTCAACACAAATTTAACAATCTATCCAACACATACACACTATTACAAATAAAAATACTAATAAACCTCTCCAATTACAGGTAACATCACAAGAAGCTATACCGACGTCTGGGATCCCGATCTATCTTGATGCTCCGAGGGACCAGCCCACCTGCTTTTAAGGAAACATCACCACCCACCTACAAGTCCCGCCTAAACAATCCTATAGAATAGATGCAGTACTACTAACTTAAGTAAAGTAATCCATTTTAAACATGTTTTTTTTTTATTTTTTTTGCCTAACTATTAAGACATGCTATAGACTTATAAACAACTATGAAATATAATTATATCAAAAAACTATGTAATCAACGGATTGAAGAGGCTGCCTCGCCTGAGCAGCCGACTGAAATTGACATTATCAATAACTATATCCATAACTTAATAAACTTATATGAATTTGAAAAAAATAATAAAGCTTAGTCGTTGTTTGGATCTTCAACTAACAATATTTCTTATTCAAGTCATGGTCTTTGCTTTAATTTAAACCGATTACCGTTTAATTGCAGGCATCGCGATAGCACAATGTGGTGCAAAGAAGATCGGAAGCGAGCGCACCAGGCCTTCCCTGGAGAGGATGAATGATCACTTCTGTTGAAGCAAAAATACCACGCCTTCTTCAAGCTCAGTGGGTGGTGCACGGTATCCCCATGCAAAGCAAGAAGCCCAGGAAGTCCAAGAAGAACGAAACCATTCGGGATAAACATTAGGAGAAGCTTCATCCACTAGCTGACAGCCATGGGACAGTAATTTCGGGAATCTCTTGCCAGAAGGAAAATTGGGCGGGATATTTTATCTAAAACTCAACCGACGAAAGGTGGGCTTCGCTCGAGTGAAACTGACGTACTATACCTACTAGGTGTAGAGTCGGTAATGACCTCTGATCAAACCCATACCATAGTTATTGCTCTAAGATAAATATGGTCGAGATGTCGTCCAAATCAGGGCAGTCCGAACCTCGGTATCGCATGTAAGCGTAAGAGCCGTTGTGATTTTTATTAAAAATTTCTTCATTCCAAAAAAAGAACTTTCTTTCTACGCTCATCGTTCCGGCATCGGGATCTTCGCCGCTTCAGAGTTAGATCTGTCACTGCTTGCATATATATAATACGAAGAAGCGGTCATTAGTAGAGGAGCCACAGCCTAGCAGCAAGCAGGAGCCGCCGGAATACAGCAAGAGCGAAAAACAAAAATGAAAGTAGCATCGAATAGTTGTTTTATTTTAACACCTGTTTTCCTCCTTTTTCTATTTGGCTCTCTGATTTCCAAGCCTTTTTTCCTCGGGGTGTGAAACTGCACTTCGGAGGAGACCCGGCCTTTCTTTAAAACAATTCGTTTTCTTTCAAACCTTACTAACAACAACCGCGATGGTTAAGCACGGTCGCCACTGTGCTACCGTAACAGTTGTATACCCAACCGTTGTATACACAACACACATACGCACACACCCTCGCCTCGCCACCACCATACTCACGTACACGCTCCCATTTAAACGCCTCATCTATTACCACCTCATCCACATACTCTACATCCCTACACGCTCCACTGCCTTCACAAAACCATATAAACCCGCACACACACACAAACCCGCCCTCTTACCCACACTCGCCCAGCCACCTGGGCGATACTACAGTTGCGAACCCTCCCTGATCCCTCAACCTCTCCCCAAGTATTGTTCCATCTACACGCAGGTGGGGCATACCGGTGAGGAGTGTCCTACCGTGCTATACCTTGTCCCAACTGTGGAAAAAGTCACAGATCCTCCTCCTGCAAATCCTAGGCTAAACCAAGGTGTTCCAGATGTTCCCCGACCTGCGAGATATGGTTGTCCGCAGCCTAGATTTGCTATCCCGAAACTTCTTCCAACGGAGTATCAACATCTGCGTATCCGGTACGCGGATGAAGGTCGCCGTAATCCGCCAACCCAGTCCTTAACTCCCTTCAAATGGATATCCTAGAAGGGACCGTTAGTTCCAGAGGCGTTCGTCGGGAACGCCCGTTAATAACTTTTTACACACACACACACACAATATACACATCCTTTCTATCACAGAAACAAAGCTCACACCCAAATGCGCACTTAATTTCAACACATTTCACACCTATGTAAACAATAGCAACACGGAACCGCCCTCTTAATTAAAAATTGCTTCCCATCCACTCCTTTTCAACTTCCTGTGCACCTACAGCATCTCGAATGCGTTGTTGCGATGGTGCACTTTCTCACTCCTATAGTATTTAATTCATACTACAACCCGCCCGGCCACAACACCCTATCCGATGACCTTTTAATCTACGCCTCTAGCCTCCCTAATGCAGTTATCCTAGGTGATTTCAATGCCCGCCACATCCAATTCGGTGACACCGAAAGTAATGGAAATGGTAACAGGCTATCATCCGGTCTGTTGCAGTTGCTGCTGTTACGAATCGCCAACACAGCCAACATACTTCGAACATTTAGGTGCCTTAATAATAGATCATATCATAGTTTCCGAACCCATAGCTCACTATTTAGATCGTAAGTGCTTTCTAGGCACCACGATCACATCAGATCACATACCACTTCTGGTCAAAACTTCAGTCTCAGTACAGTCATTAAAGATGTTCCAAAGCAGACTGGAATGTGATCTACGAACACATCTCCAACAACCTTCCTACACCTAACCTACAAACGACCCAAGATCTCGAGAGAGCCATTAGAGGCCTAACTTCTGTAATTACGGAAGAAGACGATATCTCTGTACCCTTAAAAAACATCGACATTTCCCGAAAACCACTCCCACAGCAGATTGTGAACTGGATCAAAGAGAAAAGACGAATCTATCGTCAATTCTGGAGATCCAGGGATACGGCTCTCAAGACCGAATACAATCGCCTTAATCAGGCGAGAAGTAAACAAACAAGCCGAAGACTCCTAGACCAAAGCCACCTCCCAGTTAGAATATTGAAATGGTAAACTCTTCTGGCAACAGTTCGATAGACTGACCAAAAGAAAAGTTAACTCTAAATTCCACCTAACCGACCTTCAGGGAAACGTAATCTGCCCCGACCAAGGAAAGGCCGATTTCTTATACAACCAATGCCTAATCCTGTCCCATTTCCCGACGGACTGGAAATCCGCCTCCACCGAAACCTTACGCCGACCTAACCACACCCTCCTCCTATAGACCAATCTCCCTTCTGAGTTGTCTCGGAAAATACTTTGAGCAGATTCTAACCTCAGGGACCAGCTAGAATTCAACTACCTCCTCCCTAATAGCCAATTCGGCTTCCGTCCTAACCGAACGTGTCACTATCCATTGTTGAAGCTGCTTACAGAGACCACCAGAGCATTCAATCACAAGCAATGCAATCTGGCTATGTTTCTGCACATTAAGCAAGCATTCGACAGGGTCTGGCCGCCGGTCTCCTGCACAAGATCCGAAACCTCAACATTCCCGGCCCCTTCTCCAAACTCCTACTCTCGTACCTGACCAATCGGTCTGTTCGGGTAAAAGTAGGGACAACCTTCTCCGATCCTTTTCAACCTACAGCAGGCTCACCGCAAGGTTCTGCCTTAGCCCCTATCCTTTACACCAACTTGGCATCAGACATTCCCGAAGTTACACAACCCGGAGTAGTTGCGCAGTTTGCGGATGACACCGCCTTCTGGACGGTTAAACGGAACATGGAAACGGCCTCCCGCCTCATATCCAAAACCCTACGGAACTTTTCCAATTGGGCGAACCGGTCTCCGTTAATCCCTCCAAAACCCAACCAATGCTCTTCCGACATCCTAAAACTACACCGATCGTAAGTTTCCAGAAATGTTTCACTCACCCTAAACTAAGAAAGACTGACACTCCCAGATGAAGTCATCTATAGGAATCCTCTTCACTGGAACCCTCAATTGGCTCCCCTATGTAAAAAGAACACTCAATAGGATTAGAAACCGTGCAAACCTACTGGGCGCCCTCTGGGGTAGAATCAGAGGTGACCACCCTAAAACACTTCAACACACCTGCAAAACATACATCCGCCCTGTTATGGATTTCCGAGCACCCATATACACCAATATAAACCCCAATCATCTTTCCTCTATCGCCTTCTGTGAGTGCCGAATTTTTAGACGCATACACAGGTTACCCCTCAGGTGCTCTAATGACTTCACAACACAACACGAAAACATGCCACCAATCATACACGGAATAAAAGAATTTTCGGCGATACTGTCCCAACCGAAGAAATCCCCCCGCGATCCTTATACAACTCCTTGACGACCTCGCCGAGGAGATAACATCCCATATGCCCTCCGCATCCCCCCGTCTATTCGATGACGACCTAGCATGATACCGGACAACGAATCGGATTAACCACCCTAAACACGCTACACCCCACTAAACAATACGCACACTTAAACCAATTAACACATTATTCAATATTCAAATAAACCTAATTCTTTTTTTCTTTTTTTTACACCAAAGATAACCACACCACATGATTGTACGCTATACAATTACACAAAACATCGCAACACCAACAAGAATGGATTGACCATGGCTGAAGAGGAGAAGGACTCCTGAACAGTCTACGCCAAAGGTATATATATATATATATATATATATATATATATATATATAATATATATATATATATATATATATATATATTATATATATATATATATATATATATATATATATATATATATATATATATATGTAGACACCTCTTACACGACCGTTGTAGTTAAGACAAAGGGTACAAATTAGTATCAGGAATTCGGTCTATTAAGTGTGGTTAACTGGTTGTAATTAACACCGTCTAGAAGTAATCCTCATTATATTTAGACTAAATTTCGCTCAAAATACTAACCATAAGCATGAGCATACTAACAAAAAAAGCCGTGCAAAGAAGGTTTGAAGGTGATCGGCCGTAGTCCATCTTCCTATATCCGTTGAATAGTTGAGGCGGAAATACGGAATCGCGCAGTATATCTGGTGCCATGGTTTCCATCATGCACAACTATGCTGCACTGGCTATCCTCACACCAGTGAATACATAAATCCCTGCAATAACACCAGGAGTTGTCTAACTTTTTATGACATCACTGAAGTTACAAATTAATGTTGATATCACTACAATAAAGTTTAATCTGCATTAATGCTGATAGTTTGCAAATTTTCAGTAACAACCCATAAGTTGGACTTCCAAGATCTTAAGTCTTCGGTTGAAATAGAACCATCCACAATTAAATTTTTTTCTCACACTGATTCTTTGATACATCTTAATATTTTTTACTAACTCCTTGTTTTCAAGAATTATATAATATTTCTGAGTAAAACAGAACCACACATTTTTCCTTGAAATTCATTCACCACAAAATTTATTACGTTGTAAAAATTCTGCTTTACAAAATCAAACAATTTACAATTACATCATTGTTTTTGTGGTTTTGTGGTTTTGGTTCAATCAAGTTCAAGTAAGTAAAGATCAAATTTAAGGCCTGAGATTGAAGAAAAATACGCTTTACATGTATTAGGAACTTACTTTCCGTACCTAGATATGATGATGTATATCAACAACAATAAATGTGCAAATGCGCACACTAATAGTTTCTAAACGCGTGGTATACATGCTTATGTATAAAAATTCAGATTTGCGGTCTTGGTCTGAAACAATGGGTTTCTGGATGATTCGAACGTTAGTATTACCGGGAGAAAGCGGAAAAATGTATTTCATGTACCTACGTATTATTATTATAAGTGAGTTACTTTTAATAAGATTAGTTTTCGTACTATTTTAGAAGTATCTTCGTTATTGTCATAGTTGATAAATTTCTATTAGGGCAATTATGGTTAAATTACGGAAAAAAACATAGGTAAACTTCCAACGAAGGAAACACTGCATGTGCATGTGTCCATTTTCTGGAAGAAACTATAAAAACTAGAAACTGGAAAATTAAACATTTATTGTTTTGGTGAAGTTTGTAGATCAACGCAACAACAAATTCTGTTTTGTACCTTTAAAACTAAGGGTAGTTTGAATCAGTCAAGTAGCTTACCACATTTTTTCAAGAAAAAGAAACAATAGCATCCATTGCAACACTGCATAAACAATCTTGTTTAGCTCATTTAAGGGTTGTTCTCCCTTGTGTAGATATTCAATGGTCAGTAATGCTAATACTTTTTAAATAATGTTAATATTATCCAAGAAATTTTTGTGACAGTAGCATTTACGGAATCGCAGAATTTATAACCAATCATCCTAGAATTGAGTTAATATGGGTAGAAAAATGAAATATCAAGAAAAGAAAGGGTATCATCTATCAGACTAGGAGAGAGGGAGTTAATTAATATACAGGGTGGTCTAGAGCTAGCGTTAAAAATTTTTTTGGGTGATAGAATAACATGTGACATGTGAGTCAAATACACAATTAAAAAAATTCCATTTCACATACCCAGTTAAAGAAAAATTATTTTGGTTCTTTCCAAAAAACCCGTACATTTACCCACAAATTTAGAAATTCTGGGACATTTGATACATTCCTCGAAGTTTAACACTACTATTGTATTCTACATTAAATTTCAAGTAAGGGTGGATAGCTTATGATGTACCTGAGTCTACACTGTAGCAACCCATTTTGAGTCGTATTAAAATATACCGTAATTTATGTTCTTCGTTCATTTAGTTGTAAATATAGGAAAAATTTTAATTATGAATTATAGGCATGTGGTAGGCAACTTAATTTGCATTTTGGTGTAACTTAAGTGCATATGTTCTTAAGAGTTTATACTCCCAATTCTTTAAATTATTTTTTTTCTGCTGATATTTTCGCGCAACGCGTCATCCGACTTCCTAAGCGTCCATTTTTTCAGTTCTTGTGGTACGCTGTCTGATGCAGGAAGCCATTTTTGGGTTTCTACCTAAATTTCGTGAAAAGTGCCATTGATTTAATGGTAAGAAATATTTGCCTGGTTTTATATTAAAATTAAAACATTAGCTTTTTGCAGGCACTTTGATTGACACTTTGTACACTTTTATTTTATTTTTTGCACATTTAATTCTACTTTTACGTACGCTTTCGTTTTATGATTGCAATTTTGCATTCAATGCAGATCTAAATTTTGATCACAATTTTTTATTCGAACCTTCGAGAGAATGCAACAAACATCGGATTGATCAAATTTCTTGAAGAAAAATTTATGAGAAGTCAAATTCCATTTTGGTGGTTTACAACGTAAAGCATAGTTATTTCGAGATATTGCGCAATATTCGTGCAAAGATGACATCACTTTGGTTTGCATTTGCGCATTTATTTTTATAATACCAGGGGTTCGCAAGAAGATGTATTATATCTAGTGACAGGTATTTATAAGTTTACTGATTTCTTAGTATAAGGCTAATAAACTGTTAATAAACATAGTCTGTATATTTTTGATTTTTTTACATTTTAATAAAATTTTTATTGTAAACCTCGGTTTAGTTATTCCGAGTATAATTAAAAAATAACTTGGCGTCCGAGATCATTTTTATTAGTGTTACATTGCAGTTTTTTTTTCTATTGATGTTAAGTGGAAATAACAGCATAAATCGTGGTAATTAAGCAAATCAAAAGATTGAACCGGCCTATTTAAACTACCGACTGGGACAAAGGCATTATTTTTGCGGAACGGGTTGTATCTCGAGTTAGTTTAACGATTTGTTATGAGAATATTTTTACAACCAGTTTATTTATTATTAAATTTTACACTATTTACAACACTAGTTATAACACAACCACTAATTAAATTGATTAGAACTGTGAAGTTATCATTTTCTTTAAAAAAAAAGAAAAAGCTTATACACACACAATTCTCTAAAAAAATTGCTCGACAGCAGCAAATGCTATAAAAACTGCTTCAAAATCTAAGACAATATGTAACATTTTACTCGTCACCATTTAAGTACAGTTATGCCAGTCGGATAGTGTAAAAGGTGGTTTGAGAAAAATAATAATTCAACTCTGTCAAACTAAAAAGACACACATGAAAATTTTTATTATTATAGCTATAACATATGGTTTCAGTTAATTTTTAAACCCCACCTTATAATAAGATAAGGTATCACGCACAGATGTTATGTTTTGTTTGGATACAGTTTTTTAGTGGGTTTGGATCATTTACTCATTGGCAGTGATCTCAAGATGTCGCTTTCAAATCGGGAATATGTGGAAATGCATAACATCTGTGCGTGATACCTTATCTCGTCATAAGGTGGGCTATAAGAATTAACTGAAACCTTATGTTATAGCTATAAAAACAAAAATGTTCATGTGTGTCTTTTTAGTTTGATAGAGTTGAATTAAATGTTGTATCCAGTCTTGCAGTTTTTGTAGCATTTGCTACTGTCTGGTGTGGAACAACACACGGCCTTCCAACCTACAAAATAAAAATGAAAAGAAATGAAATAATTATAATAATTTTTTTAGCATAATTGTGCATCCCATTTTTTAATACCTTCATAACTAAAATCGGCAACATTGTAAAAACAAAAACAATGATCTATGTCAAATGGATAAACATATAGATGATAAATTAAAAAAAAGCCGCCCGTTATTTAAATAAAGAAAACAGTTGAACTAACACTTAAATTATACGAATTATGACGCATCCAAACACGTCTTATGCTCATTCGTCATCTTGGTAATTAGAGAAAGAATGTTCCGACATAAAAACGTACGGCTGAGAGGTTGCGGTTGCTCCCGTTAAATATTTACTAAGTTAAGACTCAATCACCCCACGACGGTTCACCGAAGACCAAACGATGAACTTTGGGACTGATGAAATTCAAGATGTGTATTAACAAAGCTGCTTACAACGAAAAAAAAGGAGAATAATCGCTGATCATAAGCAATATTGATTCATTTTCAGCAAAAATTGTTTCGTGGAGTATCAGAGGCTTTTAAGAGAGAAGTTAATCTCTCGGTCTAAAATTCTGCGCATAGTTTGATCATTGCAGTTTCTTTTTAGACAAAGCGCTGAGAGTTTTAAATTACAGTTTGCCTCGCGTATTTAACTCTATATTTTGTGGTCATGTCCATTTAAAACGTTCTGTTCACATAACGCATGTTAATTCTGGAGTGGGGCAACACGACAAATGTTCTACGACATATGTCGCATCCATCCACACCTATACAAATGCAAATATCTATACAAAATTTCGTCTATTTGTTTAATCGTACTGTACAGGGTGGCCAACTAAGAATGCAAGCTACTGTATCTGCGAAACTATCCATCGTAGAGACTTGCGCAAAAAAAAGTTTTACTAAAACGGCCAATACAAAAACCTGAAATGGCCGCTAGGGGGCGTAACTGCAATCTTGAATCTAGAAAAGTGATGTTTCTGTGAATTCTGCTATATTAACCTAATAAAAAAATAACTGATCTTTAAAGTCGAGGATAATCTGAACTTTTTTTGTTTGGCACTTTTTGACGTATGTCTAAAAATAAAGTGGTGGGGGGTATTCAAAGGTTTCCTTAAATAACCCCCTGTATCGGCTAAGCCGATTTTAACAAACTTGGACGATTTAAAATGAGCTGCAAATGGGCTACAAATGTTATAATATTTGAAGTTTTGTAAGCTTCACATGGCGCTAGAGGGCTTTGTTCGACATTCCGACAGAAACCGTTAATTTTCGCAAAAAAATTATATGCATTTGTATGACTTTTTTTCATGACCAATGCAGTTAAATGATGCTTAAACAAGCTCGCGAAAACCGCATCTCGATATCTTGTTCCTAACCTAAAATATTGGCCAAAGAAAACTTTATACGAACATCCCTTAAATTTTTATTTTTATTTTACTATATTTTCCTAGAATTGTTTCTATTATGTAAGTTGTGGCCCTAAAAAGGACCGATTTAAAGGAGGAAGGTTTTTAATGCCCCCGTAAATGCTCGAAATGCTTAACATCACGCTCTATGCATTGCTGAAGCCTCTCATGACTAGACAAAATTGCAGCTTCAATTTCGGATCTCGGTATGTTACGTATTGCGTTACGAATCCGGTTTTTCATATCTTCTCTAGTAGTAGGTTGAGTCCGAAACAGGATATCCTTTAAGCGTCCCCATAAATAAAAATCGAGGCAAGTTAAGTCTGGCGATCGCGGGGGTCATGGAAACAGACTTCCTCTTCCAATCCACCGCTGTTGAAATACTGCATTAATATGCTCATGCACATCAATAGCAAGATGTGCTGGGCAACCATCCAACTGCAAAAACAATTTTTGCCTTGTTTCCAGAGGCACATCTTCCAACAAGAACGGTAATTGCTTGGCCAAAAAGTGAAGAAATACATTGCCATTTAGGGGTTGCTCGAAAAAATATGGCCCAATAATTCTGCCTCCCAGTTGCCACACCATACATTTAAACTCAAACGTCCTTGGTGCTGAACTTCACACAACCAATGGGGATTTTCTGCAGACCAATAATGCATATTGTGCAGATTGACTCTCCCGCCACTACTGAAGGTGGCTTCATCGGTCCAAAGAATTTGAAATAAAAATTCTCTATTTTCGCGTATCATGCCTAACATCCAATGGCAATAGTCTAACCTTCGATCAAAATCTTCCTTTTTCAAGGCCTGATGCAAAACCACATGATATGGGTGCATCTTTGAAGTAATTAAAAAAAGTTTAAACGAATACCTATATATTTTGATGGCCATTAGAACTTACCTATGGTCCTTCAAAATATTTTGAACCGTTGTCAGTGATATGCCCAACTCAGTGGATAATGCTCTTGTGCTAACATGAGGATTTCCTTCAATATAGCCCAGTACACGGGTAATATTTTCTTGTGTTCTTCCAATTCTTTGCCATTGAAACGCAGGCCGAAAACTACCATTGGTTCATAAGTTCGACACTAATCGGGAAAAACTCTTATATAGCAAGGAGGCCGATTTGGATATCGAGCCGCGTAAACTCTTTTAGCTACTACGGCATTCTGAAGACATTAAAAAAAACCGCAAGCATATCAACAGCTTCATTATTCGTAAAATACATTTTGAAAGCACAAAAATTGCTCAAAGTAACGCGAAAGTATTGACAACTATTGACAATTTGAGGATTATGTATGTTTTGTTTAGGTATCTGTTTCCATTACCTGCTTCTATTAATTGTATTTTTCGTATATAGCCATAGTGAATATGCATTTAAACAAACAAAAAATAGGCCTTTCGTATAACTTTTCTATTTCTAGTTAACCTATTCAGAGCCGAAATTGAAGCTGCAGTTTTGTCTACCCATAAGAGGCCTCAGCAATGCACAGAGTGATGGTCAGCATTTCAAGCATTTACGGGGGCATTAAAAACCTTCCTCCTTTAAATCGTTCCTTTTTAGGGCCACAACTTACATAATAGAAACAATTCCAGAAAAATGTAGTTAAAAAAAAATAACAATTTAAGGTATTTTCGTATAAAGTTATCTTTGACCGATATTTTAGGTTAGGAACAAGATATCGAGATGCGGTTTTCGCGAGCTTGTTTAGGCATCATTTAGCTACTTGTTCGTGAAAAAAAGTCATACCAATGCATTTAATTTTTTTGCGAAGATTAACCATTTCTGTCGGAATGACGACATGCGAAACTAACAAAACTTCAATTATTTTAACATTTGTAGCCCAAGAAAAGCTCTTTTCAACGCGCCCAAGTTTGTTAAAATCGGATTAGCTGTTTCGAAGATACGGGGGGTGATTTGAGGAAAATTTTGAATAACCCCCACCACTTTATTTTTTACGTCAAAAAGTGCCAAACAAAAAAAGTTCAGATTATCCTGGACTTCAAAGATCAGTTCTTTTTTTATTAGGTTAATATAGCAGAATTCACAGAAATACCACTTTTTTAGATTCAAGATTGCAGTTACGCCCCCTAGCGCCCATTTCAAAAACATGAAAATATTTTTCAGGTTTTTGTATTGGCCGTTTAAGTAATAACTTTTTTTTTGCGCAAGCCTCTACGATGGATAGTTTCCCAGATACAGTACCTCGCATTCTTAGTTGGCCACCCTGTACATTTTAAAATCTTATTTATAACTAAATAATCTTTGTATAAATAGACACTTTTTAAATTACATTATTTAATATTTTCAGAATTGGAATTCTAGACACTTTGGTTTAGTATGATATGATAGCTGTGCACAATTCGTTATTTAATCTTATTGATTCAGTGGTCTGAAGTTAGTGTTAGCTTAAATACTGGAAGCATTTTGAAGTGTGTTATGTATTTATAACTTAAGAAAGTGTTTTTAATATATCTAACGCTACTAATTTGTGAAACTGCTACGGACTGTGTTTAAGGCTACAGTACGTGAGTGGAGAACAATTTTAAGTTTCAATTTCCTTTAAAATTACGTTTATTGTTAAAGTTTGTATTCTTTACAAATTTAAAAATGTGAGCATTAAATTGAAAACATTTAGAATGGAATAAATTGACATCGTGGAGCCACGTACAAAATTTTAACTGCACTATAGAGACTTTAGACATGAGGTGTTATATTACATTCCCACATCCGACCTTCTAATCACTCAAGTTCTCGAGAGCCACCAAAGACTTAACTTTGGTAATTACGGAAGTGATCGAAACTTCAGGACTAGTTAAAACTATCAATAAATCCTGCAAACTTCAGATATCGGGGGAGATTTTGCTGCGACGATAACTTGACAATAAATAATTCGGATACTTCCAGCAGTGCTGGTCAAGTCGGTTTGATGGAACACAATCATCCGTGGCAAGTGAACCATCTACTTTAGGTGCTACATCACCTCTACACCTCTAAACTCAAAAATCGCTGAAAAGAAGGAAATCTATTTGTATGTTACAAATTTGGACTCTGATCCCGAAGACTCTAGTGAGTCGGGTTCTGAATATGAGCCCGAAGGCAGTGAAAGCGAGCACCAAATGGATATAGGCGGCCATAATTATGAAGCAGGCGAGAGCTTGAAAATATTCAAGACAACTCAGATGATGGCGAATATAATTGGACAAGGCAGCCATGAATCAGCAAATGTTCGATAAATCTGCTTCTCTGAATAGTTTGGACCAAAAATTATTCCCTGCGTTAGAACTTCTCCGCTTAAGCACCTTCTTTTATTTCTTATCGAGAAATTTCTTTTAAAAGTAGTGACTCAGTTCCACTTATACGGCCAAAAATTCATCAAACTCTAAACTTAAGATTGGATGAACTGAAGGCATGCCTGACATAATTATTTTTATGGGACTTCATGAGTTACACGGCATGAGATTATCTTGGACAAGATATGAAAATTTGCAGTGCGATCGGGTTGCTTGGGTAATGCCAGTGAAGAGTTTTTTAAAAATGTTACAAATGCTCCATATTGTGAACAATAGTAGGATGCCAAAAAGGGAAGCACCGGAATTCGATCGCATATACAAAGTACGGCCGTTGATGAACCATCTACCAGAGAGATTTCGATCAACTTTTTCGTCGTCCAGACATATCTCAATTGACGAAAGTGTGATTGCCTTCAAGGGTAGATGTACAATGAAGCAGTACATCCCAAAAAACCAACAAAACGTGATTTCAAGGTTTGGGCCATATGCTGCGCTGTAACATGTTTAATGATGGCGTTTGACGTGTATATTGGAAAAGGTCTTGATGGAAAACTCACCAAAAACTTAGGGTAACATGTCGTTCTTAGACTAAGTCAAATGTTATTTGTTTTTCGATAATTATTTTACCACTGTATGGCTAATGACAAAGCTATTAAAAAATGTCTGGTGTGGAACGACACACAACCTTACAACCTACAAAATGGAAATTAAAAGAAATGAAATAATCTTAATAACATTTTTTTTAGGATAATCTAATTATGGCATTGTCTTAATTTATTTTATACGCCTTATTGTAAATTTAAAAAAAGTAAGAAAATATTACAATTTTCAAGTTTACCAATAAATAATTCAAAAACACCTAGGAATAGGTAGTAGGTAGTATACAGTAAGTATCTATTGAAAGCTCGTAAAAAATGCTTTTCAAATCTGTAATAAAATACAGAATGTGTCATTTAAAAAAATAACATTGAGCAAAACGGACCACCCTGTATATGTAGAAAAAATAGTCTACAATCTGAATGTAGAAGTTAAAACAAGACATATTGGAAAAACAAATTCCAAAATTTGACTCCGATATTTTTCAAGATGGCGGAACAGGAGCCTACTTAATTGACAAATTTTTTACTTAAAAATGTCAATAAATTCGGAACCGTTGGTCGTAGACCGATAGTACCTTACATTATTTAGCTCACCATTTAACAGAGAATTCAAATATATAAAAATATATAGGGTGTTCCATTAAAAAACACAAGTTTAGTGTACTACTCAAAAATGGACCATCCTGAATACACAGAAATATTTTTACAAGATGCTCCTTCGTGTTGACTACAATAATTTGTTATAAGATTTTTTTAATCAACTGTATAGGTGTAATCTTCCACCCCAAATCATTGGGACACCCTATATATATATATATATATATATATATATATATATATATATATATATAAGATTATGTGAAGTGAAAAAATTAAAACAAAAACAAACATATCGTATACATATGTGGAGGTAATAGTGGAGGCAATATCACAAATATCATTATATTGATTAAAGTTTCTACACATTATAAGTATTAGAGATCTAGTAAGAATGCCAGTACGATAGAAATGTGTATAAAATGTAGAAGTGCCTCTACTATTTAACCGAGGTACAAGAAAATTGATTTTATTCATCAAAAAACTACAGTCAACCTTATTGTGTAGTAAGTTATGAATAAATATAATAGATGTTATTACGCGCAGAGAGTGTGAAGATTCAACATTAAATCTGGTTAACATCAAGGTATTGCCATATTCTTGGGGAGGATGTGTACCATCATATACAAACGAAACGTACTTCCGAAATCTTCTTTGTACTTTTTGAATATTTGAAATATGAACTTTGTAAGTAGGGTACCAAAAACAAATGTATAGATGGCACAAGAATTTCGAATGTGGAAGAACTGCAGTTGATCACTAGAATGACGCAAGCCCTCCCATTACCGCTATGATGGAGGCAGAACTGCTGCTGTCAACAAGATTATGAAAACAGATAACGGAACTCGATACGACATAATAGAGGCTTAACTGGGGATTGAAGCATAATCTGTGAAAACAATAATAGATGATCACCTTCATCTGAAAAAAGTTTTAAGTCGTTTTGTACCCCCATCATCTTACATATTTTCAGAAAGCAGAACGAGTACCAATTTCCCCCGAAACTCTAACATTGCTTAAGAATGGTAGACACCAAATTTTGTCGATGAAACTTACATACCATGTTTCGACATGCCAACTCGACTGGAGAACCGCGCCGTTTATGAATCCATAAAGACGAGGCCATACTAACAATAATCAGAAATCAGCCAGCAATAAAATAATGTACGTTGTGTTCTTTACAGGTACCAGTCTAGTGAGCGCTACTAAGTTAGAGGAGTAGAAGACTGTCACAGCTAAATGGTACGTCGAACACTTTTGTCAAAAGTGTTAAATAAAGTGCCAAAGAAGGGAATTATACTACATTACGATAATGATTCTTCCCACACTGCAGAGCTAACTCGGCAGTATTTGGCAGCAAACAAGATTAATGTGATCGAACACCCTCCCTACTCACCGGATCTGGAAATGTGCGACTCTTGGCCGTTTTTTGCGCTAAAATATAACTTACGAGGAAGAAGGTCTTTTTCAGAGGAAGGGATTGATGCTGCTGTTCGGTGTTATTTTAATAGTATTCCTAAAGCTGCTTGGCTTGGAGCATTTAAGCAGTGGAAGGAAAGTATGGCTAAGTGCATTATAGCAGAAGGCAACCACTTTGAACATATCTAAAATAAAATTTTAAAAAAGTTGCACTGTTTCTTTTATTTATATAAATTATATATAAATATAAATATTATTATAATAATGGCTTGTCCCTCGTGTGATACTTTCGAATACTTTAGAGAAACTGCATAGAAGCGCAATTGAACTATTAAAATGGATGCGTCACATATGCTACTTTCGAAATATTTGGAAAACTGAAAATTTCAGTATTAAATTATAGATAAACACCAACGGTTTGACAAAAACATGTGCGAAATCATTTAACAGAAAATTTGGGACGGTCACTGAACATACATTATTACATAAGTGAGATGAAATAGTGACAGGAATAAATTGGACGGACACGCTATTGAATTCGAAAACCATTAATAATGTCAGGCAGAGTCTCAAGTTCACAGTTACTGACCAGGTATTCTTGTTTGGCCCTTTTTAAAGTGAACAAAGCAGAAGCTATCAAGTTCTTATATGGACCGTTGGCGTTTAAATTGCATCAAGAATCTATCATTATTAAATTTTCTAAATTTAAACCTTTATAAAATATTTGTTAGAAAACACGAAGTGGAAGTGGTAACTGTATCAAAGAGCAAATTTTTACAGAGTAATTAGTATAGGAAATACAACGCGATTATTTGAGTTACATCCTGGTTCTAGATTTCCAAATTAACATTAAAATTTTCTATATCAATCTGATTTCGGGTGAACGTGCGGGTGGTCACAGAAATGTTTGTCTTTTATTCACATTTTATTTAGGCAAAAACAACTTTATTTCATATGTAACTTTAAAATGATGAATATTAAAAATTACTGAACTGTTTCTAAAATATGTAGCTATACTTAACAAATAGGGAAAACAGGAAAAGAATCTTGTAATAATCGTGTCTTTTCCACCCAATGAAATCAAGAATGTTTTAAACCGAAATAATAAAAACCTGCTTGCATCATTTAACTAACTAAAGCAGCTCTATCTCAATAAACTCTTTCGTATCTGATTCAAACTCCGTGCATCGATTTTTATCTCTTACATTCCTAAAATGTGGAAGTTATTTCGAATTATTTTTTTTATTTTGTAATCTTATTAAGCTAAATTGAACACCTTGAACTTAAAATTTTATTCAAATATTTTGAATTAGTCTTTATCGATGCTACTTTGATTACGTAGACTTAAGATTGTAATCACATTAAAATAGTTGATGGAGTTTAAAGTTTACACGGAAGTGAGAGGTTTTTATTAGGGAAACGATTAATGTACCTAATTTAGATGATGTCAAGCATGTGTTCAAGAATTTTTTTCTATCACCGTAACGGATAATTGAACAAGTTATTTATTTTCATTCCGTTTCTGTTCTTGTAATGGTGAAAACGCTATTATATAAGAGTATTATATTCGCTAGAGTGTAATGCTTGATTAAAACGTAAAATTTCATTTGCGCGTAATCTAAAATTGTTTTTTAGCCACTGTATCTTTAATCATAATAACTAAGCAAATGTATGGGGATTAACAAAGGATAATCAAGAATACTAAGGCCCGGTTCCATAATTAATAGTAAATTAGCCCTTAAACAACAATGCGGTTCCATAGCAAATTTTAAAGACACACGCCTTTTGAAAAAGTGCGCTTTGTGCTAAAGTGCCAAATACTCGCCTCTTTCGCCTCTAAAGTAGCTTTTGGTGAACATAACCTTGCAATCTTGTGTGACCTTCTGCTGCCAAACTATACATTTTGAAGTTCAGCTTTTACTCTGTACATTAAAGTGGATTACAGCCGATTTGAAATGATTTCATTAGATGAAGATAGTGACGAAAACTATGTCAATTTAAGGAAAGTGAAGGTGTATCAAAAAAGAGAACAATACTGACCAAATATTGTGAAAAAGAATTTCATGATAGGTTACGACTGAGAAAGCAATCAGTTGCTTGTTACTGGAGAAAATAAAAGGCATGATTGCACTTCATACCACCAGGTATGTATAGGTACATACACGTACACATTTATACCGGGTGATTTTTTTAACCGGCCTACTAGATGCGGTTGGATACCTTAAAAGTTAGATATTCCGGTTGAACCAGAAGTAGCCATCAGAATCTTTATTTTAAATGGAACCATATATTTTTCTCAACGCTGTTGGATTCTCTGCATGATTTGCTACATAATTTACCTAGTTTATGTTTACCTGGTCGCTATGGTTACGGAGATATAACTTTTATGAAAAAAATGATGACTTGCTAGGGTTTATTAGGAAAATCACAACTTTGAACGGCTTACGATAAGAAAATAAAAAGACCATCCGCCAACAGTAAATGAATTGCCCTTTCAAATACATGGTCTCAAGTTGATGTTACACTATTGAAGATGCCGCAATAAATTTGTAAACGTGACTAAATTTAAATAGCGATAAGTCATTTTTTTTAAAGGAACCCTCCAATTTTCTCTACATGAGTCGATAGAGACTTGAATTTGTAACATTTTTTCTCTCATTATGCATATGCCCATCATCAACCGTTTTGGATATTAATGACAACAAAAATTGTGCCATTTCTTGCAAAATTATGAAAATTCACCGATTCAAAGCCAAAAGGATGAACGGCACTAAATAGAAACAATCGAATTTGCTTTAAATTTAGACATTACTTTGAACATACATTAAAAAAGTGTACAATTTCTTATAAAATGAAAATTCCCGGATTTAACGTCAAAGGGGTGAACGTCACTAATGACGCTAAATAGTAGAAACAATCGAAATTGTGTCAGTACCCATAGCAACGCCCAGCTACTGGTAATAATAACTTGAATAAACCCATAATTTTACATAAAAATATTTTTTGCGCAAAAACGGTTGATGATAGAAATACGCGTAACTAGAGAAAAAATGTTACAAATTCTCTATCGATTCCTGTACAGAAAATGACATCGCTATTTAAATTTAGTAAAGTTTACAGTAGAATAACATCAACTTGAGAACATGCATTTGACAGGGCAATTCGATCACTATTGACATCGACATTTTTTCATAAGAGCTGTTATATCTCTGTAACCATAGCAACCAGGTAAACATAAACTAAGTCAATTATGTACAAATCATCAGAAATCCACAACGTTGAGAAATCATGATTCCGTTTACAATAAAACATTACTACTCACATCACACTCACACATCTCACAACATTCAAATACACACTAAACCAACCTAAAACACCGATATAAATCACACACACACACCACACACTCACACACTCACACCTCACACACTCACACACTCACACCACACACCACACACCACACACCCACCCACACACTCACACCCACACACCCACACTCACACACCACACCCACACACTCACACACTCACACACCACCACACCCCACACCACACACTCACACACCACACACTCACACCTCACACCCACACACACACACACCACACTCACACACTCACACACCCCACACACCACACACTCACACACCACACTCACACACTCACACACTCACACACCACACACACCACACACACCACCACACCACACTCACACACCACCACACCCACACACTCACACACCCACACACATCACACCACACCTCCACACTCACACTCACACACCCACACTCCACACACTCACACCACCACACTCACACTCACACCACACACCACACACTCACACACCACACACCACACACCACACACACACACACACCACACACCACACACCACACCACCACCACACACCACACACCACACACCACACCTCACCACACCCACACACCCACACACCCACACACACCACCACACACCCCACCCACCACACCCACCACCACACACCACACACCCACCCACCACCACACCCCACACACCACACACTCACACACTCACACACCCACCACACCACCCACACACCCACACCCACACACCACACACTCACACCCACACCACACCACACCCACACACCACACCCACCACCACACACCACACACCCACACACCACCACACACCACACACCCACACACCACACACCCACACCACACACCACACACCACACACCCACACCCACACACCACACACCCACACTCACACCCACACCCACCACACACACACACCCCACACACTCACACACCACACCCACACCCACACACCCACACACCACACACCACACCACACCACACACCACACCACACCCCACACACCACACACCACACACCACACCCACACACCCACACCCACACCACACCCACACACTCACACCACCCCCACACTCACACACACACCACACTCACACACTCACACACCACACACACACACACACACCCACACACTCACACACCACACACCCACACCACACACACACCCACACCCACACACTCACACACCCACACACCACACACTCACACACCACACTCACACACCACACCCACACCACACACACACACCACACCCACACCCACCACACTCACACACTCACACTCACACAC
The DNA here is from genome assembly GCA_036346205.1 of Vesta saturnalis. Taxonomy (NCBI): domain Eukaryota; kingdom Metazoa; phylum Arthropoda; class Insecta; order Coleoptera; family Lampyridae; genus Vesta; species Vesta saturnalis. The sequence continues at coordinate 249,291 of JARFJB010001637.1, read as the reverse complement.
CACACTCACACACACTCACACACCACCACACACCACACACTCACACACCACCCACACACCTCACACACTCACACACCCACACACCACACACTCACACACCACACCTCACACACACTCACACACTCCACACACCACACACTCACACACTCACACACTCACACACTCACACACTCACACACACTCACACACCACACCACTCACACACTCACACACTCACACACTCACACATCACACCTCACACTCACACTCACACACTCACACACTCCACACACTCACACACTCACACACTCACACACTCACACACTCACACACTCACACCTCACCACACTCCACACTCACACACACACACACACTCACACACTCCACACACTCACACACTCACACACTCCACACCTCACACACACACACTCACACTCACACACACTCACACACTCACACACTCACACACTCACACACACTCACACACTCACACACTCCACACACTCACACACTCCACACACTCACACACTCCACACTCACTCACACACTCCACACTCACACACTCACACCTCACACACTCACCACACTCACACACTCCCACACACTCACACCACTCACACACTCCCACACACTCACACACTCACACACTCACACACTCCACACACTCACACCCACACTCACACACACACACACTCACACACTCACACACTCACACACTCCACACACTCACACACTCACACACTCACACACTCCCACTCACACCTCACACACTCACACACTCCACACACTCACACACACTCACACACTCACACACTCACACACTCCACACACTCACACACCCACACACCCACACACCTCCACACCACACACTCACACACCCACTACACCCACACTCACACACCCACACTCACACACTCACACACCCACACACCCACACACTCACACACACCACACTCACACACCCTCACACACTCACACCCACACCACACACTCCACACACACACTCCACACACACACCACACCACACACACACACCACACTCACACACACACCACACACCACACACTCACACACCCACACACACCACACACTCACACACCCACACACCACACCCACACACCCACACACCCCACACCCACACACCACACACCCCACACCCACACCCCACACACACACACCCACACACCCACACACCACACACCACACACCCACACCCACACCACACACACACCACACACTCACACACCACCCCACACCCACACACACCACACACTCCACCCACACCCACACACCACACACCACACCACACACCACACACACACACCACACACACACACCCACACACCACACACACACACCACACACTCACACCCACACACACATCACACACACACACACACACACACACCACACACACACACCACACACACACACACACCACACACACACACACACACCACACACACACACCACACACCACACACACCACACACACTCACACACACACACCACCACCACACCACACACCACACCCACACCACCACACACACACACCACACACACACACACACACACACACACAACACAATACACCAACTACACACTACAATACACACTCACACACTCACACACACACCCACACACCCAAACCACAACCACACACCCACACACACAACCCAACACACACACCCAACACACAACAACACCCACACACACACCCACACCACACACCCCAACCACCAAATCACAACCACACTACAACCACACCACACACCACACACCACACACCACACACCCACACACCACACACTC
>JARFJB010001637.1:212500-245000 GCA_036346205.1 Vesta saturnalis | reverse complement strand
CACACACACACACCCACACCCACACCCACACACCACACCTCACCTCCCACCCCACACACCACACCCCACACCACACCCACACACCCACACACTCACACACTCACACACACACCACCACACACTCACACACTCACACACTCACACACTCACACACTCACACACCCACCACACTCACACACTCACACCTCACCACCCACACCACACACTCACACACCACACTCCCACACACTCACACACTCACACACTCACACACTCACACCTCACACCTCACACCTCACACACCTCACACCTCACACCTCACACGCTCACACCACACACGCTCACACCTCACACACTCACACACCACACGCTCACACGCCACACGCTCACACGCTCACACCTCACACACTCACACTCACACGCTCACACGCTCACACCTCACACGCTCACACGCTCACACGCTCACACCTCACACCACACACCACACTCCACACTCGCACACTCCACACTCCCACACTCCACACTCACACACTCCACACTCCACACTCCACACTCCACACCCACACTCACACCCACACTCACACTCACACTCCACACTCACACACTCACACACTCACACACTCACACCTCACACACTCCACACTCCCACACCTCACACCCACACTCACACACTCCACACTCACCACACTCCACACTCACACACTCACACTCCACACACTCACACCACTCCACACCCACACCACACTCACACACCTCACACACCACACACTCACACACTCCACACTCACACACTCACACACTCACACACTCACCACACTCACACTCCACACTCACACCCACACTCACACTCCACACTCCACACTCACACCCCCACACTCCACACTCACACCACACACTCCACACCACACACTCCACACTCCACACTCCACACTCCACACTCCACACTCACCACACCCACACCACACACCACACCGCACACGCACACTCACACTCCCCCACACTCCACACGCACACCACACCACACGCACCACGCACCACACCACCACGCACACACCCACACGCACCACGCACCACGCACGCACGCACACCCACACACGCACGCACGCACACACCACAGCACGCACGCACCACGACACACGCACACACCACGCACGCACCACGCACGCACCACGCACCACACACACACACACACACCACACCACACACCACACACACACACACACACACACACACACACACACACACACACACACACACACACACACACACACACACACACACACACACACACACACACACACACACACACACACACACACACACACACACACACACACACACACACACACACACACACACACACACACACACACACACACACACACACACACACACACACACACACACTACACACACACACACAATCTTGATAACGTAAGAGATACAAGTGTAAATTAGAAAAAGTTGTATAATTTAGGGCATGTTCACATGCAGTTTGCAAAAGTTCATTATTATTATAAGTTTTTGTTATGAACGAATAAGTTCAAAGTTAAATATGTAATTAAAAATTATTGTTAATTTTATTAAATACATAAATAAAAAGTTTACCTCGAGTAGGATTTGAACCTAAGACCTGTACCTTGCCAGAGTACCACGCTAACCAACTGCGCCATCAAGGTTCAAGCCCCAATCGATGTAAATATTGTCTTTATGTATGTAGAACTATGTACATTCTAAATATAATGTAATGAGATTACAATCAAATTACTTATATTAATGGAATGTGAGCTTGCAATATCGCAAGGATTCACACATACCAAAGCAGCTTGACTAATATTAAATCATTATGTTTTTGTTATGAACGAATAAGTTCAAAGGTAAATATGTAATTAAAAATTATTATTAATTTTATTTATGTATTTAATAAAATTAATAATAATTTTTAATTACACTGAAAATAGTTTACTTTTCATTAATATCTGATACAAAAGTATAATCTGGTCAAACTCCGGGAATATTAGAGTACCGCGCTAACCAACTGCGCCATCAAGGTTCAAGCCCAAATCGATGTAAATTTTGTCTTTATGTATGTAGAACTAATGTAAATTCTAAATATAATGAGATTACAATCAAATTACTTATATTAATGGAATGTACTGCAAATCGCAAGGATTCACATACCAAAGCAACTTGACAATATTAAATTATTATAAGTTTTGTTATGAACGAATAAGTTCAAAGGTAAATATGTAATTAAAATTATTATTAATTTTATTAAATACAAAATAAAAGTTTACCTCGAGTAGGATTTGAACCTACAGACCTGTACTTTGCTAGAGTACCGGCTAACCAACTGCGCCATCAAGGTTCAAGCCCAATCGATGTAAATTTTGTCTTTATGTATGTAGAACTATGTAAATTCTAAATATAATGAGATTACAATCAAATTACTTATATTAATGGAATGTGAGCTGAATATCGCAAGGATTCACACATACCAAAGCAACTTGACTAATATTAAATTATTATAAGTTTTGTTATGAACGAATAAGTTCAAAGGTAAATATGTAATTAAAATATTATTAATTATTTTATTAAATACAATAATAAAAGTTTACTCGAGATAGGTATTCTGAATCTACAAGAACCTGTAACATTTAGAGTACCGCGCTAACCAACTGCGCCATCAAGGTTCAAGCCCAATCGATGTAAATTTTGTCTTTATGTATGTAGAACTGATGTAAATTCTAAATATAATGAGATTACAATCAAATGCTTATATTAATGGAATGTGAGTCTGTAATATCGCAAGGATTCACACATCCAAATCAACTTGACTAATATTAAATTATTACAAGTTTTTGTTATGAACGAATAAGTTCAAAGGTAAATATGTAATTAAAAATTATTATTAATTTTATTAAATACATAAATAAAAAGTTTACCCCGAGTAGGATTTGAATCTACGACCTGTACTTTGCAGAGTACCGCGCTAACCAACTGCGCCAACAAGGTTCAAGTCCCAATCGATGTAAATTTTGTCTTTATGTATGTAAAACTGATGTAAATTCTAAATATAATGAGGTTACTATCAAATTATTTATGTTAATGCAATGTGAGCCTGCAATATCGCAAGGATTCACACATACCAAAACAACTTGGCTAATATTAAATTATTATAAGTTTTTGTTATGAACGAATAAGTTCAAAGGTAAATATGTGATTAAAAATTATTATTAATTTTATTAAATACATAATAAAGTTTACTCGAGTAATTTGAACCTACGACCTGTACTTTCAGAGTACGCTAGCAACTGCGCCATCAAGTTTAAGCAATCGATGTAAATTTTGTCTTATGTATGTAGAACTGATGTAAATTCTAAATATAATGATTTTACAATCAAATACTTATATTAATGGAATGTGAGCCTGCAATATCGCAAGGATTCACACATACCAAAGCAACTTGACTAATATTAAATTATTATAAGTTTTTATTATGAACGAATAAGTTCAAATTGTAATCTCATTATATTTAGAATTTACATCAGTTCTACATACATAATTACAAAATTTACATCGATTTTGAACCTTGATGGCGCAGTTGGTTACTCTAGCAAATACAGTCGTAGGTTCAAATCTACTGAGGTAAACTTTTTATTTATTTATTTAATAAAATTAATAATAATTTTTAAAGTTCATTATTGTTTATCGTTTTCCGAGATTTACAAGAAAATGCGATTTTTGGGTTTTTCTTTTTTGTAATTCCTTCATTTATTTTAAAAACTAAAGATACTTCTTCATTGTCACTTTTTGAATTCTATTAGATGGCGTTTTCAAATTTCTTATTCGACGTTTCGTCTCCGAGAAACCATTATCAACTTTAATTTTTTACATCGCCGCAACCAACGAAACACTGGATAGTATTTTTTAATACGAATTTAACCACATTTAATTTAATCTAAACACATTATTGTTTTGAAGCTGAAAAATTCGGATTTTCATTTTTACATTTTTCATAAGATATCAGTTTAGAAGGCTTTGATAAAATAACACTTGTTAAACATTTTGTTGAAAACTGTTTAACTTAGTGTTATTGCGTTGAGATCGTCGTTGTTATTTGAATTGTACGTATTTTAAGCTGTTTTGATTACCATTACTTCGTGGGTTGTTTTTTTGGTTTTGTTTAGTTAATTTCTAATTATAATTAATCAATAAGTGTATTTATGGAAAGACGAAATTTTACAAACGAAGAAAAGTTCGATATGTTGACATCTGTCCCTCAGAAATTGTGTAGTTACTGAGCTGATGTACTTGGATAAATATCCTGAACGACGGCAACCTGGTACAACCATTTTTAGACGTTTGGAATCCAATTTAAAAGAATTGGTTCATTTACAAAAACTGTTATATCCCGTCAAAAACAATCTGATGACGAAAAAGCTTATACCGTTTTACAAGCCGTTGTTAAAAACCCTGCAATATCGACAAGACGAATTAAACATCGTACTGGCATAGCTAATTCTACAGCACAATTCATTTCAATAAGAATAAGTTTCATCCATATAAATTTTTTGCGAATGGTATACTAGAAAATGTGATGAAGATCCAAATTTTCCTTTTAAAATAATTTGGTCTGATGAAAGCATGATAACCAACAATGGAATTTTCAACCGACATAGCAACCATTATTGGGCAAAACAAAATCCTTATTTAAAAAGAGAATCAAGACATCAACATAGATTTGTATTTAATATGTAGATGGGCATTTTGGGACGAAGAATAATAGAACCTTTTATTTACCACAATAATTTAAATGCCGAACCACATCTGAATTTGCTAAGGACTGATTTGGAAAATGCCTTGGATGAATTACCTCTAGCACTTGTTAACAACTGTTGGTTTCAACAAGATGTTGCCACAGCACATAACTCAAGAAATGTACAGGACTATCGGTCATTGTGGTTTACAGGAAAATGGATTGGAACTTACAGTATAGTTAATAAAATACTTAACGTTTTGGGTTTTTTAAATGGTGTAATTTAAATTATACAATCTAAACGTTTCGATTACACTTACAGTTATCTTCGTCAGAAGTAATATCTATTAAAATAGTTGAAGATGTTGAAAACAATTTTATCAAAGTTGAAAAATTAAAACATACACATCAGCCTGCTATTAATATAATAATTTGAAAAACGTATAAAGCCAACTATAAAAAATTATGCTAAATTATACAATCTAAACGTTTCGATTACACTTACAGTTACCTTCGTCAGTAGTAATATCTATTAAAATAGTTGAAGATGTTGAAAACAATTTTATCAAAGTTGAAAAATTAAAACATACACATCAGCCTGCTATTAATTTAATAATTTGAAAAACGTATAAAGCCAACTATAAAAAATTATGCTAGAGGTAATTCATCCAAGGCATTTTCCAAATCAGTCCTTAGCAAGCTCAGATATGGTTCGGCATTTAAATTGTTGTGGTAAATAAAAAATTTAATTCTGCAGTTGGCTTTATAAGTTTCTCAATCTGTTATATTAATAGCAGGCTGATGTTTATGTTTTAATTTTTCAACTTTGACAAAATTGTTTTCAACATCTTTAACAATTTTAATAGATATTACTACTGACGAAGATAACTGTAAGTGCTATCGAAACGTTTAGATTGTATAATTTAAAATACAACATTAAAAAAACCTCAAAAAAAAAAGTATTTTGTTATGTGTGGTAATGGTGAAAGTTTACATTTTCATATTACAGTACAGTTGCTGGGCCGCCTGATCACCCGATTTAAGTTCGTTGGATTTTTTCTGTGGGGATACCTTAAAAACCAAGTGCATGATGGGAGTTTTCAAAATGAAAAGCAGTTGTTAGTATCGGTTATGGTAGCAGTTAATGCAATTTCGCCAGATATGCAAGACCGTGTTTTAGTTCTTGTAAGGAGTGCTGACCTGTGTCTAGAAAATAACGGCAACCTACTTGAAAAGTTATTCTAATTATTTAACTTTAATTAAATAGGTTTAAAAGATTGGAGTTGTTAGATTTATATATAAAAAAAAATATTATCAAATACAAATAATAATCCGAATTTTTCTTAAAAATTAGCTTCGAAACCAAAATGTGTAATAATGTCTAATATATGGTTAAATTCGTAATAAAAAACACTATCGAATACAGGGACAAGATGTAGCATGTCAACATATCTTACTTTTCTTCGTTTGTAAAATTTCGTCTTTCTATAGATACACTTATTGGTTAATTACAATTATAAATTAACTAAACAAAACCAAAAAACAACCCACGAAATAATGATAATAAAAAAAAGTTAAAATACGTACAAATCAAATAACAAAAACGATCTCAACGCAATAAAACTAAGTTAAACAGTTTTCAACAAAATGTTAAACAAGTGTTATTTTATTAAAGCCTTCTAATATTAACTGACATCATATGAAAAATGTAAAAATGAAAATCCGAATTTTTCATCTTCAAAACCATAATATGTAGTACATGGTTAAATTGGTAATAAAAAATACTATCGAATACAGGTTGTTTAGTTGGTTGCGGAGATATAAAAAAATAAAGTTGATGATGGATTCTCGGAGACAAAGCGTCGAATAAAAAATTTGAAAACGCCATCTGATAGAATTCAAAAAGTGTTTTAAAATAAATGAAGGAATTACGAAAAAAGAAAAACACAAAAATCGCATTTTGTTTTAAATCTCGGAAACGATAAACAATAATGAACTTTTGCAAACTACATGTCAACATGCCCTAAATTATACAACTTTTCTCTAATTTAACCGACTTCGTATCTCTTACCGTTTTCAAGATCCCCATGCTGTTCATCCTTATCTTGGGCACGTTGTGTATATATATATATATATATATATATATATATATATATATATATATATATATATATATATATACAGGGTACTTAAGGGATTGCTCCATAACTCCCTTACTATTACAGATACGAAAAAATGTCCTATGTAAAAGTTGTTCTCAGTCATAAACTATACGTTTTAAAATTATTTTCAGAAATGGCGGATTTACGGTTATACCGGAAACTCATGCCATCTTCGTTATTTTAAATAGAACAACCTATATATTATTACATTTTTGAATTCCTCGTTGAATTTAAAGGTCACTTTAATAACCATACTATGGGTCAACGTCGCATTGGCATTTGAGATTTTGTAGAAAAAATGACGTTTGCAGTGCCTCCGAGAACTTTCAATATCTCGAAGACGGATACAGGTAGAGAGATGTGGCTTTAGTTTTTTACTTCCCAAAAGGGTAGCACACCATTCTCATTCATTGCCAAAAATCTTGCTTTTAGAATTCAATAATTTTTATCGCTCCGAAAATAATTTTTTTCGAACATGAATAACTTGAATTTTTTTAAACGGAACCACCCATATTTTCTTACATCAGCGGATAGGAAATTAAATTTCCTTTCCATTGATGTAACGTTATCTATATTTTGGAGTGATAGTTTTCGAGATATTCACATTTTTATCTAATTTCAGTTTTTATTGCGCATTGCCGCGGTGCTTTGGAAAGCGTTTGTCAATTGTTTTAAACAACTGATAAGAAACGTCAGTTTCCCGACCTTCTGTTGTGCTCTGCTGTCTTGTGTATCAGTTTAAGTGTTTCTACAAGACATTTCCATTAAAATGTTGTTGTCCGACGCAGAGTTGATCGACATGACTTTCATTTTTGGAGAATGCCAAAGAAATGTGTTATTGGCGTCAAGGATTTATGTGGTACGGTATCCTGAAAGAAAACTTCCCCGAGAAACAGCCTTTCAAAAGTTATTACAACGTTTTACAAACACCGGACGCGTGCAGTATCAAACGGGGGAACGTGTCAACTGTATAACCTGTATTTCTTGTGTATTCCTTTTGTATATCTTCTGTAATCGTTAAGTAATTGTCCTTATGTATTTATTGATCGTTCCTTATGTATTTCTTGTGCATTTCTTCTCTATTTCTTGTGTAAGCCTTAAGTAATTATTTTGTATTACTTGTGCAATCCTTATGTATTTATTGTTCATTCCTTATGTATTTCTTGTGTATCTCTTTTCAGTTTTGTGTTCTTAATTCTTGAGTATTTATTGTTTATTTCTTGTGCATTAAAAAAATCAAGTTATCCATGTTTGAAAAAAGTTATTTTCGGAGAGATAGAAATGATTGAATTCTAAAAGCAAGAAGTTGCAACAATTTATGAAAGTCTGTTTCTCGGGGAAGTCTTCGTTAAGGATATCGTACCGCATAAATCTTTGACGCCAATAACGCATTTCTTTGGCATTCTCCAAGAATGAAAGTCATGTCGATCAACTTTGCGTCGGACAACAACATTTTAATGGAAATGTCTTGTAGAAACACTTAAACTGATACACAAAACTGCAAAGCACAACAGAAGCTAGAGAAACTGACGTTTCTTATCAGTTGTTTAAAACAATTGACAAACGCTTTCCAAAGCACCGCGGCAATACGCAATAAAAACTGAAATTAGATAAAAATGTGAATATCTCGAAAACTATCACTCCAAAATCTCGATAATTTAATTAATTTATCAATGGAAAGGAAATTTAATTTCCTGTCCGGTGATTATTTTCGGAGCGATAGAAATTATTGAATTATTGAATTTTTGGCAATGAATGAGAATGATACCGTCCTTTTCGGAAGTAAAAAACGAAAGCCATATCTCTCTATCTGTACCCGTCTTCGAGATATTGAAAGTTTTCGGAGGCACTGCAAACGTCATTTTTTCTACAAAATGTCAAATAACTCAGAAGCAATGCGACGTATACCCATAGTATGGTTATTAAAGTGACCTTTAAATTCAACGAGGAATTCAAAAATGTAGTAATATATAGGTTGTTCTATTTAAAATAAGGAAGTTGGCATGTATAACCGGAAGTCCTCCATTTCTGAAAATTATTTTACAGTAAAATGTCAAATGTAAAACTTCTTAAGGAAAAAAGGCTGCTTCTTATGTTACAATTGCATTTACATTTGGTTCATCCCTTTTCGAGAAAATTAGGAAAAACTTATGGGCTTTTTCGTAACCGGTAACGTTAATAAACCATGTAATCTCTGTCATTTTGCCCCAGCGGTTTAATATCTTGACAATTACATGGCTTATTAACGTTACCGGTAGATTTGAATAAGTTGATAATAATTTTTGAAATTGTTTCTGCACTTGGAATTAACCGGTTTTGATAACTAGCCGAGTACAAATCTCTGATATTTCTAAGTGAATTGCCAGAGTTATGCCATTTAATAAATTTTACTTTTTCTTCAATGGTGTAATAATTCATTTTTATAAACAAATTTTCTTTAAAAAGTAATAATCTGTCCCAAATAAAGTTTTAATGATGAATGAATTGTTTTTGAACAATGAATGATTTACAATTACAATTAATAATTATTGTTAGCATTGTCTGTCTCAAGCAAAGCAACCTTGACCAGTTACGAAAAAGCCCTAAGTTTTTCCTAAATTTCTCGAAAACGGATGAACCAAATGTAAATGCAATTGTAACATAAGAAGCAGCCTTTTTTCCTTAAGAAGTTTTACATTTGACATTTTACTGTAAAATAATTAGGGGAGCCAATATTTACAATAGTTTATTTTAACATGGGAATTCCCTATGTCCAGAAATTCAAGAGACAGAGTGTATATATATATATATATATATATATATATATATATATATATATATATATATATATATATATATATATATAGCAATTTCCGCAGACACATTTGAACTAGCACGACAAGAGTTTAGCAATAGGATGCATTACTGTCAGGAATTAATTGGAGCAATTTCTAACATTTACTATAAGAATTGGTCCTTGAATCTTGATTAATTAAATACCAAACTATAATTTTAGTATTTATTTAATTTTTTTATCAAAATCAATGTGAACCGTAACAAAATTAGTATGAATGAATAGGTAATTTTAATACCTTTCAAACGAGATGTCACTTGCCATAAGGTACTATTTAAAATTATCGGTCACTGTGCCCTGTGACGTCATATATGACTATTACGTCACTTGTCATGACTAGTTGAGAAGCTTATATACGTTTATATTCACCCTCCAAATTTCATTAGTATAAGTAAAACCGTTCAAAAGATACAAGGGGGGGGGAGGGGACTTTTGACTAGCACGTATATATATATATATATATATATATATATATATATATATATATATATATATATATATATATGGACTGGTTGTACACTGGTACCCAGGATTACTTTGATCCCTGGATCATGACATATGATTGGTGATTTTATTAATTTCGGAATTATAGTGATCCCGGTTTAACCCACCTACATTTCAAAACTTTTTTCTCAATATTATTTTGATAATTGCCCTACAGCAATAATCAGAATTTGACTGTGCTATATTTCAAATTTTGGAAGACGCAAATGCAATTTGAATGCTGGAATTACCTTATTCGTAAATGGTTTTACTAAGCAACGTATGGAGAATAACAATCCATTTTTAAACAGAAAGAATTGTTATTTAGTTAATAGTGAATCATTACAATAATGAAATTACTAAAACACATAGATTTGCAACCGAATAAAATAAAGAAAAGGAAGAGGCGCATCATAATAATGAAGCCTGAACGTGTCAACCATTGAACTATTCAATGCGATGATACATATGACAGTCTAGCCGAGTTTTGCGTTCAGTGTTAACTTTACTTGATATCTTGATTTATTTTAATTGTTACAAATTGCTGCCACAGTTTCCGTTCTATTATTCCAAATTACCAAAAGTAAATGTAGCTTAAAAAGTAGTTCAACCGGACAATAGCTAATAAAATGCAATAATGCACAATCTGCTTCTTTTTCGGTAAAGCTATTAACGCAATGCTCTGATGGACCACATTATACTAATTAACTACCATTAAATTTGTATTTTACACGTCTGCTGTTTATATCTTTACAGTGTCTGTTAAATAGGAATTACCAAATACACTATGAAATTACATATCTACTAATCACATTTTATTCACTGTTACTGTGACAAGTATATATATATATATATATATATATATATATATATATATATATATATATATATATATATATACAGGGTTTCCATTTAGAATTCCGTTGTTCTGTGGTGGTGTTATGTCAAATCCGTCACAAAAATTACTTAGCAAATAGTTAATGAGGCAAACTGGGCTACTTTAAGAAATTATTTTAAAATACACGGGCTGGTCTAAAAAGTGGTGCAACAAACTGTAAGATTTTTTTATTGGCATACCAAGTATGTACTAAAAGCGCATATTCCCAAAATGTACTGTTTCTAAAAATCCCGCTATATAGGTTTTTATCGCTAACCTCAAAACCCTAATAAGTCAATAAACCTAATATCTATGATAACTACATTTATAGAGGAATCCAAAAATGTAATAATATACAGGGTTTACGATTGAAAAAATCTTACAATTTGTTGCCACGCTTTTTTAGACCATTCTTTATATTTTAAAATAATTTTTGTGACAGAATACCACCACACACACACACGCACGCACGCACGCACGCACGCACGCACGCACGCACGCACGCACGCACGCACGCACGCACGCACGCACGCACGAACGACACGACAAAAAACACGACACGCACGCAAAACCACGACGCAAAACACGCACGACGAAAAGACACGCACGAGCAGGACGAGGACGCAAACGAAACAAAATACAAGACAAACGCAAGCACCACGCACGCATCACACGACAGACTGACACAAAAACTATCACCCACCCAAAAATACATAAGAAAACTGGCATTACGTATCTATGAAACATTCAATTCTCCGACTCATACCTTCTCGTTATCTACAAAATTATTCAACCGATTTGTGAAAATTCTGTATCCTACATCAAAAACTCTTATGATTTTCTACACAAACTCAAAATTGTACCATTTGCTCCAAATGGCATTTTAGTTAGCTTCGACATAACGTCACTTTTCACCAAAATACCTATTGAAGACACGATGAAAATTCTAGAAGAAAAACACTCAATAAACCAAGATATACTCAAAGTGATAAACCACTGCATGCACTCAACCTATTTTACATACAAATGACAATTCTACAAGCAAATTCAAGGAGCACCTATGGGCTCGCCACTCTCTCCAGCTTTTGCGAATGTATATATGGAACATTTTGAAACCACTGCTTTAAATTCTGCAGATTTAAAACCTAAATGTTGGTTTCGTTATGTTGACGACACATTTGTAGTTTGGCCTCATGGAAAAGACAACTTGAATCGTTTTCTAGGACATATTAACAACATCAAATTTACTATGGAAGTTGAAGAAAATAATTCACTCCCTTTTTTGGACACCCTAATAACAAGACTTCCTAATGGTAAATTTACACACAAAGTTTATCGAAAACCAACTCATACGAATAGATACTTGAACTCTCTCGCATCACCATCCTGGTCAATTACGTAGCGTTATGAAATCCTTGATATACCGCTCTTACCACTTATCTGACCAAAATTCTAAAACGGAAGAGATGAAGACTATTAATAAAATACTAGTTCAAAATGGATACAAAGATCAAGAAATATTGAAAATTACCAACGAAGTAAGAAGACCAAGAAATAATAACTTGTCAAACAATGAACGCAAGATTCCTGTTATTTTACCTTATATAAAAGGAATTACAGACAGAATCGCAAAGAAATTTCCCAAAAACGACTTCAGACCGGTATTCAAACCATATTCAACTTTGTACCAACTTTTAAGAAACCCCAAAGACAAAATTCCTAATGAAAACCAAGGAGTGTATGAGATACCGTACAACTGTCAAAGAACTTATATCGGACAAACTAACAGAATATTATATGCGAGAGCCGATGAACACCAACTAGCAATTAAGCAGCACAATCCATCATCATCTTTAGCTGCACATCATTTAGATACAGGACACCAAATTAACACCAACAATATCCGTCTAATTGCACCTCTATATACCTTACAAGAAAGAATTATTAGAGAAGCAGTTGAAATTGAAAGAAGACCAAACGCCCTCAATAAACGAGATGACACTTCTAGAATACCACAAATTTGGAAGAATATCATTAAACAAGTTGATTCGAAATTTCAACCAACTCCAAATCTTCAAGAATCTTATGCTGCAACTATTCCTGACGTCCCCACTTCTGCACCTTCTACATCATGTACTAGACCCACTACCCGAAGTCAAACACACCCATCCAGATTAAATTTAAATTAGTTACCTTGTTTCATATTCTGTACTAGTTAAAAATAGTCACCTTATTTCAATTTCTGTAACTGTCAAAATAAATTCTTGACAAAGGGAACAAAGGACGTTCCCGAAACGTTGAATTAATTGTACGTTTAATTACACAAGTTTCAAAGAAAAAAATGTCTTATTTAAATATATATATATATATATATATATATATATATATATATATATGGATACGAATACGGAGCTACTATATGTCGGTAACTACACAGCCCGTTATAATGGGAAAATGTTTTTTTGCCAAAATTTAAAATTTCCGCTAAAGGGCGTAAATGTTACTTTTAAAAATTTACCTTATAAGGTAAGAAAGTGAATCATTAACCATAAAAATATGTAGATATTTAGATTTAAAATGTTATTGGCTACTACCTTATCTAAAAATTTCTTTTTGTATCTGTATAGTTTTGCAACTTTTGTTCAAAATAACATAACCGCGGAACGCTTTGACTAATTTTCGTCATTTTAGGCTGGAAGTAAGGGGAGTTCAATGTAGATTAGTACATCGTTGATAGAGCTACTACAAGTTTTAAGAGAAAGTTGTAGGACGACCCTAACCGGAACTAGTACCATTTTGCGGGTTTTCTTTAAAATATCAAATGAAAGCAATCGACTAACCATAAAAATGAATTATTAAGGTATATTATGGTACCTAAAGTACATGTGCTCTGTTTAGTGATAGAACATAATTAAGGTTGTTCCAAATAGTGCGTATTTGGAGCGTGTTTAACAGCAAATGGGCCAAACAAACATAATAAACAACAACGAGGAAAAACATTGCTACAAATCAAATAAATACTAACCCTAAATAACAACACATAGTGACAATAGAATTACAAATGATGGAAACATTTTCCATAATTTTCCATGCACCTTTGTATTCTGTTTTCTGCATAATAGCTGTTTCAATCTCAGTTCTAGCTATAGTTTTTTCACTGCAGTCTGGATTATTTCTGTTTGATTGTCGGATTTTCTTTAAAAACCACATTTTTTAGCCTATCCCGAAGATAAAAATCTAAGCAGGTAAGATCCGGCGAACGCGCCAATTACTCTGTTCGTATATTGTTCATTTAAGTACTGACGTTGCAAATATCGAGCTGAAACCACATAGTTCACCCGTTTCGAAGAGAACGTCTTCTAAAAGAGCGTTAAGGAGTTCCAAATATTATATCCGTTTAGGTTTTCTTGAAAAATGGATGAGCCTATAATGCATATTATGCAGGTTTATTCCTTCAGTATTTATAAAGGTAGCCATGCGTCTATAAAATTTTTTATAGTCAATTTGGACCTTCCCGAATTATGCATAATAACCAATGGCAGTGAATCTACTATCATAATCCCCGTCATTTATTTGCTATTGAAAAACAGTGAGGTGCATATTCTTATCCCGAAGTATATTTTGGACACGTTCTTGAAATGCCTAAATGAGTTGCAATTTTTCTGGTAGATAAAGTGGGGGGTCATAGTAAGCCAAAACGCTAACATTGCTCATTTGTGATTTACGAACTGGTACACGTGCTCGAACAAGATGTACATTGATGGCCAGATGTTGTGTAAACTGTAGAGTATATGAAGGAGTTGAGATACACAAAAACTGATATCGATGCCATGAGTCGGATTTGATAGGATACTCTCTATGGCTTATCAGTTGTTTTCTATCTCTTTTCATTTGTCCTCTATCCTTTAATTGTCAAATTTTGCCTATTTCTAAAATTTGTTATAAGTCGCTTATTTGACGAGACGGAGAAACAATACTACAAATATTATTTTGGTAGTTTTTAGTGTAGATTACGATGGTGTCGTCAAATATCAGATATAATGGAAGGTTTTGACTTATGGCGCTAATTTTTTTAATTCGGCACCTTATGTTGCATTTCCCCCATTATCTAAATTAATTCCTTTTAATTCGAGTTCAAAACTATCGAAAATGTTCGCCGAACATGAATGTCTATAACTTCGTAACTTTTGATGGTGATCGACTTACGAGTTAAGGTATAAGAAGTCTTGATTTTAGTTCCTTTGCTTCGCCAATAACTAGAAATACGATTACCTTAAAATTTTACACTATTAATTAAGACTTCAAGTTAACATCCCAGTGATTTTTTATTGATTGGATTATCAAAAAAAATTGAAATTAGTTTTTGGTAAAACATATACCAGTGAATTTTGAACTCGATCTGGTAACATTTTTAATGAACAACTTATAGCAATCGTTCGAAACAATTACTTCTTTATAAACATTTCAAATATATATTTCATTCTCTCAACGTATGACCTATTTCTCACAAATTGTGATCAAAGGCCAGAGTCCATGTTCTCGATTGCAGAACAAACAGATCAACCCTATTCAAATCGGTTTTCTCTAGAATTGATAGCTTACCAATTAATGATGTGTACCTTCCATTTTGACTTAGATAGGGTTACCTCTACTAGGTGAAAAATCAAGGTCAACATATGTATCTCAATGACCTTTACACACGGACTATTTCAAACTGCATTCTCCTTATCCGCGATTAGAGGTTAAACCATTCAACCTTTTTGCTAATCGATAGCATATTAATTAAATATGTGCACCTCCTATCTTGACCTCTATAGGATGACCCCTACATATGTCAAGGCCAACCAGATTTTAATGAACATGGTATATCGATACGAGCGACATTCAGAAGCACTGGTCTATTGGTTCAGTAATACTACGATCTACTTAGCATTTGGACGATAATGGGTTCTATTCCCGTTACCGATTACTCTGTATGAGGTTTCTTCAAGCGGTTTTCCTGATACATCATGTGAGGCTATTTAAGCGAATGATCGAGCAGTAACTTGCTCATCGGAACCCTAACTCCGTTCCTTTTTGAAGGAGCTTGGTAAGCTCAAGCAGCTGCTCCCTCCCATACTGAGGGACGTTTATTTTCCTTTTCCTTTTAAAAGCGTTTTTCGAGGAAACTCAAAATATGTATTTCATTGACTAATCTTCACTAAATGATACGCAACCAAGCAAACGACGTGATGATTTGGTATAAACTCTTTTATTATTATGAGGATTTAACGTAACATAACACCACGCCATTCCTTTGCGGGGTAGGCAAAACAATCCCTGCCTCTTATTTATTTTTCATTTAGTCTTTCTCCACGCTCTCCTATCTCTGCATTCTTCCCTAGCTTCCGCAAGATTCATAAATTGTCTCTGACGTGATTTTTATTTTTAAAACTCCTTATCTTTCTTTCTTTTATCATACATACTACGGCATTAAGCTAAGTTTTACTCGGCCTACCAGGCCCGGTTTTACCTCTAACCTCACCCACATTTAATTACTTCGTTAATCTTGCGTTGTTCGTTTTCTCAATATGACCAAACCAACGTAGTGTACTACTTTCATATCTATCTATTATCGTCTTTTCCTCGCCATACTCCTTCATTATACACTTCTTCTTCACCTTATCCCTTCTCATTTTACCGCATGTGCTTCTCAGGAATCTCATGCCCACGGAACTTATTTTTGTTTCCTACTTTTTTTGACATAAAATACTGACGGGACAAACACGCCATTATGAAGTGCTCGTTTCACAGCTACGCTCATGCCTTCGTTTTTTATTATCGTCCACATACGTGCAATCACTTTCCTTCCAGCATTAACCCGTCGTACCATCTGCAGTGAAAAATCTACCTAGATATACCAACTCGTCCACTTGTTCCACAATTTCATCATGCAGGGTAAATACTCTGTTCCCCTTTTCACCTTCCTGATTGAACACCACAATCTTAGTTTTGTTCACGTTTACCTTTAGGTCCATGCTCTCACAGGCTACATCAAACTTCCTCAGAGCAGTTTACAGCTCATCCGTATTGTCACTTAACAAGAATGTGCCATCTGCATATACCAGAACTAGTACTTTTACGTCACCAACCATTACACCATTTGTATCAGTACATTGACTAACCACGGTAACAACACACAGCCTTGTCGCACTCCTTGCTCAATATTAAAGTATTCAATCACACCTCCTCTCACCCTAACACATGCCCGGCCACCGTTATATACTGTCCTGATTCCGTTTATTAGGCCTTTACTTACACCATATTCGTTTAATATTTCCCACGGCTTCTCCCTATTCACTTTGTCATATGCTTTCTCCAGCTCTACAAACGCATAGTAGAGCTTTTTTATACTTAAACACTTTTCGATCACCTGCTGGAGAGCAACCATCTGCTAAACACAGCCTCGCCCTTGTATGAAGGCACCCTGCACATCCCATATCTTAGTATCTGTAGTTTCTCGTACACTATCAATCAGTACTCTTCCAAATACTTTACCAGGTACACTGAGTAGACTTACTCCTTTGTGGTTTTTGCAATCACTCACGTTCCCCATACCCTTATACAATGGTACAATGATAGCGTAGTGAGTGAGACGATTTATTTGTAACAAAGAAGTATAAATCTCGTAATATAAAATAGATAAAACTACACCTTTTTGTCATAATACGAAACCACAGTAACAGTGAATAAAGTGTGATTAGTAGATATGTAATTTCATAATGTAATTGGTAATTCCTATTTAACAGACACTGTAAAGATATAAACATCAGAGCATTAAAGTGGTAATAAATATGAAGTTGCAAATACTAGTGACATGTAAAATACAAATTTAATGATAGTTAATTAGTATAATGTGGTCCATCAGAGCATTGCGTTAATAGCTTTACCGAAAAAGAAGTAGATTGTGCATTATTGCATTTTATTAGCTATTGTCCGGTTGAACTACTTTTTAAGCTACATTTACTTTTGGTAATTTGGAATAATAGAACGGAAACTGTGGCAGCAATTTGTAACAATTAAAATAGATCAAAATATCAAGTAAAATTAACACTGAACGCAAAACTCAGCTAGACTGTCGTATGTATCATCGCACTGAATAGTTCAATGGTCGACACGTTCAGGCTTCATTATTATGATGCGCCTCTTCCTTTTCTTTATTTTATTCGTTTGCAAATCTATGTGTTTTAGTAATTTCATTATTGCAATGATTCACTATTAACTAAATAACAATTCTTTCTGTTTAAAAATGGATTGTTATTCTAGTCTCCATACGTTGCTTAGTAAAACCATTTACGAATAAGGTGATTCCCGCATTCAAGTTGCACCATTTTCGTCTTCCAAAATTTGAAATATAGCACAGTCACATTCTGATTATTGCTGTAGGGCAATTATCAACAAATAATACTGAGAAAAAAGTTTGACAGATACGTCTATTCTGAAATGTAGGTGGGTTAAAGCTGGATCACCATAATTCCGCAATTAATAAATATGATAAATGTAACATCAGTCAATTATGTGATGCTGTTAAAAAATGAGCAATGACATTTCATGATCCAGGGATCAAAGTAAAAGTAAAAGTAAATATATATATATATATATATATATTATAATATAAAATTCTAAAATTTTATATACATAAAAAGATTCCTCCGAATGGGATTCGAACCCATGCCCTCTCGTTCACTAGACGGAGGGTTATGAATTACATTCGATAGAGACTTAATATGTACATAATTTGTTAACAACAGGATATTGTGTTAATTTACATGGTAACAATTTAGAAAAAAACATGAATGCTAATTCAATTAAATGACCAAAGATTACTACATATATATACAGGATGTATTTATTTTCGTGTTAAGTACAGGGATCTCGGTTATTAGCAAAGCTGTGGTTGCAAAACCAAGGTCGTCAATTTGAACATTTATTGTGAATTATGATGTGCAAATAGTTTTATTGTTGAAAATTCCTTTTAATTAATAATTGTGTAAATAGTAATACATAGCTGAAAATTCGTTGTGATTAGTAATTGTTAATAGTTTTTAGTTCATAAATTGTTTTTTCTAGTTATAAATGTGCTAAATTTAAATTTAATCTTTAGAATTTAGATCAAATAGAACTTTTGATGTTAATCTTAATTTGGAACATTTTTTCAATTATAATTTAACTTGCTCTTTTTGTTGCTCTTGTAACACACCTCCAACATACCGACTTTATCGCAAATATTGTTTAATTGTATAGGCGACGCTCATTTTTGTTTTACACGGTTAACTCGATATGTCAACGCGTTATTCTTAATAACAATTAAAATATTTAATTTTTAAGTTATTCATAAATTTTTAATTACACATGCATACATTTTTGAAACCAAAATTTTTAGCCCTTTGCAATGGTGTAAAAAACAAAATAGTTCCTATAAGAAAAACAAAATTTAGTGTAGATAAATAACAAGCAAACTAATGACTGTAAATTGTTTATGTAAACGTCCTCTAAAAGTACTCAAAAAGTTGCCTTTATAATGCATTTTCAGAATTTTAAATATTTTGTAAATAACGCTTCTAGAGCTGAATATCTATCTCTGCTAATAACCGAGATCCCTGTACGTAACACGAAAAAAATACATCCTATATATATATATATATATATATATATATATATATATTTTAAATCAGACATTTTTTCTTTCAAACTTGTGTGAATAAACGTACAAATTAATTCAACGTTTCGGGAACGTACTTTGTTCCCTTTGTCAAGAATTTATTTTGACAATTACAGAAATTGACATAAGGTAACTATTTTTAACAAGTACAGAATATGAAACAAGGTAACTAATTTAAATTTAATCTGGATGGGTGTGTTTGACTTCGGGTAGTGGGTCTAGTACATGATGTAGAAGGTGCAGAAGTGGGGACGCCAGGAATAGTTGCAGCATTAGTATTTGAAATTTCTGGAAGATTTGGAGTTGGTTGAAATTTCGAATCAACTTGTTTAATGATATTCTTCCAAATTTGTGGCATTCTAGAAGTGTCATCTCGTTTATTGAGGACGTTTGGTCTTCTTTCAATTTCAACTGCTTCTCTAATAATTCTTTCTTGTAAGGTGTATAGAGGTGCAATTAGACGGATATTGTTGGTGTTAATTTGGTGTCCTGTATCTAAATGATGTGCAGCTAAAGACGATGATGGATTGTGTTGCTTAATTGCTAGTTGGTGTTCATCGGCTCTCGCATATAATATTCTGTTAGTTTGTCCGATATAAGTTCTTCGACAGTTGTTGCACGGTATTTCATACACTCCTTGGTTCTCATTAGGAATTTTGTCTTTGGGGTTTCTTAAAAGTTGGGACAAAGTTGAATGTGGTTTGAATACCGGTCTGAAGTCGTTTTGGGAAATTTCTTTGATTCTGTCTGTAATTCCTTTTATATAAGGTAGAATAACAGGAATCTTGCGTTCATTGTTTGACAAGTTATTATTTCTTGGTCTTCTTACTTCGTTGGTAATTTTCAATATTTCTTGATCTTTGTATCCATTTTGAACTAGTATTTTATTAATAGTCTTCATCTCTTCCGTTTTAGAATTTTGGTCAGATAAGTGGTAAGAGCGGTATATCAAGGATTTCATAACGCTACGTAATTGACCAGGATGGTGATGTGAGAGAGAGTTCAAGTATCTATTCGTATGAGTTGGTTTTCGATAAACTTTGTGTGTAAATTTACCATTAGGAAGTCTTGTTATTAGGGTGTCCAAAAAAGGTAGTGAATTATTTTCTTCAACTTCCATAGTAAATTTTATGTTGTCGTGGATGTTGTTAATATGTCCTAGAAAACGGTTCAAATTTCCTTTTCCATGGGGCCAAACTACAAATGTGTCGTCAACATAACGAAACCAACATTTAGGTTTTAAATCTGCAGAATTTAAAGCAGTGGTTTCAAAATGTTCCATATATACATTCGCAAAAGCTGGAGAGAGTGGCGAGCCCATAGGTGTTCCTTGAATTTGTTTGTAGAATTGTCCTTTGTATGTAAAATAGGTTGAGTGCATGCAGTGGTTTATCAATTTGAGTATATCTTGGTTTATTGAGTGTTTTCTTCTAGAATTTGCATCGTGTCTTCAATGGGTATTTTGGTGAAAAGTGACGTTATGTCGAAGCTAACTAAAATGTCATTTGGAGTCAATGGTACAATTTTGAGTTTTGTAGAAAATCATAAGAGTTTTTATGTAGGATACAGCATTTTCACAAATCGGTTGAATAATTTTGCTAGATAACGAGCAAGGTCATGAGTCGGAGAATTGAATGCACTGACGATAGGGCGTAATGGCCAGTTTACCTTATGTATTTTTGGGAGTCCGTATATTTTGGGGATTCTTGAGCTCTTCTCTCTTGGAATTAGTTTCCGTTTTGTTTCTTTGCCTAATTTTGTAGAATTAATGATAGATTTTGTTGTTTTTTCTATGTAGGTGGTAGGATTGCACTGATTTTTCTTATATTCTGAAGAAGTTAACAGTTCAGACATCTTGTGGTGATAGTCTTTAGAATTGACAATGACAGTAGCGTTTCCTTTGTCAGCGGGGAGTATTAATATTTGGTCGTCATTTTTGATTTGGTGTAACATTTTGAGGTCTTGTTTGGTGACATTTTGTTTGGGAAGTTTGCAGTTCTGAAGAATGTGTGCTACGTTGAGTCTAATTTCGTCAGCGACCGTAGATTCTGTATCTTTTAAGGCGTATTCTACGTTGGTAATGATGTTTTCTACGGGAATCCGTTTAGGAGTGATGGCAAAATTAAACCCTTTACCTAAAACATTTAGAATATTATTATTAAGTTCTTTGTCACTGAAATTGTGTACTGTCCTTAACGGTTCTACATTATTTGCCTGCGATGTATGAGACAGACGTTCAAATTTTTGTTTTTGTCGGTTAGTTTTTACCATCAAGGACGATTCTACAGTAATTTCAATGAGACGATCCACCGTATCGAATATGAAAGGGTGAATTTTGCTAGCATGTAAAGTTTGGAAGGTGTCGTAAAGGGTACAGTTGAGATAGTCAAGTTTAGCCCTTTCATTGGCAATCGCTTTTCTTAAAAGGGCAAGGCTTGTTTTGAATAAAATATTATAAGAACCATTAATGTCTGGTCTTGGTTTCAATTTAAATCCCTTGGGTATTATTTTATTGTCACGACAACGCTTTAAAAAAGTTAAATTAAAATTAAACGATACAGTGGATCGTCTCATTGAAATTACTGTAGAATCGTCCTTGATGGTAAAAACTAACCGACAAAAACAAAAATTTGAACGTCTGTCTCATACATCGCAGGCAAATAATGTAGAACCGTTAAGGACAGTACACAATTTCAGTGACAAAGAACTTAATAATAAT
This sequence comes from Vesta saturnalis, assembly GCA_036346205.1. Taxonomy (NCBI): domain Eukaryota; kingdom Metazoa; phylum Arthropoda; class Insecta; order Coleoptera; family Lampyridae; genus Vesta; species Vesta saturnalis. The sequence goes on along the minus strand of JARFJB010001637.1, from coordinate 222,487 downwards.
ATTCTAAATGTTTTAGGTAAAGGGTTTAATTTTGCCATCACTCCTAAACGGATTCCCGTAGAAAACATCATTACCAACGTAGAATACGCCTTAAAAGATACAGAATCTACGGTCGCTGACGAAATTAGACTCAACGTAGCACACATTCTTCAGAACTGCAAACTTCCCAAACAAAATGTCACCAAACAAGACCTCAAATGTTACACCAAATCAAAATGACGACCAAATATTAATACTCCTGCTGACAAAGGAAACGCTACTGTCATTGTCAATTCTAAAGACTATCACCACAAGATGTCTGAACTGTTAACTTCTTCAGAATATAAGAAAAATCAGTGCAATCCTACCACCTACATAGAAAAACAACAAAATCTATCATTAATTCTACAAAATTAGCAAAGAAACAAAACGGAAACTAATTCCAAGAGAGAAGAGCTCAAGAATCCCCAAAATATACGGACTCCCAAAAATACATAAGGAAAACTGGCCATTACGCCCTATCGTCAGTGCATTCAATTCTCCGACTCATGACCTTGCTCGTTATCTAGCAAAATTATTCAACCGATTTGTGAAAATGCTGTATCCTACATAAAAACTCTTATGATTTTCTACAAAACTCAAAATTGTACCATTGACTCCAAATGACATTTTAGTTAGCTTCGACATAACGTCACTTTTCACCAAAATACCCATTGAAGACACGATGCAAATTCTAGAAGAAAACACTCAATAAACCAAGATATACTCAAATTGATAAACCACTGCATGCACTCAACCTATTTTACATACAAAGGACAATTCTACAAACAAATTCAAGGAACACCTATGGGCTCGCCACTCTCTCCAGCTTTTGCGAATGTATATATGGAACATTTTGAAACCACTGCTTTAAATTCTGCAGATTTAAAACCTAAATGTTGGTTTCGTTATGTTGACGACACATTTGTAGTTTGGCCCCATGGAAAAGGAAATTTGAACCGTTTTCTAGGACATATTAACAACATCCACGACAACATAAATTTACTATGGAAGTTGAAGAAAATAATTCACTACCTTTTTTGGACACCCTAATAACAAGACTTCCTAATGGTAAATTTACACACAAAGTTTATCGAAAACCAACTCATACGAATAGATACTTGAACTCTCTCTCACATCACCATCCTGGTCAATTACGTAGCGTTATGAAATCCTTGATATACCGCTCTTACCACTTATCTGACCAAAATTCTAAAACGGAAGAGATGAAGACTATTAATAAAATACTAGTTCAAAATGGATACAAAGATCAAGAAATATTGAAAATTACCAACGAAGTAAGAAGACCAAGAAATAATAACTTGTCAAACAATGAACGCAAGATTCCTGTTATTCTACCTTATATAAAAGGAATTACAGACAGAATCGCAAAGAAATTTCCCAAAACGACTTCAGACCGGTATTCAAACCACATTCAACTTTGTCCCAACTTTTAAGAAACCCCAAAGACAAAATTCCTAATGAGAACCAAGGAGTGTATGAAATACCGTGCAACAACTGTCGAAGAACTTATATCGGACAAACTAACAGAATATTATATGCGAGAGCCGATGAACACCAACTAGCAATTAAGCAACACAATCCATCATCGTCTTTAGCTGCACATCATTTAGATACAGGACACCAAATTAACACCAACAATATCCGTCTAATTGCACCTCTATACACCTTACAAGAAAGAATTATTAGAGAAGCAGTTGAAATTGAAAGAAGACCAAACGTCCTCAATAAACGAGATGACACTTCTAGAATGCCACAAATTTGGAAGAATATCATTAAACAAGTTGATTCGAAATTTCAACCAACTCCAAATCTTCCAGAAATTTCAAATACTAATGCTGCAACTATTCCTGGCGTCCCCACTTCTGCACCTTCTACATCATGTACTAGACCCACTACCCGAAGTCAAACACACCCATCCAGATTAAATTTAAATTAGTTACCTTGTTTCATATTCTGTACTTGTTAAAAATAGTTACCTTATGTCAATTTCTGTAATTGTCAAAATAAATTCTTGACAAAGGAACAAAGTACGTTCCCGAAACGTTGAATTAATTTGTACGTTTATTCACACAAGTTTGAAAGAAAAATGTCTGATTTAAATATTAATACTTGTGGAAATCTAAATAGAAAATATATATATATATATATATATATATATATATATATATATATATATATATGTATATATAAGAGATATAAGAGATACGAAATTAGAGAAAAGTTGTATAATTTAGGGCATGTTCACATGTAGTTTGCAAAAGTTCAATATTGTTTATCGTTTCCGAGATTTAAAACAAAATGCGATTTTTGTTTTTCTTTTTTCGTAATTCCTTCATTTATTTTAAAACACTTTTTGAATTCTATTAGAAGGCGTTTTCAAATTTTTTATTCGACGCTTTGTTTCCGAGAAACCATCATCAACTTTATTTTTTTATATCGCCGCAACCAACTAAACACCCTGTATTCGATAGTATTTTTTATTACTAATTTAACCATGTACTACTACATATTATGGTTTTGGAACTGAAAAACTCGGATTTTCATTTTTACATTTTTCATATGATGTCAGTTAATATTAGAAGGCTTTAATAAAATAACGCTTGTTTAACATTTTGTTGAAAACTGTTTAACTTAGTTTTATTGCGTTGAGATCGTTTTTGTTATTTGAATTGTACGTATTTTAACTTTTTTTTATTACCATTGTTTCGTGGGTTGTTTTTTTGGTTTTGTTTAGTTAATTTATAATTGTAATTAACCAACAAGTGTATCTATAGAAAGACGAAATTTTACAAACGAAGAAAAGTTCGATATGTTGACATGCTACATCTTGTCTCTGTATTCGATAGTGTTTTTTATTACGAATTTAACCATAATATTAGATATTATTACACATTATGGTTTCGAAGCTAATTTTTAAGAAAAATTCGGATTATTATTAGTCTTTGATAATCTCTTTTATATATAAATCTAACAACTCCAATCTTTGAAACCTATTTAATTAAAGTTAAATAATTAGAATAACTGTTCAAATAGGTTGCCGTTATTTTCTAGACACAGGTCAGCTCTCCTTACAAGAATTAAAACACGGTCTTGCATATCTGGCAAAATTGTATTAACTGCTACCATAACCGATACTAACAACTGCTCTTCATTTTGAAAACATGCACTTGGTTTTTAAGGTATCCTCACAGAAAAAATCCAACGAATTGAAATCGGGTGATCGGGCTGGCCCAGCAACTGTACTGTAATATGAAAATGTAAACTCTCACATTATCACACATAATAAAATACTTATCTTTTTTGGGTTTTTTTAATGGTGTATTTTAAATTATACAATCTAAACGTTTCGATAACACTTACAGTTATCTTCGTCAGTAGTAATATCTATTAAAATTGTTAAAGATGTTGAAAACGATTTTATCAAAGTTGAAAAATTAAAACATACACATCAGCCTGCTATTAATATAACAATTTGAAAAACGTATAAAGCCAACTATAAAAAATTGTGCTAGAGGTAATTCATCCAAGGCATTTTCCAAATCAGTCCTTAGCAAACTCAGATATGGTTCGGCATTTAAATTGTTGTGGTAAATAAAAAATTTAATTCTGTAGTTGGCTTTATAAGTTTCTCAAACTGTTATATTAATAGCAGGCTGATATTTATGTTTTAATTTTTCAACTTTGACAAAATTGTTTTCAACATCTTTAACAATTTTAATAGATATTACTACTGACGAAGATAACTGTAAGTGTAATCGAAACGTTTAGATTGTATAATTTAAAATACATCATTTAAAAACCCCAAAAAAGATAAGTATTTTATTAACTGTACTGTAAGTTCCAATTCATTTTCCTGTAAACTACAATGACAGATAGTCCTATACATTTCTTGAGTTATGCGCTGGGGCACCATCTTGTGGAAACCAACAGTTGTTAACAAGTGCTAGAGGTAATTCACCCAAATCAGTCCGTAGCAAATTCAGATATGGTTCGGCATTTAAATTATTGTGGTAAATAAAAGGTTCTATTATTATTCGTCCCAAAATGCCCATCCACATATTAAATACAAATTTATGTTGATGTCTATGATCTACCCACGTTCTATGAGTAACTCTGTTATAAAAGCTAGAGAATTGTTATCATAGCAAAGTTGGGCAGAATTAGAAAAGAAATGTAATGCCGATGAGAAAATGTAACATTTAAAATAAAATATTTAAATTAAAAAAAGTTTCAGAAACGCATTTCATAGATACTTTTAAGGTAAATATGATAAATCTTTTGCGTTGATATGTTTTGATCTACGACCCAAACTTACTTTTTTTAAATGGCAATCATAGGTGGCTATGGACTCATTCAATTAACTTTTTTTTCTGTATGGTTTGGCATATTTTTTATCTCTCTATATCTCGCAATTTATAAAAAATCATATTTTTTATGTATTAAGCAAAATAGCATGTGCGATGAAATTGGAACAAAAATTATCCTACCATTAAATAGAAAAAAAAAACAATTTAAACTAATTTTAATATCAGAATCAATTTGTACTATTAACGAATTAAAATAGGACTATAACAGAATACATAGAAAAAATATGATAACAGTAACAAAATAATTTAAACTCATAAAAGGGCCTCAAAACGTCCACCATTGTTTTTTACGGGTGGCCAAATTTTGATGTTTTAATAGTGAATCTCGTAAGCTATAGTTCGTATGAAAAAATTAACCTCGCATGCTCGATCTCTTTTTTTTTTTAAAACGCTCAATGGTACATTTGGCTAACGTCTTTTCTTTTCGAATTATGGCCAAAAAATCAGATTTTCGAGTTTTCATTTTATGGCCATATCTCGTTTATTTATGAAAATACAAAAAAATAATTTCACGTTCTTCGGGATCTTTTTCGATAAGAATGCAGTGGCATAGTCAATTCTTTCAAAATATTCTTGAAGTTCGAGTTATAGCATAAAGTTGTATTTTTTTATATGCAGCGCGTAGTTGGCTATCCCATCAGAAAGTTACTAATTCCAACGATATTATATCATGTGGGGTCAAATTATTCATTTTTACTGCTTTTTACTAAAAAAATTTTGTTTTACATAAAAATTTCACGTTTGGAGAAAATATAGTTTTTAATACCAGTAGGCGTGTATCATTTACAATCTTTCTGATAAAACAAAGTAGGTACCTATCTGCCATTGCGTTGTTAGAAAACTGGCAATTTAATAACATTTGATTGTTTATTATCACCTTAAAAGTGCAAGATATGAATGTTTTATTCAAAATAATTATAATTCTGAAGTTACAAATGAATTATATCTTAATCGTTACTTGGAAAGAAGATATTTCTATTTTCTAACGATTAAAAGAAAATCTCATACATCATGGGACAAACCAAAAACAAAAAATTATAATATTGAAGATGCCGAGGAAGTTGCCGGTAATGTCGAAGTGGTAGCTGCAAATCCTTCAATTTCAAGCCATCAAATTGAGGCCGAGTCTGGTATACGACGAAGTCGAGCATAGTCAGTTCTAAAAAGATACAAATGCACACCATATAAAATAAGAAAACAACATCTCCAACCAACCCATCCTGCATGACGCCTAGAATTTTGTAATTGATATCTTCAGCAAATAGAGCAAAATGCATTATTCTCTACAAATATTGTTTGGACTGATGAAGCATACATTAGTAGCGCCAGGATTTTCTATCTACACAACGAGCACTGGTGGTCCGATATTAATCCGCATACTATAGATTGATTTACACAAAGCTTTGATTCATAACGCCAGCGAATCGATATTACAATATGTACAATAATGAACAATGATGTTCACTATTTCAAAAATGCTTGAGGGAACGTTTCACAAGCGGCAATAAACTACTTTGTGTTTTTTTTTTACTTTAAAGTAAACTAAAATTGATTTGTTACAGAAAGTAACGTATTAAAATACCATTACATACATGTGGTGTTTACGAACTACCATGCTCTTGTAGTAAAGTCTACATTGGTGAAACTGGAAAAAGCATTAACAACAGCTTAACAGAACACAACAAACACTTACGTTTACTTCATCCTACTACATTAGCAATTGCTCAGCATGCCACACTGCACAATATAAAATTTGAAAATACAAAAATTCTGTCTAACGATAGGAATTGGTATACAAGGGAGATTCAAGAAACTATTGAAATTCTGAGGCGGCCTAACAACTTGAACAGGGATAATGGATATGATCTGTCCGATACCTGGGTGTCTATTTTGAAGAACTCAAAGTTTTACAATTACAAAAGTGATTTAATTTTAATTGTCTAGTTACCCTATTAATATTGTCATTTTGGTGTTACCTTGTCAATATTTATCACTTTCATATTACGCCTGACGAAGGACAGAGTATCAGTCTGAAAGCTTGCGAATTAATTAATATATACATAATACACACCATGTTTCTCAAATAAAGCCGTAAATAGTGTGCCACAAATATTTTTTAAGTTATTGATCGATAGCACATGTTTGTTATCTGTCATTCACTTTAGTGGCGGGAAGAAAAATATGTACCGCATTCGGTGATGATGTCGTAAGTGATCGAACAGCACAGAAGTGGTTCAATAAATTTTCTTTGGGAGATTTCAGCTTGACTGATGAAGCACGCTCTGGAATACCGAAGATCATAAACAACGAGGATCTTGAACAGGTTGTGAAGACAAATTCCAGTATAAGGTACCTAGAGCTTGCAGACACGTTAAATGTGAGTGATGAAACCATCCGTTTGCACCTTCATCAGGTAGGAAAGACGTGGAAGATAAGCAAATGGGTCCCACATGAATCATCAAACGGTAACAAATTAAGTCGTCTTAGCGTTTGCTCGGAAAACATAAACAATAATGAACCATTTCTTGAACGGTTGTTAACCTGCGGTACCACACACTCCTAAAGTTTCCTTGCATCCAAAGAAGATTTTATTGTGTTTGGTGGACAGCGACCGGAATAGTCCACTACAAATTCTTGGAAAGGGGCCAGACCATCACCACGAACTTACGTTGTCAACAGCTTCAGCGGGTACAAGCAGCACTCGTCCAGAACAATCTTCTTTAGTCAATCGGAAGAAAGTGCTATTCTTACAGGATAACGCCAGACCGCATACCGCAAGATTGACCCGGGAAAAATTTCTGAACTTGGCTGGGAAACGTTACCCCACTCTCCGTATTCTCCTGACATTTCACCAAGTGATTGTCACCTTTTTTTGTCTCGTGACAACTGCATGAGACATAGATAGTTCAAAATAAGACTTGATCTTATAAATACAGTCCGTTAATTTTTGATTCAAAATCCATAGAATTTTGCAAGAGCAGCATACAAAAATTTGTATTACGTTGGCAAAAGATCATTAATCGGGATGATGGCTACTTCGATGAGTACTGTTTGTTAATAAATATTTTTGCGAAACCGGAAGTAGAAGTTAGTTTCTCTGTTGCCAAATCGTTACAGAAGTGAAACATTTTCTCCCTTATGTTTCGACAGTTTCAAATACAGAGTACAAATAAAAACACAAGAATTAACTTATTTATTTACGTTTACTGTAAATGATACAGGCCCACAATTATTGAAATTATTCAGTTTTTTTTCAAAACAAGAGAGAATGCTATTTTTCCCTCGATGTTTTTCTCTACTTCTATGTATAATATACTATTTTATATTACCATAAAAAACCACACGAATTTATTTTGGTAATTACATTATTTAGGATAAATCTAGAATTGACAAAGGAACACAACTGTATAAACCTTTCGATTAAAATGAAAATATTTTAGATACCCCAGGATTAAAATATACCGTAATTTATGTCTTCATTCATTTAGTTGTAAATATAAGAAAAATTTTATTTATTAATGATTTGTAAGTATGAGGTAGGCAACTTAATTTGCATTTTGGTGTAACTTAAGTGTATGTACTTTTAATGGTTTATACTCCCACTTTAAATTATTCTTTTCTGCTTATATTTTCGCGCAGGCGTCATCTTCTAACTTCCAAAGCGTCCATTTTTTCACTTCCTGATGAATGATGTGTTATGCAGAAAGCTTTTTTTGGGTTTCCCACTAAATTTTGTGAAAAGTGCCATTGATTTGATGGTAAGATAATTTAACTCGTAACACTAAAAATTAAAACATTTGCTCTTTTCAGGCACTTTCTTTTTTTACTTTTATACTTTTAATTTTACCGCTTTTGATTGCACAATTAATTCTGCTGTTACGTACGCTTTCATTTTATGATGGCGTTTTGCTTTTAATGCAGATCTGAACATGGATTCCATTATTTATTTTGGACCTTCAAAAGAATGCAATAAATATTGGTTTATTCATTTTCAAGAAGACAAATTTATAAGAAATAAAACTCCATTTTGGGTGTGGTCTACAACGTAAAGTATTATTTCGAGATATTACGCAATATTGGTGCAAAGATGACATCACCTTGGTTGACATTTCCGTAATCGTTTAGATACCAAAAGTTATCAAAAAGTTGGTGTACAAAATTTTACGAACAGGTATTTATATTGATAACAATTAATTAGTAATTTAAGGCTTTAACTAGTTTTAAGGTATATTTTATATAACCCTAGTTTAACTGTTAATAAACATAGTTTGTATATATTTTATTTTTTACATTTTGATAAAATTTTTTTTGTAAACAACCTCGGTTTAGTTATTCCGAGCATAATTAAAAAAAAAATTTGGCGTCCGAGATCATTTTTATTAGTGTTACATTGAATTTTTATTATTTATGTTAAGCGAAAATAACAGCATAAATTTGTGGTAATTAAGTAAATCAAAAGAATGAACCACCCTACTTTAATTTACCGACTGAGTCAAAGGCATTATTTTTGGTGAATGGTTTGTATCTCCAGTTAGTTTAACGATTTGTTCGGAGAACATTTTTACAATTATTTCTTTATTAAATTATTATTTAAAACACTTTTTATACTTTATACGATTACCATTACACCACTATTTATACATCCCATCAACAAACTTTAGAAATATTCCTTAATAAACCCACAATTTTCCACCCACGCACTATTGGCCCACCCTGTATATTTAAACAATAATAAACAGTAGATAGTAGATAGAGCCATTTTACTATCACATGAACAATTTCACAATAAAAATTTAAAATTTATAAAACCATTTTAAAAAACAATAATTATCCGGAATTTTTACTTAATAATTCAAAAATTGAATATTTAACAAACGAATGTCTAAAACCACTAAATTTACGTCCTGCTTAGTTTTCATTATCTTTCACTAATGAAATTTTCTCATCACTAAAAGGTAAAGATGATATTTCAATATTTAGTAATATAATATACAAAGCAAATTGTCTTGATAGCAAATCTTCATACCTAGGTGAAACGTGCTAATATCTCAAAAAGAGATTATATCAACATCAATATAATATACGTGAAAATAACCAAGAACATTCTGAACTTGATCATTCTTTGACAAATTTAATTTTAATGAATATAATTAATGCAATTCCAGAGTTTTGGTCCACTCTGTATATTAATATAATTGAAAACACCGATATTTCAAGAACAGATTTTGAAAGCATTGATAACACATATAAGTTCATATTATAAAATTAACTCTTGTCATGTTGACAATATATTAACACTTCATACGAAGAGAAGGAATAAATCAACATGTTTGGCAGATTCTCGTGGCATTGGGTTGTTTCATGATAAAAAATATAAAACTGAAGTAATATTGATTAGATAAGTCATAATGAAATTAATGTAGGAGTATATTATATAATAATTGTTGCCTTACCTTCAATTAAAAAACTATATAAAATATCAAACGAAGTGTTTTATAATATATAAATAATATATTAAAATGATATCTTTAAAATCACTTTTTATAGTTAAGTTTTCAATAAAACATTGCAGTCGTAA